>CM030367.1:210304923-210614923 GCA_017893485.1 Hemerocallis citrina | reverse complement strand
GTGGCAAAACTCTTGGTGGTATTTGGAGCTGACATGGCTGATCGTAGGTCTCCTGTGCTTCTGGGAGAATCGGAGGGCCTAGGCTGTGCCAGGTCATCCCCATGCTTCGCCAGAAAGGGGGGGACGGCCCGTGGGGCTGTCACGGATCGGAGGCCGAGGACCACTGAGGCTCGTCGGATACGAGGAGGCCAGTTCTGCGGGGGTGAACTTGAGGTTCGGCGCCGACCCTGCAGTGGTTCGAAGCCGAACTAGATTGCTATCTTTACCTTTCTTGAGTGAGAGTTGTGTTGGGCCCTGGTTGGGCCCCCAGGCCATTTTTACCCTACCACACAAGCCCCCCACTCCTGCGGGGGTGCGGGAGCTAGCCGGGGAGGAGTGTTCATGGTCGTGGAAATGGGATGGCGAATCGTTGAATCTTCCTGAGAAGAGTGCCCTGGTGCCAGACCGAACCTCGAGATGAGGAGGGATTATGGGTCGGTTAGGGTGATGGTGAGCCGTTGGCCTTCCTGAGAAGACCACCCTGGTACCAGATCTGACCTCGAGCTTGGCGAGGGATTACGGGTCGGCAAGGACGATGGCGAGCCGTGAAGCCTTCCTGAGAAGACTACCCTGGTGCTGGACCTGACCTCGAGCTGGCGAGGGATTACGGGCCAACAAGGGTGATGGTGGGCCGTTGGCCTTCCTGAGAAGACCACCCTGGTGCCAGACCTGACCTCGAGCTTGGTGAGGGATTACGGGTCGGCAAGGGCAATGGCGAGCCGTGAAGCCTTCCTGAGAAGACTACCCTGGTGCTAGACCTGACCTCGAGCTGGCGAGGGATTACAGGTCAACAAGGGTGATGGCGAGCCGTTGGCCTTCCTGAGAAGACCTCCCTGGTGCCAGACCTGACCTCGAGCTTGGCGAGGGATTATGGGTCGGCAAGGGCGATGGCGAGCCGTGGAGCCTTCCTGAGAAGACTACCCTGGTGCTAGACCTGACCTCGAGCTGGCGAGGGATTACGGGTCAACAAGGGTGATGGCGAGCCGTTGGCCTTCCTGAGAAGACCTCCCTGGTGCCAGACCTGACCTCGAGCTTGGCGAGGGATTATGGGTCGGTAAGGGCGATGGCGAGCCGTGGAGCCTTCCTGAGAAGACTACCCTGGTGCTAGACCTGACCTCGAGTTGGCGAGGGATTACGGGTCGGCAAGGGTGATGTCGAACTGTCGTGCCTTAGGACGTTTGAGCGGGGGTAGCCCGCCGTTTCTGCGGAGCATTGAAGGCTCTCCAGAATCTGTGTGATGGTCCAATTTCCTAGGGGCATTAATGGCGCCGCCTAATAAATGCAGGTAGCGCATGGGCTTCCGTCGATTGGCTTTCCCCGTGTCATAATGGTTGGTCTATGGGGGAGGCTATAAATACCTCTCCCCCCACAGTGGGTTTGATCACAGCAGGGGTGGTCTATTGGCCATCATAGGTGTCTGCTTCGGCGGATGTCTGTCTTTTGCAAAAAAATTTTAACCCTGGCAGTGTCGGAGAGGTGGTTACTCTGCCGCCCCGATCTTCTCTTGGATCTGATGGCTCTTGATACGGTAGCCAGATCTAGGGGAGATCAGGGCGAGAGGGGTAACGGCCGAAATCCGTACCGGTAGAAAAGGAGCCTCGAATTGGTGGTGGCTTTGCCGTCTGGATCCTTTTTCGGGTCAGACGACCCTGACACGGTTGTTTGGCCCGAGAGAGAACCAGATGGGAGGGGCACCAACCGTATTCCGGTCTTGGGGCTGAAGAGCCTCAGATAGAGGGGTCGCCTCCGATCAGGGGCTGACCACTCTGTCTTCTAAGAGGGCTCCAGGCGATGGTGGTTTCTGTCCCACCTTCGAACAGTTGGGGGTTTCGGCGCCAACCCGAGGCTGTAAACCCCGAGCTGCTCGGGGATGAGAGGGGAACCGATCGAGCGCTGGAGCCTGGGGCGTCTGTCGAAGGACGGCGCCTTAAACCTTAAGAAAAATGTTTTCTCCGTCGTATACTCCATCCGAATCGACCCCTGAGTCTGGCCGCCAGCCTGGCACCCGATGACGTCAGCAGCGCGCGTTTTGAGGATGTGGCGCGATTTTCCAGGCGGCAGTTGTACGTCAATTGGTGAATAGTAATTGCGGAAGTCGAGGAGTCGTTCTTATCCTTTATAAGTGTTCCCCCCTCTCCTTCTCTCGCCCACTTCTTTCTTGCTGCTTTCTTTCTTAAAAAATCTTCCAACCATTCAGCGCTCGTTCTTGCAGTTAGCTGTACTAGGCTCGTCCTTCCGAAGCGGCCCCCGGTTAGTTGGTAAGTTCATTTAGTTTAGGCACAGATGGATAGGGCTCAGTCCGGCTCGTCAGCGTCGACGTCCAGGGGGGAAGTGAAGCGAGCCTCCACATCGACGTCGTGGGAGGAGCCCGTGCTTGAGGAGGAGTCGACGCATGCTGCGGAGCCTTCCGATTCAGTTTCGTGGGAGGAACCAATAGGTGAGGGGGAGGTGGTACACAAGATGAGGCCGTCACGCTCCCGACGTCCCTTCGTGGTGGAGAGTAGCGAATCGGAGGAAGCCAGTGATGGTTCAGACGACATCCAGGTACTGGAGTTGTCTTCCGAGGAGGAGGAGGAGGGCGAGGGCGACATGATGAGGAGATCCACCTTCAGGGTGCGGGCTCGAGTTTCACGCCGACAGGCCTGGGGCCCTTATCTACTCCCTTGTTGGAGCGAGCCAAGAAGAGGAAGAGGGCCCCGAGGAAGGCGGGATCGAGGACTGGCGGTTCGAGCCAGGCGCCTGTTTTTCGCAATTTGATGACAGGTTCGCCCGTACAGCCGAAGCCTTTTCGTCAGTATCCCGACGATCTTTCTGACAAGGAGCTCTTCGGTGTGCAGCCCTCTTCGCCGAGTCGGAGGAGGGTGATGATGGACGCGATCCCGACTGTCTTGGAGGGCGGGGACTTGGAGGTTCTGCAGCTGGCGTATCACATAGGGCCTGGCTACGAATTGTTGCTGCCGAGCTCTACTCTGCGCCCCACTGATCCCCTTTCTACTTGGTATTGTGTCTTCCCAGTGGACGCTTTCATCTCCGGGCTGAGGTTGCCAGTTCACCCGTTTGTTCGGGATGTGCTGAACTGGGCCTCCTTGGCCCCCATGCAGTACGGGCCGAACTCTTGGAAGCAGATTATCTGCTTTGTGCTGATGTGCGAGGAACAGAAGGTACCCCTGCGGCTGAATGTGTTCCGTGCGATGTTGATGATCAGCTCGGCGGCCGAGGGTGTTTACTACATCTCTCCCCGGAGTAAGGGGAAGGTCGTTCACAGCCACCCGGACTCCATCAAGGAATGGAAGAAGAAATATCTGGTGATCCGGAGTGAAGAGCCCTGGGACATTCCCACTCGATGGAATCACTCCAAGCCGAGCTATCAAACGCCGAGGCCGAGGGATCTGTCGGCCGAGGAGTGGGGGTTTGTCGAGCGCCTCCGTTCGTCACCCAGTATCGATTGGACGGAGGTGACGGAGGCCAACCTGGCGAGCATTGGACTGAGCCCGGCCGTTATGTGTATGTAGTTGTTTCTTTTCTTTCGGTCCTTTCGTACTTTCTTGCTCATTGCTCTTAATGGTTTTTTCTGCAGATATGGACGAAGCATCGATCAAGGCAAAGAGGCTCGCCATGAGGAAGGAGAAGGCCGAGAAGAAGGGGGAGGCGGCGAAGAGGCCGAGGGGGTCGTCCCTAGTCATCTCGGAGGTCCAGCCCGAGCCGGGGACCAAGAGGATTCGCTCGGAGACGAGCAAGGGGGCGGCTGCTTCGAAGGGCCAGAGCCTAGCGAGGGCCTCCGTTCTTGACAAGGGAAAAGGTTCCTTGGTCGAGGTTGAGGAAGAGGACCCGGTGGTGGAGTTGCTGCGGCAGCGGTGGGCTCCGGACTGGTCGGTTCGGATGGGGGACCGTCTGACCGAGGAGGCCCAGGCTGTCGAGGTGGTGGAGAAGTTGGTGACCCCTCGCAACCGTAAGGTGATGGAGGGCGAGCCCGTGGAGGTGGCGTTCACGCGCCTGGCGCAGGCCACCGTGCAGGTAAGTCCGTCGACCCTATTCTCCTTGTCAATTTTTCTGCGGAAGTCTTTTCCTTATCCGCGCTCGTTGGTCGCAGGCTTGTATGCAGGGGGCTAACATGAAGAACCTCTACGAGGCGTCCCTGGCACAAGAGCGAGCTCGGGCGGAAAAGAGCGAGCGGGAGATGAAGGAAATGCGGATCGAGCTTGAGGGTTCGCACAAGAGAGAGCAGCAGATGAAGCTCGAGCTCGAGGTCAAGGATGCGGAGTGGGGGAAGAAGGTGGCCTCCTTGAAGAAGAAGTTCGCCAAGGAGAAGGAAGAGGTGACGACTACGGGCGAGATGATGGTGATCAAGGCCCAGGACACATGTTATGCGAAGGCCCTCAGCCATGTGAGGCACTTCTACCCGACCATCGATCTGTCCAATTTTGAGTATGACATGGAGATCGAGGGGATGTCGAAGACTCCTGGCGAAGAAGGGCCTGCTTTCGACCCGCCGGCCGACCCATCTGTGAATCCGTCTGTCGACGCTGAGGTGGGACAATAAGCTGTATAATTCTGTCTTTCTTTTCTTCCTCTCTTGACTGTATTTGCCTCCCGCGGACTGGCCACCGCCTTTCTTTTTGTAAGGAGTACTTAAATTTATAGGAAAAAGTTTTTTGACCGGCCAAGTGTTTTGAACTCGGATTTTTCTGAACCTTCTTGCGTGTGTGCATTGGGTTGGCTGGTTCTCCTGTAGGTTGTGGCTCCCCTTCCCGAGGTGGACCCTCGTCGTTCCGTCGTGGCGTGGCTCCGGAGCAAGGTTGAGGCCCTGGAGGCCGCGTTGGTCTGCCACCGAAGGGGGGCTCGTGATACTGACGCAGCTTTGAACTGTTATCGGAATAAGTCTGAAGCCTTAAGCGAGGAGGCGAGCCGGCTGAGGAGGGCGATGCTGGATCGGGGACTCGGCGGTGCGAGCCTTGGACAGGCAGTGTTGGGTGCCTCGGTGCCGAGGCCCACTTCTGAAAGGTTACTTCGCGATGTCTTTGCGGAGAAAGAAATGGAGATACACCGTTATAATATTATGCTGGGTGCCTCGGCATCTTCCTCGATGGGTCGGCAAGCGGAGGGGGTTCCCTCTGCGCTGCTGCTGTTGCAGCATACGCGACCAGATGACGCCCAGAGCTCCGTGGCTGGGGAGTCGACCTTGGCTGAGTTCAAGGACCATCATAACGAGGAGGGGGATTTTAGTCGCTCGTTCGGAGTAATCCCTCCCTTCAGCGGACCCGAGGGGCTCTAAGATGGCGACTTCTTCCAGTTTGAGATGAGGGGAGTGGTCCTGTAACGGTCTTTGTTTGTTTTCTTGGGACGAAATAAAAGGGTACGAATAAAGAATCCTGTTCCTTCTTTGCTTCGGTTAGTAGTGTAGTGAACGATGGTGGTTTTAGGGAGAGTCCACCGATCCGCAAGGGATCGAAGTGGGGCCTTAGGGAGAGTCCCCAGCTTGGATTCGGTTGGAGCCTACCGAGGCGTCGGGGACGATACCGGAGTGAGGACTCAGGCGCCGATCTCATTATCTGGCGTTAGGGTTTTAACAAAAAGAGATCTCTTTCGTATAAGATAAGGAAGGCCGCTAAGACGGTCCTGTACACATGAGTGTTTACACAAAAAACTGTTTACATTTAGCCAGGCTAGAGCCTATGTTTGTCCTTCGAAGAGTTTCATTAGGTACTCGGCTTCGACTGGGGTCTCCTCCCGCTCGGTGACAGGTTTGGAAGCAGGGCCGTCCCTCTCAGGTTTGAACTTGACGGCGTCGAGGGAGAACACACCTCCCCCAACGGTAGTCATGTAGCACGATCGCGCTGCTTCTTGGCTACCTCGGACAGTGCCGACTCCTTGCGGGGTGGGAAATTTGAGTTTCAGATGGTAAGCCGAAGGCACCGCTTGGAGGGAGCATTGTCCGGGTCGGCCGAGTATGGCGTTGTAAGCCGCCTTGACGTTGACCACCATGAAGTCCATAGACTCGGTCCTCTTGACAGGAGCTGATCCTGCGGTAACGTCGAGGGTGACAATCCCTTCTATCACGACAGAGACGCCGGAGAACCCATGCAAGGTGTATCCGGCCGGCTTGAGCTTGCCTCTAGGTAGCTTGAGGTTTTCGAAGGCTTCGAGGAAAAGAATATTAACCGAGCTGCCGTTGTCGACGAGGATTCGGCGAACTTCACAATTAGCCATGCGGAGATTAATGACGAGGGCATCGCAGTGGGGTAGGCGAACGCCTTCGAGGTCCTCTCCTGAGAAGGAGACCGGCATCGGTTGTAGCTTGGGCGAGGGATTGTCGTGGACAGCATTCACCTCCCGGATGAAGGCTTTTCGGGAAGTATTTGAGTCTCCTCCCATTGGCCCTCCGTGGACACAGTGCAAGATGAAGGGCGTATCTACGGCTCCCTCGGATTCGAGATCCCGACCCTAGATGCGGTTCGGGGTAGGGTTCGGAGGCGAGGACCTCCGGTTCCTAGTATCTCGTCGATCCCGCGGCACTTCTCGGGTGAATTCTCGGAGGTACCCCCTGGAGATGAGTTCCTCAATTTTGTCTTTTAGGGCCCGGCACTGGTCGGTTTCGTGCCCGTGATCTCTGTGGAAGCGGCAGTAGAAGCGTTGATCTCGATTCTTGTTGTTATTAGATCGGGGGGGGGTAGTCGGACAATGCCTTTGTCTTCGATTTCTAAGAGGATGGCGGATACGTTATGCATCAAGGGAGTGTACCTCTCGAAGCGGGGGACCGGCGGGACCTTCTTCATGGCCCCCGCGTCCCTCGGAGCTTTCTTTGATGGTTCGACCTCTTCGACCTTTCGCTTTCCCTTCCCGATGGCCTCCCTGGTATCTTCGGGGTTAAGGGCCTCTTCTGCCCTAATGTATTTCTCGACCCTGTTGAGGAGATCGGGAAATTCGATGGGGGGTCTCTTCGCCAGAGAAGCTTTCAGCTGTCCATGACGAACGTTGTGCCGAAAGGCCGCAGAGGCGATGCCTGGATCAAGAGAGGAGACCGACCTCGCCTCCGTGGTAAATCTCCGAACGAACACTCTGAGGGACTCTCCCTCTATCTGCTTGAGCCCAAGTAAAGAGGCGCTAGTCCTTTCCGCCTTCCGGCTGGTGACGAAGTGGGCGAGAAAATTGCCCTCTAGTTGGTCGAAGGAGTAAATGGAGCCAGGGGTGAGTTTTGAATACCATTCACGTGCCGGACCCCGAAGCGTGGCGGGGAAGGCTCGGCATAGCAGGGGATCCGAGGCGCTGTGAATCATCATGAGGGTTTTGAAACCTTCCATGTGATCAGCGGGATCTCCCTCGCCGTCGTAGGTCTCGAACTGAGGTGGTCGGAAATTCCTGGGTATTTCCGCTTGGAGGATGGGGGCGGAGAAAGGAGGTCGGACAGGTCTGTACCCCTGAGCCGCCCGTCGGTCGCCGTCTCCTATATGATTGAGGCGATCCTCCATTTCTTGGAGGCGCCTTAGGAGTATGCCATCGTCTTCTGGCTGGTTTGTTGAAGGACGCGACGCGCTGGTCTCGGCATCCGACCCTGTTTGGGAGCGGAGAGTTTCCTCCCTGGGGGTCCGTCGGAAGGCCCCGAGAATTTCTCTCCGGAAGTCTTGGAACTCCTTGTGGGTGACGGGGGCTCCCTCGACCCGGTTTGGTCGGTCTGAAGGCTGCCTTCCGATGCGGCTGAGTGCCGACCTCCGTCCCTCGAGCGGCGGTCTCGGATGGTTCGGGGCTGGGTTGGAAGCGGCCCTTCCCCTGCTGCAGCTAATCTGTCGGTTGACGATTACTCCCCATAGGTCGGGCTGGACTGTACGGGTGGCGCTTCGCCGGGATCCCTGATGGGAATTTCCGTGCCTTGATGCGCGTGGCCCGGCATTGGTATTTGGTGGGGGTGTGTCCCGTCGGTTGACGGAGGATGCGGCCCCCTTGCCCTTGGAGGCCATGCGAGTCAGGCTGTCGAGGTCGCTCGATGGTCGGGCTCGGGTCGGCTTCTGAAGCAGTTTCCCACAGACGGCGCCAACCTGATGAGGTTTATTTCTGGGAGACGTGTGGATGCACCAGGTGTGAGTTCGGACTCAATTTTTATTTGAAGGAGAAAGCTGCTCGTCTGACGACCCTCGGCTGACCGGGCGGAACCTGCGGCGACCTCGAAATGAGGCGGGGATCTGGGCTCGAATCAGAGGGTTCGGATCCGAGGTCTTGTGTACCTGCAGACGGTCCTGAAACACCGGGGTTTGTCCCGGTGGCGGACCCTCCGACGATCTAGTCAGTCTCTGTGAGAGAGTAGCAATAACTAGGTGAATTTAAGTGGTAAAAGATTGATTACCTCAAAAGGTGGGTGAGGGTCTAGTATTTATAGAGAATCCCAACCGGGTTTGGTTCCTCTTGGGGGCTGGGTCTGGACCCGAAAGCCCATGGGCCTGACGTGGCAGAAGGCCCAGGGGGTTTAGGGCAGACGTGGCAATACCAGGAGCGGTATAGGGCTGATGTGGCAAAACCCTTGGTGGTATTTGGAGCTGACATGGCTGATCGTAGGTCTCCTGTGCTTCTGGGAGAATCGGAGGGCCTAGGCTGTGCCAGGTCATCCCCATGCTTCGCCAGAAAGGGGGGGACGGCCCGTGGGGCTGTCACAGATCGGAGGCCGAGGACCACTGAGGCTCGTCGGATACGAGGAGGCCAGTTATGCGGGGGGTGAACTTGAGGTTCGGCGCCGACCCTGCAGTGATTCGAAGCCGAACTAGATTGCTATCTTTACCTTTCTTGAGTGAGAGTTGTGTTGGGCCCTGGTTGGGCCCCCAGGCCATTTTTACCCTACCACACCAGGCTAACGAACAAATTTTCCATAGGGGACGAATGAAATCACAGCTTACGAATAGGTGATCCACGTCCTCGAAGGAGGTGGAACAGAGAGGGCACAATTGTCCCCAGGCTAGATTTCTTTTGTTGAGGTTCTCGATGGTAAGAAGTTTATTGCTAAAAGCGAGCCAGGAAGTGATTTTAACTTTAAGCGGGGCACATGAGTTCCAAATATATTTGGCAAAAGGAGAGAGGACTCCTCCAAAGTTCAGGAACTGATAAAAAGATTTGATCAAGAAAATTCCAGCCGAATTCCATCGCCAAGAGTAACCATCCGTAGGGGGCCCCTCAAAATCGTTGAGGGAGGAGAGAAGGTTACTTAACTGGGTTCCGCTATTAGTCGGAAGATCGTCCGAGAGCGGGATGACCCAGAGTCTGAGGGAGTTCTGGAAAGTGAAAGAATCTTCAACGGTAGCCATCGAAAATAAAGCAGATTGATAGATGAGAGGAAAGGAAGAAGCAAGCTTAGTGTTACCGATCCAAAGGTCCGTCCAGAATCTGGTTCTGGAACCCACTCGGAAATCATGGAAAATACCGCAAAGGAAAGCAGGGATCGCTTTCCAAACGTCCTTCCAGAAAGGAGAGGCGTTGCGATGAATAGGCAGGGAAAGATCCCACCAATGGTGGGCGGGGGGTAGTAAGATTTAATGCTTTGAATCCACGGGAGATGCTCGAGATTTAAGAATCTCCAAAGCCATTTGCCCAATAAAGCAATGTTGTGGAGCCTGAGGTTCAATACTCCAAGACCCCCAGCCGCTTTGGATGAGCAGACTAATTCCCAGTTGCACATGTGCGAACCCGGATTGAAAGAGGAGGATCCAGATCAAAAAAAGGTTCTTCTAATTTGATCCATTCTCTTGATGATCCATGAAGAGAGAAAATAGAAAGACATCATGTATAACGGTATAGAAGAAAGTACAGAGTTAAGGAGAATAATACGTCCGCCGTGGGAAAGGAGTTTACCAGTCCAGACACTGAGTTGTATAAGAGTTTTTAAAAGATATCATTGCTCCCATTCAGTATCTGATGCGGCTTATTTCTGGGAGACGTGTGGATGCACCAGGTGTGAGTTCGGACTCAATTTGTATTTGAAGGAGAAAGCTGCTCGTCTGACGACCTTCGGCTGACCGAGCGGAACCTGCGGCGTCCTCGGAATGAGGCGGAGATCTGGGCTTGGATCAGAGGGTTCGGATCCGAGGTCTTGTGTACCTGCAGACGGTCCTGAAACACCAGAGTTTGTCCCGGTGGCGGACCCTCCGACGATCTAGTCAGTCTCTGTGAGAGAGTAGCAATAACTAGGTGAATTTAAGTGGTAAAAGATTGATTACCTCAAAAGGTGGGTGAGGGTCTAGTATTTATAGAGAATCCCAACCGGGTTTGGTTCCGCTTGGGGGCCGGGTCTGGACCCGAAAGCCCATGGGCCTGACGTGTCAGAAGGCCCAGGGGGTTTAGGACAGACGTGGCAATACCAGGAGCGGTATAGGGCTGTCGTGGCAGAACCCTTGGTGGTTTTTGGAGCTGTCATGGCTGATCGTAGGTCTCCTGTGCTTCTGGGAGAATCGGAGGGCCCAGGCTGTGTCAGGTCATCCCCATACTTCGCCAGAAAGGGGGGACGGCCCGTGGGGCTGTCACGGATCGGAGGCCGAGGACCATTGAAGCTCGTCGGATACGAGGAGGCCAGTTCCGCGGGGGTGAACTTGAGGTTCGGTGCCGACCCTGCAGTGGTTCGAAGCCGAACTAGATTTCTATTTTTACCTTTCTTGAGTGAGAGTTGTATTGGGCTCAGGTTGGGCCCCCCAGGCCATTTTTGCCCTACTACACAAGCCCCCCACTCCTGTGGGGGTGCGGGAGCTAGCCGGGGAGGAGTGTTCATGGTCGTGAAAATGGGATGGCGAACCGTTGAATCTTCCGGAGAAGAGTACCCTGGTGTTCAACCCAACCTCGAGATGACGAGGGATTATGTGTCGATAAGGGTGATGGCGAGCCGTTGTTTCTTCCTGAGAAGAGTACCCTGGTGCCAGACCGAACCTCGAGATGAGGAGGGATTATGGGTCGGTAAGGGTGATGGCGAGCCGGTGGATCTTCCGAAGAAGAGTACCCAGGTGCCAGACCGGACCTCGAGCTGGCGAGGGATTATGGGTCGGTAAGGGTGATGGCGAGCCGTTGTTTCTTCCTGAGAAGAGTACCCTGGTGCCAGACCGAACCTCGAGATGAGGAGGGATTATAGGTCGGTAAGGGTGATGGCGAGCCGGTGGATCTTCCGAAGAAGAGTACCCAGGTGCCAGACCGGACCTCGAGCTGGTGAGGGATTATGGGTCGGTAAGGGTGATGGCGAGCCGTTGTTTCTTCCTGAGAAGAGTACCCTGGTGCCAGACCGAACCTCGGGATGTGGAGGGATTATGGGTCGGTAAGGGTGATGGCGAGCCGGTGGATCTTCCGAAGAAGAGTACCCTGGTGCCAGACCGGACCTCGAGCGGGCGAGGGATTATGGGTTGGTGAGGGTGAGGGCGAGCCGTTGTTTCTTCCTGAGAAGAGTACCCTGGTGCCGGACCGAATCTCAAGATGAGGAGGGATTATGGGTCGGTAAGGGTGATGGCGAGCCGGTGGATCTTCCGAAGAAGAGTACCCTGGTGTCAGACCGGACCTCGTGCTGGCGAGGGATTACGGGTCGGTAAGGGTGATGACGAGCCGCGGTGTTTCAGAGGGATTAAGCGGGGTGGTCTGCTGCCCTCGCGGTGCTTTAGAAGGCGCTCCAGGATCTGTGCAGGTGCTCCAATTTCCTAGGGGCATTAATGGTGCCGCCTAACAGAAAAATTTTACCCCCCGATCCTGATTGGTGGTGACTCTGCCGTCCGGATCCCTTTTCGGTTCAGACGGCCCTTACACGGTTGTTGGGCCCGAGAGAGATCCGGACGGGAGTGGTGCTCACCGTATTCTGGGCCTGAGGCTGAAGGGCCTCGGATATGGGGGGCGATTTGCTTCCTGATAGGGTCCCAGGCGATGGTGGCTTCTCTACCACCCTTGAACAGTTTTGGGGTTTCGGCTGCCGAGGCTGTAAGCCCCCAGCTGTTCGTGGGTGAGAGGTGAGCCGACCGAACCCTAGAGCCTTTAAATCTTAAGTAAGACATTGCCTCCGCCGAGCCCTAAATCCGAACCGACCCCTGTGCAGGGCTGCCAGCCTGGCACTGGGTGACGTCAGCAGCGCACGTTTCGAGGTCGTGGCGCGATTCTCCAGGTGGAAGTTGTGCGTCAATCGGTGAATAGTAACTGCGGAAATCGAGGAGTCGTTTCTATCCTCTATAAATGTTCTCCTCTCCCCTCTCATCACCCACTTTTTCTCGCTCCTTACTTTTCAAAAAATCTTCCAACTCTTCAGTGTTCGTCCCTTCCGTTTCCTGCAGTAGGCTCATTCTTCCGAAGTGATCTCAGGTTTAGCTGGTAAGTCTGTTTAGCTTAGGCACAGATGGATAGGGCTCAGTCTGGCTCGTCAGCGTCGACGTCTGGGGGGGAGTGAAGCCTGTCTTCAAGTCGACTTCGTGGGAGGAGACGGTAAGCGAGGAGGAGGTGGTACATAATGTGAAGCCGTTGCGATCTCGGAGGCATTTCGTGGTGGATAGTAGCGACTCTGAGGAGGGGGGCGGTAGTTCAGACGAAGTCCGGACTCCAGGGTTGGTTTCCGGAGAGGAGGGTGGTCCCGAAGGGGATGGCGCCGAAGGGCCTCGGAATCCGACCGGTCTGGCTCGATTGTCTACACCCTCGCCAGAGCGAGCCAAGAAGAAGAGGGCTCCGAAGAAGAAGAAGGGGTCGGGGATCGGCGGCTCGAGTCAGGTGCCCGTTTACGGTGACCTGACGATAGGATCGTCTGTACAACCCAAGCCTTTCCGTCGCTATCCCGACGATCTCTCCGATAAGGAGCTCTCTGGGGTCCAGCCGTCGTCGCCGAGCTGAAAGAGGGTGAAGGTGGAGGCACACCCGACAGTTCTGGAGGCAGGCGACTTAGGGGCTCTGTAGTTAGCATACTACATAGGGTCCAGCTATGAGCTCATGCTGCCGAACTCTACTCTTCAACCGATCGACCTCCTGCCGGATAGGTATTGCATCTTCCCAGTGGACGCCTTTATCTCCGGTCTGCGGCTGCCGATCCACCCATTCATTCGGGAGGTGCTGAATTGGGCGTCCTTGGCGTCGATGCAGTTTGGGCCGAACTCCTGGAAGCAGATCGTCTGCTTCATGCTGATGTGTGAAGAGCAGAAGGTACCCCTGCGGCTGAACGTGTTCCGAGCGATGTTGATGATCGGCTCATTGTCAGAGGGAGTATACTATATCTCGCCTCGTGGTAAGGGGAAGATAGTCCACGGTCACCCGGATTCTATCAAGTTTTGGAAGAAGAAATATCTGGTGATCCGGAGTGAGGATCCTTGGGATATTCCCACTCGGTGGAACCATTCTAAGCCGAGCTATGAAACGCCGAGGCCGGGGGACCTGACGGCTGAGGAGTGGAGGTTTGTTGAGCGCCTCCGTCTGTCGTACAGCATTAATTGGGCGAAGGTGACAGAGGCCCACCTGGCGAGTGTTGGACTGAGCCCGGCCGTACTTTCTAGTATGTGGTTGTTTCTTTTCTCTCGATCTTCTCGTACTTTCTTGCTCATTGTTTCTTAATGGATTTTTTTACAGATATGGATGAAGAATCGATTAGGGTGCTGAGGCTCGCTATGAAAAAGAAGAAGGCCGAGAAGAAGGGGGACGCGGTGAAGATGACCGAATTGTCCCAGGTGGTCTCCGAGGCCCCAATTCAGCCGAAGGCCAAAAGGACTCGCTCGGAGACAGGCGAGGACGCGGTGGTTCAGGGGGGCTTGGATCAGAGCAGGGCTACTGACCTTGATAAGAGGAAGGGTCCCCTGGTGGATACCGGGATAGAGGAGAGACTCCGGCGACCGTGGGTGCCGAATTGGTCGATCCGCGAGGGTGATTGCCTGGTCCGAGGGCGCCAGGCTGTGGAGGTAGCAGATAAGCTGGCGACCCCTCGAGACCGTTCGGATATGAAGGCCCAGACCCTGGACGAGGCGTACGTGCGTCTTGCGCAGGCCAATGTGCTGGTAAGTCAACCGAACCCACTTGCTTTTAGATCATGTTGCTAAGAAAGGTTTCTTAGTATTGTCGGGCCACTGCAGGCGACCGTGCAGGGGGCCCACTTGAGAGGCCTTTATGAGGCGGCTTTGCAGCGAGAGCGAGACCGGGCTGACAAGGCCGAGCAGGAGGTGAAGGAGTTGAAGGTAGAGCTCGAAGGCTCTCATAGGAGGGAGACGGAAATGAAGGCGGCCTTCGACAAGGAGAATGAGGAATGGGCGAAGACGATGGCGGCTCAGGAGAAGATGTCGGCGAAGGAGAAGGACGAGTTGACGGAGTCGTGTCAGCTCTGGTGATCAAGGCCCAGGACAACTGTTATGCAAAGGCCCTCAGTCATGTGAGGCACTTCTATCCTACTATCGACCTGTCCAACTTCGAGTTTGATATGGAGATTGAGGGGACACCGAAGACCCCTGGCGAACAAGGGCCCGATGGTGACCAGGCTGCCGACCCCCCCGTGAACCCGACCGACACTGAGGTGGGAAAACTAGCTATATAATTTTTGTCCTTCTTTTTCCTTCTCTCGATTGTATTTGCCTTCCGCGGACTGGCCACCGCATTTTTTGTATGGAGAAACTAAACTTATAAAAAGAGAGTTTTTGGCTGGCCAAGTGTTTTGACCTTGAATACTTCCGAACCTCCTTGCTTATATGTTTTGAGTGGGCTGGTTCTCTTGTAGGTTATGGCTCCCCTTCCTGAGGCGGACCCCCGTCGTTCCGACGTGGCGTGGCTTCGGAGCAAGGTTGAGGCCCTGGAGGCAACTTTGGTTCGGTACCGAAAGGGGGCCCGTGATACTGATGCGGCTTTCAATTACTACAGGAACAAGTCCGAAGCCCTTAGTGAGGAGGCAAGCCGGCTGAGGAGGGCGATGGCGGATCGGGAGCTCGGGGGCGCCGGTCTTGGATATACTATGTCTAGTTCCTCGGTGCAGAGGCCCTCCTCTGAAAAGCTGCTTCGTGACGTGATAGTGGAGAAGGAGATGGAGATACACCGTTATAGGATGATGTTGGGCATCTCGATATCTTCCTCGGGGGGTCGGCGAGCGGAGGGGGTTCCCTCTGCGATGCTTCTGATGGAGCGTATGCGATCCGTTGACGCCCAGAGCTCCGTGGCCGGTGTGTCGACTGTGGCAGAACCGAAGGACCGTCATGACGAAGAGAGAGCTCCAAGTCATTCGGTCAGAGTGATCCTGCCCCTCGCTGGATCCGAGGAGCCCTAAGGCGGTGATTTCCTTTAGTTTGAGATGAGTGGAGTGGTCCTGTAACGGTCTTTGTTTGTTTTCCCCGAATAAAATAAAGGAATATGAAATAAAGAAATCTTTTCCTTCTTTGCTCTGGTCAGCGGTGTGGTGAAGGGCGGTGGAGGCGAGGTTTGGCTCTGCAGATTCGTGAGGGATCGACGTGGGACAATAGGAAGACTCCCTGGTCCGGAGCTGGGTCGACCCTACCGAGACTCTTGGGGACGATACCGGAGCGTGAACCTGGGTGCCGATCCCATTGTCCGGTACCAGGTCGGAGTTGCCGAGGTATTTGGATTTTGACAAAAAGAGACTTCTTTTATACCAGATAGGGAGGGCCGTTGAAGAGGCCCTTTACATACGAAAGCTTACATCAGTTTTAATTTACTTTAGTCAGGCTAGCACCTATGCTCGCTCTTCCAGGAATTTCATTAGGTGCTCGGCGTTCCAGGGTCGGCTGATGGGTCGGTCGTCCATATCCGCCAGTCGGTATGTACCAGGGCGGACAGCCTCGATTACACGGTATGGGCCTTCCCAGTTGGGAGCCAATTTCCTTTTCTTGGTTGGATCGGAGACAGATAGCTTACGTAATACCAGGTCCCCTGCCTTGATGTTTGTGGGGCGGACCTTCTTATTGTAAAACCTCTCGATCCGTTGCTGGTAGATGCTTCTCCGGATTGAAGACTTCTCTCGTACCTCGGCGACGAGGTCCAGGTTGGCCCTCAGGCCGGACGCATTGTCAGCTTCATCGAAGGCTATGATCCGGGGAGAAGGTAATCCGACCTCGACGGGGATGACTGCCTCAGTCCCATAGGTCAGACTGAATGGTGTTTCCCCCGTGGGGATCCTCTGGGTGGTTCGGTGCACCCATAGTACGCTGGGCAGTTCCTCGACCCACAGCCCTTTGGGGGAACTGTCGAGGCGCTTTTTGAGGCCGTCGAGGATTTGCCTGTTCGCGTTCTCCACTTGGCCGTTGGACTGAGGGTGGCAAATGGCGGAGAAACGTTGCTGGATGCCGATGTCCGTGCAGAAGGTTTGGAAGTTTTGACCTTAGAACTGGGTTCCGTTGTCTGTGACAAGGATTCGAGGGATTCCGAACCGGCAAATGATGTTCTTCCAAAAGAACTGTTGCACTTGGCGCTCGGTGATGCTGGACAGTGGTTCGGCTTCGATCCATTTGGTGAAGTAGTCGATGGCGACGATCAGGAATTTCTTTTGTCCCATCGCTGGGGGGAAGGGCCCCACAAGGTCCATACCCCACATGGCGAAGGGCGTAGGGCTTGCCAGGGACCGGAGATTGGCTTGAGGAATCCTTTTGATAGGGGAGAATCTTTGGCAGGGGCCGCATCTCTTGACTAAGTCTTGTGAGTCTTGGAGCATGGTTGGCCAATAGTACCCCTGATTCAGGGCCTTCCGAGCAAGCGTCCTGCTCCCCATGTGGCATCCGCCGATCCCCTCGTGCAGGTTTCTGAGGGCGTAGCTGGCCTCGTCGCTGGTGAGGCAGCGGAGGTATGGTTTGCCGTCGGCCAAGGTGTACGAGCGTTTGAAGAGGATGCCATCGATCATGACAAACCTTTCAGCTCGGACTCTGACTCGTCTGGCCTCGGCTCTGTCTTCAGGAAGCTCGGCACTGATTAAGAATCTTCGGATGGGAGTGGTCCAGTCGTCCGGGCTGGTCCCATCTTGCACACACATCGCTTCCGGCTCTGGGTCACTGATACTTGGTTTCAGGAGGACTTCTATGAGTACCGTCTGATCGAGGCCCTCGAAGGAGGAAGAGGCAAGTTTGGATAACGCGTCTGCTTGAGCGTTCTGTTCCCTGGGGACTCTGATAACCGCGGCGCAGCTGAAGGACGCCAGGAGTCACTTGACTGTCGCCAAATACTTCATCATGCGTTCATCGCGGGCTTCGTATTCTCCGATGATCTGATTGACCACGAGTTGAGAATCACTAAAGGCCCGGATTTGCTTGGCCCCGGCTCGGCTGGCGAGGGTCAATCCGGCGATCATGGCCTCATATTCTGCCTCGTTGTTGGAGGCCAGAAAGTTGAGGCGGAGGGAGTATTGAAGTAGGAATTGGTCGGGGCCATGAAGGATGATGCCCGCCCCACTCCCTGTTTCGCATGACGAGCCGTCGACGAAGACCTCCCAGGTCGGATCCGACCCTTCGAGGCTAGGCTGCTCGGAGACGGTGCACTCAGTTATGAATTCGGCGAGGGCCTGTCCTTTAATGGCCGCCCTCGGCTGATAGCTGATGTCGAACTGGCTCAGCTCGATTGACCACTTGACTAAGCGGCCGGAGTTTTCGAGCTTGTGAAGGACAGTCTTCAGTGGTTGGTCGGTCAGTACTTGGACGGAGTGGGCTTGGAAGTAAAGGCGAAGCTTCCGGGCTGCCATGACCAGCGCATAGGCCACCTTCTCTATCTTTGCGTATCTCGTCTCGGCTGGGAGGAGCACTTTGCTCACATAATACAGTGGCTTTTGAACCCCTTCCTCCTCTCGGACGAGGACGGCACTGAGAGCGTTGTCCGAGGCGGACAGGTAGAGCCAAAGTGGCTCGCCCGGCTCGGGCTTGCTGAGGAGAGGCGGGTTGGCGAGGTATTGCTTTAGCTGTTCGAAGGCTTCTTGTTGATGGGTACCCCACTCGAAGCCCCCTTTTCTGTGCAAGGCCTTGAAGAAGGGGAGAGACTTCTCCCCTGACTTGGAGAGAAAACGGCCGATTGCCGCCAACCGACCTGTGAGCCTCTGAACCTCCTTGACATTCCGGGGCGGGGACATGTCAATAATGGCTTGGATTTTCTCGGGGTTTGCTTCAATGCCGCGTTGGCTGACGATGAACCCCAAGAACTTCCCCGTGGAGATGCCGAAGGCGCATTTAGCCGGGTTGAGTCTCATGTTGTGGCGTCGGAGGACACCGAAGGCTTCCTCGAGGTCGGCGACGTGGTCCGGCCCAGCCCGGCTTTTGACAAGCATGTTGTCGACGTACACTTCCACGTTGCGGCCGATCAGGTCTTTGAAGACTCTGTTGACGAGTCGCTGGTACGTGGCTCCAGCATTTTTCAGCCCGAAGGGCATAACGCGGTAACAATAAAGACCCTGGTCGGTGACGAACGAGGTCTTGGAGATGTCTGGTGGAAACATCCGGATCTGATTGTATCCCGAGAATGCGTCCATGAAGGACAGTAGCTCATGCCCCGAGGTTGCGTCGATTAAAGCGTCGATGCGGTGGAGGGGGAAAGGATCTTTCGGACACGCTTTGTTAAGGTCCATGAAGTCGATGCAGATTCGCCAACCCCCTGTTGCCTTCTTCACCATGACGACATTAGCCAGCCACTCGGGGTAGCTGACTTCCTGGATGAATCGAGCGGACAAGAGTTTGTCCACTTCTGTCTTTACAATTTGTTGCCTCTCCGGGGCGACTTTGCGCCTCTTTTGGACGATCGGCTTAGAGTCAGGGATGACGCTTAGTCGATGCATAATCAAGTCTTCTGAGATCCCGGGCATGTCGGAGGGCTTCCAAGCGAAGAGATCGACGTTGCGACGGATGCAGGCGATGATGCCTGACTTCAAGTCTTCGGAGAGTGAGCGGCTCACCCGGAACCATTTCGACTCATCCTTGGCATCGAACAGGACCTCTTCTAATTCGTCAACCGGCTCGGGAGCTGGGCCGTCCCTCTCGGGTTCGAGTTCAACGGCGTCGAGGGGGAATACACCCCTTCCGACGGCGGTTATGGAGCACGATCGTGCTGTTTCGTGGCTACCCCGGACGATGCCGATCCCTTGGGGGGTGGAAAATTTAAGTTTCAGATGGTAGGCCGAAGGTATCGCTTGGAGGGAGTTTAGTCCGGGTCGGCCAAGAATGGCGTTGTAAGCCGCCTTGACGTCGATGATCATGAAATCCATGGGTTCGGTCCTCTTGACAGGAGCAGATCCTGCGGTGACGTCGAGGGTAATAATCCCCTCTATTACGATCGGGAAGCCGGAGAATTCAAGCAACGTGTATCCGGCTGGTTTGAGCTTCCCTTTGGATAATTTGAGACTTTCGAAGGCTTTGAGAAAAAGAATATTTACCGAGCTGCCGTTGTCGACGAGGATTCGGCGAACCTCACAATTGGCTATGTGGAGGCTAATGACGAGGGCATCGCAGTGGGGTAGGTGAACTTCTTCGAGGTCCTCTCCTGAGAAGGAAATTGGCAGCGGTTGTTGCTTGGGGGAGGGGCTGTATTGGACAGCATTCGCCTCTCGGATAAAGGCTTTTCGGGAAGCATCGGATTCTCCTCCCATTGCCCCCCCGTGGATATAGTGCAGGGTGAATGGCGTACCCATGGCTCCCTCGGACTCGGGATCCCGACCCTGGATGCGGTTCGGAGTAGGGTTCGGAGGTAAGAGTCTCCGGTTCCTAGTACCTCGCCAATCCTGTGGGCCTTCCTCCCTGGAGGTCCGTCGGAGAGCTTCAAGAATTTCTTCTTGAAGGTCCTGGAATCCCTTGTGAGTGACGGGGGCTCCCCCGACCTTGTTCGGTCGGTCTGAAGGTTGCCTTCCGACGCGGCTGAGCGCTGGCCTCCGTCCCTCGGGCGGTGGTCTTGGATGGTTCGGGGCCGAGTTAGAAGCGACCCTTCCCCTGCCCTTGGAGGTCATGAGAGTTCGGCTGTCGAGGTCGCTCGATGGTCGGGCTCGGATCGGCTTCTGAAGCAGTGTTCCCACAGACGGCGCCAACCTGATGCGGTTTACTTCTGGGAGACGTGTGGATGCACCAGGTGTGAGTTCGGACTCAATTTGTATTTGAAGGAGAAAGCTGCTCGTCTGACGACCCTCGGCTGACCGGACGGAACCTGCGGCGTCCTCGGAATGAGGCGGAGATCTGGGCTCGGATCAGAGGGTTCGGATCCGAGGTCTTGTGTACCTGCAGACGGTCCTGAAATACCGGGGTTTGTCCCGGTGGCGGACCCTCTGACGATCTAGTCAGTCTCTGTGAGAGAGTAGCAATAACTAGGTGAATTTAAGTGGTAAAAGATTGATTACCTCAAAAAGTGGGTGAGGGTCTAGTATTTATAGAGAATCCCAACCGGGTTTGGTTCCGCTTGGGGGCCGGGTCTAGACCCGAAAGCCCATGGGCCTGACGTGGCAGAAGGCCCAGGGGGTTTAGGGCAGACTTGGCAATACCAGGAGCGGTATAGGGCTGTCGTGGCAGAACCCTTGGTGGTTTTTGGAGCTGTCATGGCTGATCGTAGGTCTCCTGTGCTTCTGGGAGAATCGGAGGGCCCAGGCTGTGTCAGGTCATCCCCATGCTTCGCCAGAAAGGGGGGACGGCCCATGGGGCTATCACGGATCGGAGGCCGAGGACCATTGAAGCTCGTCGGATACGAGGAGGCCAGTTCCGCGGGGGTGAACTTGAGGTTCGGCGCCGACGCTGCAGTGGTTCGAAGCCGAACTAGATTGCTATTTTTACCTTTCTTGAGTGAGAGTTGTATTGGGCCCAGGTTGGGCCCCCCAGGCCATTTTTGCCCTACTACAGTATCTATATAATAAAACAAAAAAATGCTATCAATTGGCTCTCCTTCAATTCTCTAAAATTAAAGCTTCATATCTAACCTTACAAAATATATTTCTCTAAAAAATTTTCTCCCAAAACTCAAATTTAAATTTTCTCCAAAACAATTCATTTATATATACATATCGTAGGTATGTGGCCACGGACAAATCTAGTGTTGTGACAAAATATCAAATATGTACTGTTCAAGTATACTTTTCCTATACATATGAAATGTGCACTTACGTGGGCACAAGCCATGCAGCCGCGTGACGCTCCAACCCAAACCAATCCAAGCTGCCATCACTTCCCTCCCCGTGTCCTAACCGCACCCAGTTCTCACCTCCTCAAAACCACCGCCCTTTCCTTCCCTTTTATACCCGCACCTCTCTCTTCTTTTTTTCATCCCATTTCTACAAACCCTTAAAAAGAAATCAGAAATAAATAAATAAATAAATATAGTATAATATAATATAATCATTCCCAAAATGTCCGATCTCACTCTCACTGGAGCCCTCGCAACCGCCGCCGCCACTTTCCCCACCCGCCCCGCCATCCGCGTCCCCAACAAGCTCTCCCTTACCCACTCCCAACTCCACGACCTCGTCGAATCCGCCGCCAAAAAACTGATCGCCGCCGGTGTCCGACCCGGTGACGTCATCGCCCTCACCTTCCCCAACACCGTCGAGTTCGTCATCCTCTTCCTCGCCGTCATCCGCTCCGGCGCCACCGCCGTCCCTCTTAATGCGGCCTACTCCCAATCCGAGTTCGACTTCTACCTCTCCGACTCCGAAGCCAAGATCCTGATCACGAATCTTGAGGGAAATCTCGCGGCCGAAGCTGCCGCTTCGGCGATCGGAATCCCCGTCGCCGCGGCGGAGCTGAAAGATTTGGAGATTATGATCTCGCTGCCTAATAAGGACGTTTCGGAAACGGATGCGATTGATGACGTGGCGAATGGTCCGGCTGATGTGGCGCTGTTCCTGCACACGTCCGGGACCACGAGTAGGCCGAAGGGGGTCCCACTCACGCAGGAGAATCTCGCCAGTTCGGTAAGGAATATTCGGGAGGTTTACCGCCTGACCGAAAAAGATTCCACCGTCATCGTTCTTCCGTTGTTTCACGTGCACGGGTTGGTCGCGGGGTTGTTGAGTTCGCTTACGGCGGGTGCGGCGGTAACCTTACCGGCTTCTGGCCGGTTCTCTGCCTCTACTTTCTGGTTAGTTTTTTTTAAAATAAAAAACAAACTTTTAAAATTATTTATCTATTAATTTTTGAAGTTATTTGATAGCGACAAATGATACGGTTACAGAACCCTCGGTTTGAAAGCTACGTAATAGTCTGAATTACGGTATTATTTTTTATTTATCGAGTGGTGAGGCAGCAGCCCCAAGTTCATTGAAAAAGTGCTTAAGGAATTATTATTATTATATGCAAATTTTTAGCGGTTCGAGTTTTTTTTTTAGCGGTTCGAGTTAAACCTGAATATTAAACACTAGACTTTAATGGCGAGAAATGAGTTTGATGGTTTGGTCCAAAAAGAAAAGAAACAGAAATTCAATTAATTTGGTGGAATATTGAAAGTAGATATTATGTCGTTCCGTTTTTGAATAAAGAAAGAAGGAAAGAAGAATACGGCAATAGTCAAAATAAGGAAAATCTCCCCTGAATAATAACGTCAACAGAGAGATGGCAGTATCTGCATGTGACGATGGGGATGACGTGCAGTGCACGTGTTGTGACGAACGAGAGATATTATGACAAGTGCTAGATGGAACTGTTCGCGTGCCTCTGCTCCTCCTACCTTTGATTTTTTTTTCAAACTAGACCACTTTTAGCTAGACCATTTTTAAAACTAATTTTAAAAATAGATCACTTTGGAAAGTAATTTTTTAAATGGACCACTCGCACTTCGAAAATGACTTGAGACTCAGACGAATTTTTTCAAGTAAAAATGTATTAAATAGATGTCGCAGTTCCCAACTGCGGCTTAATTATAACATAGGCCGCTATTCTCAAATGCAGCAGATGTTAACTGCGGCTTAATTATAACATAGGCCGCTATTCTCAAATGCAGCCTGTGACAGTGTAAAAATGGCCTGAGGCCCATCCAAGGCCCAATACAATTCCTATTCAGAAAAGCAAGAATACCGACCTGGTTCGGCTCCGGACCCCTTCAGGGTCGGCGCCGAACCTCGTGTTTTGCCCCCCACAGTGCCGGCTTCCTCGTACTGACGAGCCTCAGTATCCCCCGGAGTCCGATCCGGAGCAGTCCCTCATGCCGTCCCCCCTCTCTGGCGGGGCGGAGGGATGACCTGGCGCAGCCTAGGCCCTCCGATTCCCCCAGAGGCACAGAGGACTCACGATGGGCCACGTCAGCTCCAAATACCGCCAAGGGTTTCGCCACGTCAGCCCTATACCACTTCTGGTCTCACAGCGACCGCCCTAAACCCCCTGGGCCTTCTGCCACGTCAGACCCATGGGCTTTCGGATCCAAACCCGGCCCCCAAGCGGAACCAAACCCGGTTGGGATTTTCTATAAATACTAGACCCCCACCCACCTTTTGAAGGTAATCAATCTTTTGCCACTTAAATATACCTAGTTATTGCTACTCTCTCACAGAGACTGACTAGAGTGTCGGAGGGTCCGCCACCGGGACAAACCCCGGTGTTTCAGGACCGTCTGCAGGTACACAAGACCTCGGATCCGACCCTTCCGATCCGAGCCCAACCTTCAACGCCTTTCCGAGCTCATCGTAGGCCCCAGAAGGTCAACCGGAGGTCGGCAGACGAGCGGCAATCTCCTTCAATACAAATTGAGTTCGAACTCACACCTGGTGCTTCCACACGTGCCTCAGAAATAAACAGCATCAGGTTGGCGCCGTCTGTGGGAACAGCTGCTCCAGAAGCCGATCCGACCCAGACCCTCAAAGGCCATCGACAGCCGAATCCTCATGGCAACCAAAGGCAAGGGGGCTGCTCCCTCCGTCAACCAACGGGACTCGCCCCCACCCACCGTTAAAGCCAGGCCACGCCCGTCGAAACACAAGGCTCCCTCTCGGGAGTCCCAAGGGAGCGTCGGCCGGCCAGCCCAGCCCGACCTCCGGGGCATAATCCTCAACCGCAAGATTACCCGCAGCAGGAGAAAGGCCGCTTCCAACCCGGCCCCGAACCGCCCGAGGCCACCGTCCGAGGCACGCAGACCCGCGCTCAGCCGAGTCGGAAGACAACCCTCGGACCAACCAAACCGGGCCGAAGGAGCCCCCGTCACTCACAAGGAATTCCGAGACTTCCGAAGAGAAATGCTGGGGGCCCTCCGACGGGCCCCCAGGGAAGAAACCCTCCATTCCCGAACAGGGTCGGACGCCGAAGCCAGCGCGTCCCGCCCTTCAACGATCCAACCAGAAGACGACGACGTACTCCTAAGGCGCCTACAAGAAATGGAGGACCGCCTCGATCACGTAGGGGACGGCGGCCGAAGAGCGCCTCAGGGGTACAGGCCTGTCCGTCCTCCCTTCTCCGCCCCAATCCTCCAAGCAGAAATACCCCGGAATTTCCGACCCCCTCAATTCGAGACCTACGATGGCGAAGGGGATCCTGCTGATCACGTGGAAGGTTTCAAGACCCTCATGATGATTCACAGCGCCTCGGATCCCCTGCTCTGCAGAGCCTTCCCGGCCACCCTTCGGGGTCCTGCTCGCGAGTGGTTCTCGAAACTCGCCCCCGGCTCCATTTACTCCTTCGACCAACTCGAGGGAAATTTTCTAGCCCATTTTGTCACTAGCCGGAAGGCCGAAAGGACCAGCGCCTCATTACTCAGGCTCAAACAGGAAGAGGGGGAATCACTCAGGGTGTTCGTCCGGAGATTTACCGCGGAGGCAAGGTCGGTCTCCTCCCTCGACCGAGGCGTCGCTTCAGCGGCATTCCGACACAACGTCCGCCCCGGACAGCTGAAGGCCTCTCTGGCCAAGAGACCCCCCGTCGACTTTCCCGACCTCCTTAATAGGGTCGAGAAATACATAAGGGCAGAAGAGGCCCTAAATCCCGAAGACGCCAAGGATCCCACCGGGAAAGGGAAGCGGAAGACCGAGGAAGTCGAACCACCAAAGATAGCTCCAAGGGACCCGGGGGCCATGAAGAAGGTCCCGCCAGTCCCCCGCTTCGAGAAGTACACCCCCCTGACGCATAACGTATCCGCCATCCTCTTGGAAATCGAAGACAAGGGCATTGTCCGACTACCCCCCCGATCTAATAACAATAAGAATCGAGACCAGCGCTTTTACTGCCGCTTCCACAGAGATCACGGGCACGAGACCGACCAATGCCGAGCCCTGAAAGACGAAATTGAAGGGCTCATTTCCAGAGGGTACCTCCGAAAATTTACCCGAGAAGGCCCACGGGATCGGCGAGCCGCTAGGAACCGGAGCCAATCGGCTCCGAATCCTCCTCCGAACCAGACCCAGAGTCGGAACCCCGATTCCGAGGGGGCCGTAGATATCCCTTTTATCTTGCACTGCGTCCACGGAGGGCCGATGGGAGGTGAATCAAAAACTTCCAGAAAAGCCTCCATCCGAGAGGTGAACGCTGTCAGAGACGACCCCTCACCCAAACTACAATCAAGGCCGGTCTCCTTTTCAGGAGAAGACCTTGAAGGAGTCCGCCTGCCCCACTGCGATGCCCTCGTCATCAACCTTCACATGGCTAATTATGAGGTCCGCAGGATCCTCGTCGACAACGGTAGCTCGGTGAATATTCTCTTCCTCGATGCCTTCGAAAATCTCAGGTTACCCCGAGGCAAACTCAAGCCAGCCGGGTACACCCTGCACGGGTTCTCAGGCGTCCCTGTCGTGATAGAAGGAATTGTTACCCTCGACGTTACCGCCGGATCGACTCCTGTCAAGAGGACCGAATCCATGGACTTCATGGTGGTCAACATCAAGACGGCCTACGACGCCATACTTGGCCGGCCTGGACTATGCTCCCTACAAGCAGTGCCTTCGGCTTACCATCTGAAGCTCAAGTTCCCCACCCCTCAAGGAGTCGGCATCGTCCGAGGCAGCCAAGAAGCGGCACGGTCGTGCCACATGACCACCGTCGGGGGAGGTGTGTTCCCCCTCGACGCCGAACGAGCATAGGTTATGACCCGGCTAAATGTAAATCGGCTTTTGTATAAACCCTCACTTGTAAAAAGCTGCCTTAGCGGCCCTCCCTACCTTATGCTAAAAGGTATCCCTTTTTGTCCGAACCCAAATGTCTCGATAATCTCAATACGAGTCCGGACCAAAAGTCCTTCCTAAAGCCCCTCTTCGATCCCTTACGGAACGATGGAGCCAGACCTTGCCTCCGACATTGCGTACTACACTACTGACCGGAGCGGGGAAGGAAAAGGATTCTCCTTTCATACCCCTTTTTATTTTTCGTTCCAAAGAGGAAAAATCAAACAAAAGAAAAACAAAGACCGATACAAGACCGCTCCACTCATCTCAAATCAGGAAGATCAGGGCCCCTCAGGCCCAACGAGGAACGGAGAGTATTTCGGTCAAGCAACTAGGGGCCCCTCCCCTCGTTATGGTGCTCCTTAGCCTCAGCCACATTCGACCCTCCAACCACAGAGCTCAGGGCGTCATCCGGTCGCGCCCACTGCAACAGCAGCAGCGCAAAGGGGACCCCCTCCGCCTGTCGACCCGCGAGGGAAGAGAGCGAAGCACCCGACATCGCCTTGTAACAAGGCACCCCCGTCCCCTTCTCCATAAAGGTGTCGCGAGGTAACCCCCCGGGAGAGGACCTCGGCACCAAAGTACTAAGCCCGGCCTGTCCAAGGTCCGCGCCGCCAAGCTCCCGGTCCCACACCGCTCTTCTCAACCGGCGCGCCTCCACGCTTTAGACGGCGGACTTATTCCGACAAAAGTAACAAGCCTCATCAGTGTTCCGAGCCCCCCCCCCCTCCAGCAACCAACCAACTCAAACGCACATTCTCAAGAAGATTCAGAAATGTCCAGACTCAAAAACAACCGACCGGTCAAAAACTTTTCTTACCACTGTAAATCCAAGTGTTTCTTACAAAAATTGCGGTGGCCAGTCCGCGGGAGGCAAACACAATCGAGGGAGAGGGAAAGAAAGACAAAAATTACACAACTCCTTGACCCACCTCCGCGCCGACGGACGGATCCGCGGGAGTGTCGGCCGAGGGGTCGACGGCGGACCCTGCTTCGCCCAGAGTCTTCGACGACCCCTCGATCTCCATATCATACTCAAAATTGGACAGATCGAGGGCCGGGAAGAAGTGCCTCACGTGACTGAGGGCCCTCTCATAGCTCTTGTCCTGGGCCGCGATCACCATCTGCTGGCCCTTGCACAACACCTCCTCCGCCTCCTT
Source organism: Hemerocallis citrina (assembly GCA_017893485.1). NCBI lineage: Eukaryota > Viridiplantae > Streptophyta > Magnoliopsida > Asparagales > Asphodelaceae > Hemerocallis > Hemerocallis citrina. The sequence goes on along the minus strand of CM030367.1, from coordinate 210,587,749 downwards.
GGCAAACTTCGTCTTCAGGGAGGCCACCTTCTTCTCCCACTCCACATCCTTGGCCTTGAGCTGGAGCTCCAGCTGCTGCTCTCTCTTATGCGAACCCTCGAGTTCGATTCGCATCTCCTTCACCTCCAGCTCGCTCTTTTCCGCCCGAGCTCGCTCTTGGGCCAGGGACGCCTCGTACAGGTTCTTGATGTTGGCCCCTTGTATGCAAGCCTACAACCAACGGCAGACAAAGATCAGGCCTCGGCACAAAAATCAACAAGGAGATACAGAGTCGACGGGCTTACCTGCACAGTGGCCCGCGCCAGGCGGGCGAACGCCATCTCTACGGGCTCGCCCTCCATCACCTTGCGATCGCGAGGGGTCGCCAGTTTCTCCACCACCTCAACGGCCTGGGCCTCCTCTGTCAGACGGTCCCCCATCAGAACCGACCAGTCAGGAGCCCACCGCTGCCGCATTAGCTCCACCACCGGATCCTCTTCCTCGGCCTCAACCCAGGGACCTTTCCCCTTGCCGAGAACAGGGACCCCCGCTGCGCCCTGACCCGTCGAAGAAGCCGCGCCCTTGCTCATCTCGGAGCGACCCCTCTTGGTCCTCGGCTCGAGTTGGACTTCCGAGATAACAAGGGGCAGCTCCCTCGGCCTCTTCGCCGCCTCCGCCTTCTTCTTCTTCTCGGCATTTTCCTTCTTCATGGCGAGCCGCCTCGCTTGGATCGATGCCTCATCCATATCTGCAGAAAATAACCATTAAGAACAATGAGCGAGAATGTACGAAAGGATCGAGGGAAAAGAAACAACTACATACGGAGAACGGCGGGGCTCAGTCCAACGCTCGCCAGGCGAACCTCCGTCACCTTAGTCCAATTAATACTAGGGGACAAACGAAGACACTCTACAAACCCCCACTCCTCGACCGTCAGATCTCCCTGCCCCGGCGCAGGATAACTCGGCTTGGAGTAATTCCATCGAGTCGGGATGTCCCAGGGCTCTTCACTCCGAACCACCAGATACTTTTTCCTCCAGTCCTTAAAAGAATCAAGACGGCTATGAACAACCTTCCGCCTACTCCGGGGGGAGATATAGTAAACCCCCTCGGCTGCCGGGCAAAGCGCCAGCAACGCGCGGAACACGTTCAAATGCAGGGGCACCCGTTGTTCCTCGCACGTCAGTACAAAGCTGATTATCTGCTCCCAAGAGTTCGGCCCGTACTGCATCGGCGCCAGGGAGGCCCAGTTCAACACTTCCCGAACAAACGGATGGATCGGCAACCTCAGTCCAGAAATAAACGCGTCCACAGGGAAGGCACAGTACCAAGCAGACAAGGGATCGGTTGGGCGAAGAGTAGAGCTCGGCAGCATCAACTCGTAACTAGGCCCTATGTGGTACGCCAATTGCAAGACTTCCAAGTCCCCGCCATCCAAGGCGGTCGGAATCGCGTCCATCAACACTCTCGTCCGGCTCGGCGAATAGGCCTGCACGCCAAAGAGCTCCTGATCGGACAGGTCGTCCGGATACTGACGGAAATGCTTCGGCTGCGCGGGCGAACCAGTCCCCTTGCTCGAGCCACTAGTTCCCCACTCTACCTTCCTCGGAGCCTTCTTCCTCTTCTCGGACCGCTCCGACGAAGGAGTGAATAAGGGCCCCCGACCAGTCGGCATGGAGTTCGGACCTACCCCCGGAACCATGGATCTCCTTACAATGCCGCCCTCGCCTCTCTCTCCCTCGGCAGCCGACTCCAAAACACGGACGTCGTCCAAACCATCAGTCGCTTCCTCCGACCCGCTACTCTCCACCACGAGAGGACGACGAGAGCGCGACAACCTCGCACCATGGGCCGCCTCCTCAACCACCGGTTCCTCCCACGAAATCGTGTCAGAAGACCCGTCAGCATGCACTGGCTCCACCTCGAGTACGGACTCCTCCCAGGACGTCGAGTCAGAGATAGGCTCCACCCCCCCATACGTCGACGCTGACGAGCCAGACTGAGCCCTATCCATCTATGCCTAGACTAAATAGGCTTGCTAACTCACCTAGGGTTACTTCGGAAGGGCAAGTCCGGTACAGCAAGACGCGAAGATGAGCGCGGAAGTATTGAAAAAAAATTTTTTTGAAAGAGAAAGGAGTGGACAAATAGGGGAAAGGGGGGACTATTTCTGGGAGATAGAAGCGACTCCTCGATTCCCGCGAGTACTGTTCACCTATCCGACATACAACTGCCGCCTAAGAATTCGCGCCACATCCTCAAAACGTGCGACGCTGACATCATCCATTGACAGGCTGGCAGCCAGTCACGGAGGCCAGCGCAGAAGAAGTATTCGGAGGAGGGAACATTTTTATTTTTATGATTTAAGGCGCCGTCCTCAGACAGACGCCCCGGGCTCCGAGACTGGGCCGGTTCCCCTTTCACCCGCGAGCAGCTCGGGGCTTACAGCGTCATCGGCCGAAGACCCGAACTGTTCCCGGGTGAGACCGAAACCGCCTCAACCTGGAGCCCTATTGGGATACAGAATAGTCAGCCTCCCATCGGAGAACTACTCATCTACCCAGGGCCCAAAGCTTCGAGACGCCCCCCTCGGCAAGCACCTCGGTCAAAAGCAGACCAACACCCGAAGGCCGAAAGAAGTGCTCCATTCCGAGCCAGTTGATGCAACTGCAAAGGCCCAGCCTACTCCAGCAACCGAACCTTCGCAGTTGCAAACAACCGGCCCGGAACGCCCTTCATCCCTCTCGGAAGGATAGAACCTCCGCTATTGCAGACGGCTCACCCTTCGACGTTCGGTCGCTATCCCTCTCGCCCGGACCCCCCCTGGATCTGACCGCCACCTCAGGGCCATCAGATCCAAGAGAAGATCGGGCGACAAAGAAACTACCTCTCCGACAAGACCAGGGGCAAGAATTTTCAAAAAAAAAAAAAACAGGCGTCCGCCGAAGCAGACACCTTTATGGGCCAAACAGACCACCTTTGCCTGGATTTGAACCACAACGAGAAAAGGGGGGGGGGGTACTTATAAACCCCCCCAGGGGCCGGCCATTATGATGTGGGGAAAACCAAACGACGGAAGACCATGCGCCATACCGTTACTTAGCGGCGCCATTAACGCACCTGGGAAATGGGAATCTTGCACAGGTCCCCAGGCGCCCCCAAAATGCTCCGCGAAAAAACGGACCACACTACTCAGAACAACCCCAAGGCACAACGGTTCGCCCCATAAACGGCCTGTAACTCCCCCTCACCAACTCGAGGTCCGGTCTGGCACCGGGATACTCTTCTCAGGAAGAAGCGACGACTCGCCTTCGCCCTCACCGACCCGTCATCCCTCGCCAGCTCGAGGTCGGGTCTGGCACCTGGGTACTCTTCTTCGGAAGATCCACCGGCTGGCCATCACCCTTACCAGCCCATAATTCCCCCTCGTCTCGAGGTTCGGTTTGGCATCGGGGTACTCTTCTCAGGAAGAAACAACGGCTCGCCTTCACCCTCACCAACCCGTAATCCCTCGCCAGCTCGAGGTCAGGTCTGGCACCTGGGTACTCTTCTTCGGAAGATCCACCGGCTGGCCATCACCCTTACCAGCCCATAATTCCCCCTCATCTCGAGGTTCGGTCTGGCACCGGGGTACTCTTCTCAGGAAGAAGCAACGGCTCGCCTTCACCCTTACCGACCCATAATCCCTCGCCAGCTCGAGGTCCGGTCTGGCACCGGGGTACTCTTCTTCGGAAGATCCACCGGCGGGCCATCACCCTTACCAGCCCGTAATTCCCCCTCGTCTCGAGGTTCGGCCTGGCACCGGGGTACTCTTCTCAGGAAGAAACAACGGCTCGCCTTCACCCTAACCGACCCACAATCCCTCGCCAGCTCGAGGTTCGGTCTGGCACCCGGGTACTCTTCTTCGGAAGATCCATCGGCTAGTCATCACCCTTACCAGCCCATAATTCCCCCTCCTCTCGAGGTTCGGTCTGGCACCCGGGTACTCTTCTCAGGAAGAAGCAACGGCTCGCCATCACCCTTATCGACGCGTAATCCCTCGACCCCTCGAGGTTCAATCGAACACCAGGGTACTCTTCTCCGGAAGAGACAACGGTTCGCCATCGCCTTCACCTACACCTTGACCCTCGACTAGCTCGAGGTCCTATCCAAGCTTCAAGACAGCACTTCCAGAAAGGCCCTATGATCCGCCCTCCCATTTTTTACAATCATAAACACTCCTCCACGGCTAGCTCCCGCACCCCCTGCAGGAGTGGGGGGCTTGTGTGACAGTGTAAAAATGGCCTGAGGCCCATCCAAGGCCCAATACAATTCCTATTCAGAAAAGCAAGAATACCGACCTGGTTCGGCTCCGGACCCCTTCAGGGTCGGCGCCGAACCTCGTGTTTTGCCCCCCACAGTGCCGGCTTCCTCGTACTGACGAGCCTCAGTATCCCCCGGAGTCCGATCCGGAGCAGTCCCTCATGCCGTCCCCCCTCTCTGGCGGGGCGGAGGGATGACCTGGCGCAGCCTAGGCCCTCCGATTCCCCCAGAGGCACAGAGGACTCACGATGGGCCACGTCAGCTCCAAATACCGCCAAGGGTTTCGCCACGTCAGCCCTATACCACTTCTGGTCTCACAGCGACCGCCCTAAACCCCCTGGGCCTTCTGCCACGTCAGGCCCATGGGCTTTCGGATCCAAACCCGGCCCCCAAGCGGAACCAAACCCGGTTGGGATTTTCTATAAATACTAGACCCCCACCCACCTTTTGAAGGTAATCAATCTTTTGCCACTTAAATATACCTAGTTATTGCTACTCTCTCACAGAGACTGACTAGAGCGTCGGAGGGTCCGCCACCGGGACAAACCCCGGTGTTTCAGGACCGTCTGCAGGTACACAAGACCTCGGATCCGACCCTTCCGATCCGAGCCCAACCTTCAACGCCTTTCCGAGCTCATCGTAGGCCCCAGAAGGTCAACCGGAGGTCGGCAGACGAGCGGCAATCTCCTTCAATACAAATTGAGTTCGAACTCACACCTGGTGCTTCCACACGTGCCTCAGAAATAAACAGCATCACAGCCGATGATATTTTTAGGTCGCAGTTGGGAACTGTGGGCTTTATATGATACTTTTTTGCTTGGAAAAATTCGTCTAAGCCTCATGTCATTTTAGGCCAAGTATGAAATGAACTAAGGCCGCAGTTGGGAACTACGATATGGAAAAAATCCATTTTTAAGAGGCCTGTTGTAGGGAACATCGTCTTAACATGTTGCAGTTCCCAACTACAAGTGGTCCATTTTTGAAATTAGTTTTAAAAGTCAACTATTTTATGAATTAGTTTTAAAAAGTGGACTATTTTATGAATTAGTTTTAAAAAGTGGACTATTTTGAGGGGGAAATCCCATCCTTTACGTCATACTGAGTTTAAATGATTAATCAATTGCTAAAAAGAATTAATTAGTATATAAAATTTGTTATCCACATAACAATAACAATTACTATAATGTTTTTGTGATATCATTCCTGTGATTTGCCCATTCTTTTATGCATGTGATTTACGGTTGAGTAAAAAAGAAAGTACTGATATACCTATTAAATACTCCGAAAATTCTAGCAAAAATTATTGCAAGAAACTTATTTAATTTTGTCCACATCTAACATAAATACAAGTTTAAATATAAACTAATTAATTTTTTCAACCAATACCTATTTGTTTTCTTTCTTTATATAAATATTAAGAAAAAGTGGAGTAAGGCAAGGCTGTTTTATTAATGAAGTTCTTTCAATATCTTGGAACATCCAATTGATTCGAATTACAGTCGGTATTGTCAGCTTTAAGATGCATCACATATATAACATCGGTTTAGACATCAACAAGGTCATGCGGGAAATATTTTATGTGGTATCTCGAATCTGATGATGAATAAGCATCCGTATTTTTTGGTCCACACTATTTTTCCGTGAATGATCGTGAATTTAAAGCATAGGATTCCAGAGCTTCTTGCACCATAGGATGAAAGCAGCTTGCATCTCACTTCTCCCTGGAAGCAATTATGCAGAGAACACCTCAATTGATGTGAACAAGACTTTTATTTCGATTTATTTATTTTTGAGTAAAATGGGTCATTATCTTTTAGTTACTGGTGATGGATACCCATGTAGGATATCCATCGTTTTCTTTCTCACAACTAAGTGTGTTTGAACCCCACTCAACAGAAGTCCAAGCATTTCATATCATACTATATATAATATTATATACAATGCATTTGATATCATATTATATATAATATTATCTACAATTATTGATTATTAATCTTATACGCTTTAATAAATGACAGATATCATATGCCAAATTATTGAAAATAGAATTAATAATACTTCAATTATTAATGTGATATGGTGTTAGATAAAATAATGCTCAAGTCCGCTTCTGGCTTCTATTGATACCACTGGAAAGTATCATACTGTTTCAGTATCAAATAAAGCATAAGTTCTGTTCATTGCTTTGAAACATAATATAGTTAATAATTGTATTTTATAGAGCAACTGTTAAGGCCTTCCTTCTGGGTCCAATTTGTGATTGTCGTCAAAGTTACGTTTTACTAAATATTAATTAGTTAATCAATTAATTAAGAAACGGCTGCAAATTATCCTCATGTCACTATGTGCAGGTCTGACATGAACTCCTCAAACGCCACCTGGTACACAGCGGTCCCAACCATCCACCAAATCCTATTGGATCGCCACTCGACCAAACCTGAATCCGTTTACCCAAAACTCCGCTTCATCCGCAGCTGCAGCGCTTCACTAGCCCCATCTATTCTCACCCGCCTCGAGGAGGCATTCAATGCCCCGGTTCTTGAAGCCTACGCAATGACTGAAGCTTCCCACCAAATGTGCTCCAACCTGCTTCCCGAGGATGGTCCCCACAAGCCGGGGTCAGTTGGTAAGCCGGTGGGTCAGGAAATGGCGATACTGGACGAGAGCGGGAATATCTTGGCCGTTGACATGCCAGGGGAGGTGTGTATTCGGGGCCCGAATGTTACTAAGGGGTACAAGAATAATCCGGAGGCAAATAAATCAGCGTTTCAGTTTGGTTGGTTTCATACAGGCGATGTAGGGTACTTGGATTCAGATGGATATTTGCATTTGGTTGGGCGGATCAAGGAGCTCATCAATCGTGGAGGTAATTTATCTAAGTACTCTTAGATTTAAGCATACATATGAAAATATTAGAAACTTAATTATGATTAGTTATCTTCTCCAAGTCTTGTTGGAAAATGTTACAAACGATGATGTCTTACTTTTTTCGGAAGCACAATTGCCACTTTTCTAATCACAAATTTGAGAAATGCTATAACTTAATGACGTGGGTAATTAGTTCTTTATATTCCTAGAATTGGTAAGGGATAAATGTGTGCAAACACTTGTAAATAATAAATAATTCAATATAATTTAGGTTAAAATTCAAGAAACTACCCTATCTTTTTACACTGATTGAAAACTATTAATTATAAGAGTGCTTTAATATGTGTAAGTGTGACCCTGAAATCTGTTTTTTTGTTTCTTTCAGGAAATTTTTTTTTTTTTTTTTTTTTTTTTTTAATGTGCTTAAGTGCGTCCTAGTTGTTCTGATCTTGTACTCGTTGATACCTATTTCTTGTAAATTGAGTTGTTAAGATTTCATTTTGTCCTTATTTGTAATGGAAAAACATTTTGGCAGGTGAGAAAATATCGCCAATTGAAGTAGACGCTGTGCTCCTGGCTCATCCTGATGTAGCACAGGCTGTAGCGTTTGGAGTCCCTGATGAGAAATATGGAGAAGAGGTGAGGCCATTTTCACAACTTCTTATGAGACAGTTCTTCTGTACATAAAGTTTTAGATTCTTTTGTAAACTTTTGAACTTTTGGTGTTGATAGATTCACTGTGCGATAATACTAAGAGAAGGAGCTGAAATTGAAGTGGATGAGCTGTCAAAGTACTGCAAGAAGAATCTGGCTGCGTTTAAAGTGCCTAAGAAAATATTCTTGACGGACTCATTACCAAAGACGGCAACTGGAAAGATTCAACGACGTTTGGTGGCTGAGCACTTTCTCTCACCAGCTAAGGCAGCTTAGTCCTTTATATTTAGGACGAGAGTGGACAAAAAGTTCAACGAAACAAATTCGCGCATTTTATTCTGCTTGGAAAAGTGATGATAATAATAACATATCTATCCAAAGTATAGTATTAATAGCTTGGAATGTATATCTATAATAAGGTGGAATAGAAAGGTCTGATGTGATAGTATGTGAAGAAATGGGTTCCTTCGGTGAGAGCATCTGGAGTCGTTATCTATATATCGATAATATCGATATTTAGCTTAAAAAGTAGCTGCAGTCGTTTGCTATATATCGATATTATCGATAAATCGCTACAGTGCTTTGCTATATATGAGAGACGAAATAGCTTTTATCGATAAGTCAGCGACGGCGTTCGAAGCACCGTCCCACGAAAAAAATTAATATTTTAATCGTCGGACGGCACTTGAAGTGCCGTCCGTTTGGAAAAATTATATTTTATCTGATTTTTTAAACGCCACAAAAGGACGTGCCGCATATCCCGGACGGCACTTGATGTGCCGTCCGTCGAGTTTTAATAAAAAAAAAATTTATATGCCAAAAGATGCCAAAAAGATGCCGAAAAGATGCCAAGATGCCAAAAAGATGCTAAAAAGATGCCAAAAATTTCAAAAAGCACTCAGAATGTCTTGGACGGCACTTCATGTGCCGTCCTAGACTTAAGGGACTTGATTTTTTTTTTGTTTTTTTCTTTGGTTGAACGGACGGCACTTCATGTGCCGTCTGACCGAATGGGACCCGGTTTTTTGTGCTTTTTCACCACCGACGGCACTTCATGTGCCGTCTCTTAATATTATATTATAGATTGCTATAAAATAGCTTTCAACGAGTGCAGCGGAATCGAAAATCTTATTTCTATTTATCCATATATAGATAATTTTCCAATAAACGACTACAGATGCTCTGAGGAGTGCTATAATGTTTGTTTGTACTGAAACTTAAAAAAACTGGGCTATTTGTATGATGATTGTATTGTTAGTTATTGACTCCCCCATCTTTTGTGTTGGCCGAAGTTACAATAATCACATTGATTCCTGGAATATCTGGAACGATCTTCCTGATCTTCCTGTTCCGGGATGAATTCGGAACGCCATTATCCATGATTTTATTCCCTGTGAGAGCAGCTCCTCTGTTTTGTCAAACAAACTACAATATGTCAACCATAACTTTTTCCAGTTAGGTGACGGTGAAAGATGTGAAAAGTGAAACCGTTTCTCTAAAAAAAACCCTAGAGAGAGAAACTTCCAATATCAAAGCTCCAAAGTCAGGTGACGGCATCCTCGATTGGGGAGGGGGGAGGAGTCCCTTGACACCCCTTCCTTCTCCTTCCCCCCCACCCATTCCCGCTTCCACAACGGTGTAGAGGAGGTCGGAGATTACCTAGGGTTTCACGATTTCAGGTTCCTTAGATGTGGCCGGCGATATCGAGGCAGCAGAGATGGCGAGTCCATGTAGAAGCGCTGTCAAGGTATGTTGTGGCGGCGTCGAGGCGGAGAGGTTGGATGCTTCGAGACTCCAACGTGAAGGAGGTGTAGCTTACCGGAGGTGCTCGGTATACTACGCCAGGGCTAGGTGGAGTAGATGGGTTAGTGTCACGCCCCGCTTCCCAAAATACGGGAATACGAGTCCATGACTGAGGCCCAGCGAATGATGCGAATACACCATTCATAAGTTGTACAGGTAACTCAACAACAAGATAACAACAAAACTATACAGGCATGTAAAATCACAATAGGATAACAAAAGTACATGACATAGTTCATAACATAATCAACAGCTGAAAAGTACAAAGTAGTTACGGATCAAACACACCCAGAATACAATAAAGAGTAGTATGAATAAAATATGAACTAAAAATAACATGATAATTAACAAAACTAAAATACTTGATCAGCAACACCTTCGGGTAACTCTCCATTCGGGCCTGCAAGTACATTATTATAAAAAGAAAAAATAAGAATATACCCGTTAATACAAGTCACGGGTTGCAAGCAGTACAAGTTAACGGGACAAGTATAAAATGAAACAAGAAGCAGAAAAATATCATGGAGTCAAGAATCATGTAATAGGAGAAATGTAACATGTAAACATGATCATGAACAAGGCATGCATGTAAACAAGTAAGCAAGTAAACAAGTCAACATGAACATGTACATGTAATTGGATCATGCAAGTGTACGTGTTAATCTCATGTCTTTTATTAACCTAACTAGTGTAGCAATCATACGTCCCATACCACATGTTTGATAGACGCAATCAAGTGAACGTTTAGACTTAGTGGTGGATTCTATAGGTCACGTACTCGGAAAAAACATGTACTTTCAATCTTGTATCGAGATACGTGCAATGTGAAATATGTAGAGTGTAAACTTGTAGCGTGAACATGTAAACTTGTAATTTGCAACTTGCAACGTGTAACTTGCAACTTGCATCGGGAAACCACGAGCTTCCGTCCGAGTACGCTATTCTATATTGCCCACTACTAGATCTTTATCCTTATACCCCGGTTTGTTACTTTTATTAATTTTAATCAATCATAATAAGATATCATATTTAAACTACTATCACGGGTAAAACAATCATGCGCATAATCATGTATAATCCTCAGAGTACATATGTATGTATCAATCTTGTTCATGTAATGCATGTGGCAACAAAGTATTCACGATCATATGCGAATACAAGATCGACGAATTATGTATAGCAACAGATTTCAATTCGACCGAAGAATACGAATTAGAGTCAAAGAATATACTTGCGGTATTTTTCAGAGGAAGCTTATACGAGAACAAACGAGTTGTACAAGTGGATACTTGCCTGTTAACCGACGACGATGATACTGAATAGAAGAATAACGCGATCAGAATCCCGGACAGCGAAGCACGTGCAAGATACGTGGCAGCAACTACATAACAACAAACAGCAACCAAGCAGCAAGCACACACCGAATGAACACCAAACACTAATATAACCAAACCCTTCTCCAAAACAGCAAACACCCAACACAATCCCCTACCCCACAACAACCAAACAGTAACCATGTTTTCCTTCTTCCCAAAATACAACACACATAGAGAGAGAGAGAGAGCGATGGCGGGAGAGTGGACGGCAAGCGACTGGCTTGTGACTTTGACCACTGGCGGCTACGGAGTGGTAGTCGATGGGTTGTCGAGTGCTGGGGTTGCAGAGCGGAGACGAGGAGCAGGGTCGGCAATGGCTGGCGATGGGGGAGGGCAGCTGACGACTAGCGTGGGAACAGAGGAGGCGCACAGGAGAGATAGTGCGGCTGAGTCGAGCAGAAGGCTCGAGCGGAGGTAAGCGAGGCGATGGGCGAGAGCGAGCGACTTTCGAAAATAGGTGTGGCGAAAGGCGGGGCTCCGGTGTTCGACTGAGACGAGGGGGCGGGTTGCAAGGATGAAGGCGAGGAGGGCGGAGAACTTCGGGGGTGGTGCAGGCGGTGATTAAGTGGCGAGGGGAGAGCTCGAGGATGAGGAGGGCGGAAGACGATGAGGCGACGAGGAGAGGGGGGTCGGTAATGGCTGTCGTGACTGAGTGAGAGTGGGAGGTGGAGTCGCCGAGGTCGGGGTGAGGAGGAAGACGAAGGGTAAAATGGGGTCTGTGCTCTATTGGGTTCGAAACAGAGAAATGAGAGAGCGGGAAAAAGAAAGAAACGGGAGAGAGAGTGAATTGGGGGGGTTATATAAAATAAAGAATAAAGAATAAAGTAATGGGGTGAGAATGTGGGGTAGTTATGAGGGATAGTGGGGGTTATGGGGTTACAGGAGGAGAAAAGTTGAGAACGTGAGACCAAGTGAGCGGGTGAATAGTAAATATGGGGGTTGAATACAATCATATAGGATTAAGCATATAGAAATATATATGAGTACTGCGTTTGGATTTATGGGCTCAAACAAATTAGTTATAGGATTGGGCTTATGATAAATAATTAAACAATTGGGCTTGGCCTTCAAATTAAATAGTTGAATAATATTAATATTAGACTGGACCTAGGCTTCAAGTAATAATTAAATGAAAAGAATAAATAAAATTGTAGAATGTAACAAGTAATCGAATAAATAAATTGGTTTAAATAATTAATCAAAATAAAAGATTCAACATTTGGGTATCATTTCCAAAAATTATAGAATGAAATACAATTCAAGTTGAAAATCGATAATTATTTGAGAATAATAGTTACAAGATACTAAGAATTTGAAATACAGAAAAATACATGAAAAAAATACGTATTAACGGAAACAGGGGTTACAATCCTACCCACCTTATAACAAAATTTTATCCTTGAAATTTACTTAGGGGGATACATAGGACAGAGTAAGTGTAACACACAAAATATTGAGAAGGAGGAAACAATGAAGAGAAACGAGTGGTGATGACATTGGGATGAGATAAGACATGAGCAGGAAATGAGTTAACTATGACAATACCTAAGGTTGAGTCTAAGAATATAATTGAAATTGTGCATGTACAAGAAAGTATGCAGAAATAAGTGATGCAAGGAAAAAGGCAGGAAGATGTCAAAATAACAAATTGCAATATACCTGCGGCAACGCCTTCAGCTATCTCTGCTTCCTCTGCAATCAAGTTGTAGGCCTACCCTCTCCCAGGAGCTGCGGACTTCTGACCATAGACTTGCTGCTGTGGTGGCAGCGGTGGTCCTCGAACTGGTGCTCTCAGCTGGATCGGCTGTAACGCCCCGCCCCAATACTCAGACAATTTTAATATTTTTAGAAGACAAATTAGATACTATGTAGTACAACTGTAGAACCCCGTATTTTCAAATATTATTTTAATTATTTGAAAATGAATTTAAATGATTTTGAGGAGTTAATAGGTGTTTTCTAAGAAAATTATCTTTTGTACACGTGCAAAACACGTGCAAATGACTTTTTAGAAGCTTTGAAAAAAAATTAAGATTTCCTTATGAAAAATCATTATTTATTATTTGAAAATTATTTAGTATTTTCCAGATTTTTCTGAAATTAATTGATACTATTTGCAATTTTTGAGAAAAGAAGGACTTATTTGCAAAATTGACATTTTGAGGGTTAGAGTGCAAAATGTATTTGCTGGACATTCCGATCAGCACTTGTTGAGGTTTGAAAATATATTTTTCTATTAGATCCTAATTTAAAGGATATTTGGTTTAATTTTCAAGAAAAAGATTATATATGTGAGATGTATTTTTGGAAAGGTTTATTTTGTAAAGTGGGAATAAAATCCTAATATACAATCCGACATATTTAAGGGATTCTCTCTTCCCAGCCGTCATTGAGCATATTCAGATTTTGAGATTATTTTGAGGAGCAAAAAGGAGGATTCTTGGATCTAGCAAGGAGAAAGATTTTGTGAATTTTTCTTCAAATCAAAGGTGAGTGGTTTTGTTTTGCTTTGCTTGTTTTGTTTGTCTTGATTGATGAATGACGTAAGATCTTGTTATGCTTGTTTGTGATCATTATGCCATTATTTTGTTAGTCTCATTGTATGTATGATATGGATCTATTAGTTGATATGGAGGATGAGAACTCTTATTGATATTTGGATCATGTATGAGAAATATTAAGATTTGTTGAGGAAATGTGGAATTATGAGATCGTATTGTTGGGAGACATATTAAGAATTTATTGCGTTATGATCAGATAATAAACATCTGGATCTTATGATTGTAGTTCAGAATTTGTGATAGTGTTGTGAAAGAAGTTTGATGAGAAAAACCCTAATAGAAAGATTAAGAGTTTGGATCATGAGGATAAGAGATTTGAGTATTTGATTGATTGAATAATGTATCCACGATGGAGATTTCTGAGGGTTGTTTATTTGCCTGGATACAAAGTAATTGTTATGAACAATGAATTATTAGAATACTCCAGTTTGATTTGTGTTCAGACCTATCTTTTGGGAATCTGTAGCCGACAGCCGACTGTCTTGTGAAGCAGTCGACTGGTACGAGCCTACTGTGTATTCTTGAGTCTTGAGATTTGTTCGGGACAGTCGACCTAGACTGAGGTCAGTCGACTGATCCTCTGTTTGTGATTTTGTTCAGTCCTTTCGGGACAGTCGACCTATGACCTTTCAGTCGACTCAAATACTTAGATTATTTTGATGAGGACTATTTGAATTTGTCTCGGGGCAGTCGACTGATGACTTGTCAAGCCGATTGGTCATGCCTTAGATTATTTTTTGTAAAATGTTGGGATATGTCCTCTGGACAGTCGACTGGTCCTTTATGCAGTCGGCTGGTCCTGAAGGATCCTTGTATTTGTTTTTGAGATCTTCTGTTTAGTGTTTGATTTTGAGATGTTTGTTCAGTCTTTGATTTTGAGATGTTCAGTTAAGAACATGATTTTGAGATATTTTGTTGAGCCACTTGTTTAGTGGAAATTTGTTCAGATATTTGTTTTTGGAGTCTCTAGAGGTATGTGACCCTAGTATACCGGTGTTTGTTCAGTTATTTGTTGAGGCCCATCGAGGCAAATTTTCAGTTATTCAGATTTTTAGTCCGGTAGGGTACACTACTCTAGGAGATTTGTTCAGTAACCCAAACTAATAAGGACAGGCATTAGTAGTGTCATGACGAATGGGAACTTTAGTTATGCACCTCAGTATGGCTTTTGATGTAGGATTTAATCTCCTGAATTATCCAAGTAGTTAACTTGTGATGTGTGATTTATCTCCGGAATTATCCAGGCAGTTAACCTGTGATGCGAGATATTTCTCCTGAATTATCCAAGTAATTATCTTGAGATATGGGATTGAACTACGGAATGATCGGAGTCGAGGCGACGCTTTTGGGGTATTATTGTGATAAGGAATCTATGTTTAGATGTGGGATGATCTCCAGAATTATCCAGGGAAAATACCTGTGATGTGGGATCAATCTCCGGAATGATCAAGCATGGGCAAATTATCATAGTTTATCTTCATCTCTTAGTAGTCATCATTGTCAGCATGTAGTCATGATGTTTTCTTGAATCACTTTTATGCATTTGGATTTCCTGTTGTTACACACTTGGCTTTTGGATTTGATATCACCCTTTAATCCTTTGGTCGTTACTTCATACTTTAGTGTTTGAGTATTATTTGTTGGATATTATTATTTCAGTTCATTTATGATGTTTTGTTTGATTTGTTACCACTCACACCATTTATGGCTGACCCCGTAGTTTGGGGGTTAGGGTTCAACTCTAGCCTCACATGTTGCAGGTTATTGCTTAGATTGGAGGTTGGATGCTTGAGTGGGCAATTTGAGATTATTGGATTATTTAGTGTTGGTGTAAAATTGTTAAGATATATTCGAATCATTATTGAGTTGTAAATAAAAGATTAATTTGTGTTGAGATGTTTAGACTTCCGCTGTAATTGTAAAATTTGTTGTAATAAAAGAAAGAAAAATTTTAGTGGTGTTGTTGGTGTTTATTGTTGTATTGAAGTGGATTGCTGGGATTTCGCCACTTATTTTCTAAGTTCTCATATTAGAAATTTGGGGCGCTACAGAGATTGGTATCAGAGCCCCGCTTCAATGTAATAATGGACTTAGTATGACAACCAACCTAGGTGTGGACACTAGAGAGTGAGTACCTAGGTGTGGACATCAGAGTGTGAGTATCACATAGAGTTAAAATATGATGTTTGGTTTGAAATTATGGTTTGACTTTGCCATAGGGCATTGATATGAGTTTGAATTGTGTGTTACTCTAACTTTACCCTCGTTTTGCAGTAATCACGATGGTTGCACCCAGAGGTAGAAATGGTGGCAATAATGAGGATGGTTCGGGTAGTTCTCGAGGAGCGGGAATTGACCTAGAGGCTGAGTTTGCTAAGGTTTATCAGACCTTGAACACATTGATGGCATTCAATGTGGCGCAGCAGCAAGCGCAGCAGCAGAACCCGCCGCCAAATCATGGAGCTGGGCATGGATTGGTGAATGCCGACCCCATCAAGCAGATCGAATCCTTTAAGAGGATGAGGCCACCAGTCTTTGAAGGGCAAGCTGATCCAACAGCAGCAGATGACTGGATCAGGAAGATGCAGACGATCTTCGAAGTGTCGGAGACTCCTGAAGCTAGCAAGGTGAAGTTAGCTTCGATGCAGCTAGAGAAAGATGCTGGTGTATGGTGGGAGTCATTGAAGAGGAATTTGGGAGATCAGCAGTTGACATGGGAAGCTTTTCTGGAGGAGTTCAGAGATCGTTTCTTTCCTCTTGATGTTCAAGAGAAGAAGGCGACTGAGTTCATGAACCTTCAGCAAGGGAGCATGACTGTTCGGGAGTATGAGACGAAATTCGCTCAACTTTCGAGGTACGCACCAGAGTTGGTCATGGACGAAGCAAAGAAGTCCAAAAAGTTTGAGCTAGGATTGAGGCCAAACTTGAGGTCAAGGATGGTTCCATTGGGTATTAGAAGATTCGACAAGCTGGTCAGGAGGGCCGCGATGACTGAAGAGGATATGGACTTGTTTCAGAAGAAGCAGGATTCTTGGAACCGGAACAAGAGGCCAGCATCAGGCCAGAGTGGGAAGGGATTCCCCGCGAAGCAGGCAAAGTTCAGTGGACCGGTGCAGAAGGGATCTGGAGCTCAGGGAGTGACCTGCTACTACTGCAAGGAAGTAGGACATTACAGGTCAGCATATCCGAAGCTGGCAGAGCATGTTTGTTCTCAGTGTGGGCAGACTGGACACTCAAAGCCCCATTGTCCACAACTGAAGAAAGATGGTTCGGGTGGAAGCAAAATCCCGAAGAGACAAGGGCGAGTATTTGCATTGACCGAGGAGGATGCGGGAAACTCGGAAGATGTAATACAGGGTATGCAGGAATTTTGAATTCTTTTATTTTTGAACCAATGTAATCAATAAAACTTTTACTTTGAGAACAATTTAAGATTGAGTATCATTCTTATTGTAACAGGAGTTGTTTTAATAAATGGAATGAAAGCAAAGGTTTTGTTTGACACTGGTTCATCGCATACATTTGTATCGCCAAGTTTTGCAAAGATCTTAGGTTTGGAACCTAAGTTATTTCCAGGCAGAGTTTTGTCGGTGGCAACGCCGTCAGGTGAAGAGCTGGTAGCGGATCGATATTACGCGGGCTGTGATATCGAGATTGGTGGAAGGATGTTCGGCATCGACTTGATCGAACTACAAGTGTTGGGAGTGGATGTCATTGTAGGCATCGATTGGATGGCTATATATGATGCCACAATTGATTGCAAGCAGAAAGAGGTGTTGGTGAAAGCACCAGGTGGACCTGCAGTAACTTTCCAAGGGAGGAAGAAGATCCCGAGGGTGGCTGCAATGGTATCTAAGATGGCAGTTTCAGATGAAGTCAAGGGTATACCGGTTGTTCGAAATTTTCCTCAGGTGTTCTTGGATGATTTTCCAGGATTACCGCCGCAGAGAGATGTAGAGTTTTGCATCAATGTTCAGCCGGGAAGTGCGCCGATTTCCAAGGCTCCGTACAGGATGACACCTGTAGAGCAAGATGAAGTGAAGAAGCAGATTGAGGAGCTTTTGAGCAAAGGGCTTATCAGACCGAGTTCTTCTCCGTGGGGAGCGCCAGTGTTGTTGGTCAAGAAGAAGGATGGGTCGATGAGGATGTGCATTGACTATCGGGAATTGAATAGGGTGACTATTCAGAACAAGTATCCACTGCCGCGGATAGATGATTTGTTCGACAGACTTCGAGGAGCAGCGGTGTTTTCGAAGATAGATCTGAGGTCAGGGTATCATCAGGTTCGAGTCAAGGAGGAAGATGTGAGTAAGACAGCTTTCAGGACTCGTCATGGGCTGTATGAATTTTTGGTGATGCCATTCGGATTGACGAATGCGCCAGCAGTTTTCATGGACATGATGAATCGGGTGTTGAGACCATTCATTGATTCCTTCGTGGTGGTCTTCATCGATGATATCTTGGTGTATTCGAAGTCGGAGGAGGATCATTCTAAGCACTTGACAGCAGTGTTACAGACGTTGCAGGAGCACAGTTTGTATGCCAAGTTGTCGAAGTGTGAATTTTGGAAATCTGAGGTAGCTTTCCTTGGTCATATTCTTTCTAAGGAGGGAGTAGCTACTGATCCTCAGAAAGTGGAAGCAGTGAAGGATTGGCCCAGGCCGACGTCAGTGAAGGAATTAAGGAGCTTCTTGGGATTAGCTGGTTACTACAGGAGGTTTATTCAGGGGTATTCTCAGATTGCAGTTCCATTGACAGGTTTGACCCGGAAGAGTGTGGCATTTGTGTGGAAAGATAAGTGCGAGGAGAGTTTCCTTGAGTTAAAGGAAAGGTTGACTACTGCACCTATATTAGCATTGTCGCAAGTAGGGAAGGATTATGATATCTACAGTGATGCATCTCTCAGAGGTTTGGGTTGTGTCTTGATGCAAGAAGGCAAGGTCATTGCTTACGGTTCGAGGCAGTTGCGTCCGCATGAGAAGAATTATCCGACGCATGACTTGGAGTTAGCAGCTATCATATATGCCTTGAAGCTATGGAGGCATTATGTTTATGGTGAGAAGGTCAATATGTACACTGACCACAAGAGCCTGAAGTATATCTATCAGCAGAGGGATTTGAATCTTCGTCAGAGAAGATGGTTGGAAGTTTTGGAAGACATTCGTCCTGAGATCAAGTATCATCCGGGCAAGGCGAATGTAGTGGCTGATGGACTTAGCAGGAAGAGTAGTTTGTCAAGGTTGATCACTACTCGAAGAGAGTTGGCAGCAGAGATCGATCAGGCAGGTATCGAGGTGGTACTGCAAGGTTTAGGGGCATCTTTGGCTCAGTTAAGGCTGCAGCCGTCTTTGAGAGAGAAGATTGTGGAAGGTCAGAGATCAGATTCAGAAATCCAGAATATGTTGCAGCAGGTTTCAGAAGGCAAGTTATCAGAATTTCGTGTCCAAGATGGAGTTCTTTGGTTGGGTGAGAGGTTGTGTGTTCCAGATGATGCAGAGTTGAGAGAGAGTATCTTGCAGGAGGCACACAGCACATTGTTATCAGTTCATCCAGGAGGCACGAAGATGTACAGGGACATCAAACCCCACTTTTGGTGGTCTGGCATGAAGCGAGATGTAGCAGATTTTGTGGCAAGGTGTCTGACTTGTCAGCAGATCAAGGCAGAGAATTAGAGACCTGGAGGTTTGTTGCAGCCTTTACCCATTCCGGAGTGGAAGTGGGAGAATATCAGCATGGACTTTATTACGGGTTTGCCAAGGAGTTCGAAGGGCAACGACTCGATTTGGGTTATTGTGGACCGATTGACTAAGTCGGCTCACTTTCTAGCCATGAAGATTACTTGGTCGATGGAGAAATTGGCTGAGTTATACATTGGAGAGATTGTGAGACTTCATGGAGTTCCAGTTTCGATTGTGTCTGACAGAGATGCAAGGTTTACTTCGAGGTTCTGGAAGAGCCTACAGGCAGCTTTGGGTACCAGAACTGATTTCAGTACAGCATTTCATCCGCAGACAGATGGTCAGACGGAAAGGGTGAATCGAGTGCTGGAAGATATGTTGAGAGCTTGTGTTATGGACTTCGGTGGTAGTTGGGAGAGATACTTGGCATTGGTTGAGTTTGCTTATAACAACAGTTACCATGCAAGTATTGGGATGGCACCGTATGAGGCTTTGTACGGACGGAGGTGCAGGACACCTGTATGTTGGTATGAGGTTGGCGAGAGGCAGATGTATGGTCCTGAGATCGTGCAGCAGACGTCAGAGCAGATTGAGCTGATTCGCCAGAGGTTAGTTGAGGCTCAGAGTCGGCAGAAGAGTTATGCTGACACTCGACGAAGAGATTTGGAATTTGAAGTTGGGGATGCAGTTTTCCTCAAGGTTTCTCCGACCAAAGGAGTGATCAGATTTGGTAAGGGAGGCAAGTTGGCGCCGAGGTATATTGGACCGTACAAGATCGTGGAGAGGATTGGCAAGACAGCATACAGATTGAAACTTCCTGAGGAGTTAGCGCAAGTGCATGATGTGTTTCATGTGTCGCTATTAAGGAAGTATGTGGCCGATCAGAATCATCAGTTGGTAGAGGTTCCCGAAGATCTACAGGTGAACTTGAGCTACAAGGAACAGCCTGTTGAGATCGTTGATCGTAGGGAGAAAGTCCTTAGAAGCAAGGTGATACCTATGGTCAAGGTATTATGGAGGAATCAACAGTTCGAGGAGGCTACTTGGGAGCCAGAGGATCGCATGCTGAATGATTTTCCTGAATTGTTTGAATGAATGTATTTCTTGTATGTGAATGGAATTCTTTGGATGATTGTACTGTTGATTGACATATGATGTATTCCTTTATTTTGATTGTGATGTTATATGAAATTACTTGGATTATGATCTATTTATGAAGTATTGTTTTCTTTTGTTGGTATACGTTTGAACTCATTAGTAGTAGTTCTGAGGACAGAACTCTTCTAAGGAGGGAGTGATGTAGAACCCCGTATTTTCAAATATTATTTTAATTATTTGAAAATGAATTTAAATGATTTTGAGGAGTTAATAGGTGTTTTCTAAGAAAATTATCTTTTGTACACGTGCAAAACACGTGCAAATGACTTTTTAGAAGCTTTGAAAAAAAATTAAGATTTCCTTATGAAAAATCATTATTTATTATTTGAAAATTATTTAGTATTTTCCAGATTTTTCTGAAATTAATTGATACTATTTGCAATTTTTGAGAAAAGAAGGACTTATTTGCAAAATTGACATTTTGAGGGTTAGAGTGCAAAATGTATTTGCTGGACATTCCGATCAGCACTTGTTGAGGTTTGAAAATATATTTTTCTATTAGATCCTAATTTAAAGGATATTTGGTTTAATTTTCAAGAAAAAGATTATATATGTGAGATGTATTTTTGGAAAGGATTATTTTGTAAAGTGGGAATAAAACCCTAATATACAATCCGGCATATTTAAGGGATTCTCTCTTCCCAGCCGTCATTGAGCATATTCAGATTTTGAGATTATTTTGAGGAGCAAAAAGGAGGATTCTTGGATCTAGCAAGGAGAAAGCTTTTGTGGATTTTTCTTCAAATCAAAGGTGAGTGGTTTTGTTTTGCTTTGCTTGTTTTGTTTGTCTTGATTGATGAATGACGTAAGATCTTGTTATGCTTGTTTGTGATCATTATGCCATTATTTTGTTAGTCTCATTGTATGTATGATATGGATCTATTAGTTGATATGGAGGATGAGAACTTTTATTGATATTTGGATCATGTATGAGAAATATTAAGATTTGTTGAGGAAATGTGGAATTATGAGATCGTATTGTTGGGAGACATATTAAGAATTTATTGCGTTATGATCAGATAATAAACATCTGGATCTTATGATTGTAGTTCAGAATTTGTGATAGTGTTGTGAAAGAAGTTTGATGAGAAAAACCCTAATAGAAAGATTAAGAGTTTGGATCATGAGGATAAGAGATTTGAGTATTTGATTGATTGAATAATGTATCCACGATGGAGATTTCTGAGGGTTGTTTATTTGCCTGGATACAAAGTAATTGTTATGAACAATGAATTATTAGAATACTCCAGTTTGATTTGTGTTCAGACCTATCTTTTGGGAATCTGTAGCCGACAGCCGACTGTCTTGTGAAGCAGTCGACTGGTACGAGCCTACTGTGTATTCTTGAGTCTTGAGATTTGTTCGGGACAGTCGACCTAGACTGAGGTCAGTCGACTGATCCTCTGTTTGTGATTTTGTTCAGTCCTTTCGGGACAGTCGACCTATGACCTTTCAGTCGACTCAAATACTTAGATTATTTTGATGAGGACTATTTGAATTTGTCTCGGGGCAGTCGACTGATGACTTGTCAAGCCAATTGGTCATGCCTTAGATTATTTTTTGTAAAATGTTGGGATATGTCCTCTGGACAGTCGACTGGTCCTTTATGCAGTCGGCTGGTCCTGAAGGATCCTTGTATTTGTTTTTGAGATCTTCTGTTTAGTGTTTGATTTTGAGATGTTTGTTCAGTCTTTGATTTTGAGATGTTCAGTTAAGAACATGATTTTGAGATATTTTGTTGAGCCACTTGTTTAGTGGAAATTTGTTCAGATATTTGTTTTTGGAGTCTCTAGAGGTATGTGACCCTAGTATACCGGTGTTTGTTCAGTTATTTGTTGAGGCCCATCGAGGCAAATTTTCAGTTATTCAGATTTTTAGTCCGGTAGGGTACACTACTCTAGGAGATTTGTTCAGTAACCCAAACTAATAAGGACAGGCATTAGTAGTGTCATGACGAATGGGAACTTGAGTTATGCACCTCAGTATGGCTTTTGATGTAGGATTTAATCTCCTGAATTATCCAAGTAGTTAACTTGTGATGTGTGATTTATCTCCGGAATTATCCAGGCAGTTAACCTGTGATGCGAGATATTTCTCCTGAATTATCCAAGTAATTATCTTGAGATGTGGGATTGAACTACGGAATGATCGGAGTCGAGGCGACGCTTTTGGGGTATTATTGTGATAAGGAATCTATGTTTAGATGTGGGATGATCTCCAGAATTATCCAGGGAAAATACCTGTGATGTGGGATCAATCTCCGGAATGATCAAGCATGGGCAAATTATCA
Source organism: Hemerocallis citrina (assembly GCA_017893485.1). Lineage (NCBI taxonomy): Eukaryota > Viridiplantae > Streptophyta > Magnoliopsida > Asparagales > Asphodelaceae > Hemerocallis > Hemerocallis citrina. The sequence continues at coordinate 210,565,080 of CM030367.1, read as the reverse complement.
TAGTTTATCTTCATCTCTTAGTAGTCATCATTGTCAGCATGTAGTCATGATGTTTTCTTGAATCACTTTTATGCATTTGGATTTCCTGTTGTTACACACTTGGCTTTTGGATTTGATATCACCCTTTAATCCTTTGGTCGTTACTTCATACTTTAGTGTTTGAGTATTATTTGTTGGATATTATTATTTCAGTTCATTTATGATGTTTTGTTTGATTTGTTACCACTCACACCATTTATGGCTGACCCCGTAGTTTGGGGGTTAGGGTTCAACTCTAGCCTCACATGTTGCAGGTTATTGCTTAGATTGGAGGTTGGATGCTTGAGTGGGCAATTTGAGATTATTGGATTATTTAGTGTTGGTGTAAAATTGTTAAGATATATTCGAATCATTATTGAGTTGTAAATAAAAGATTAATTTGTGTTGAGATGTTTAGACTTCCGCTGTAATTGTAAAATTTGTTGTAATAAAAGAAAGAAAAATTTTAGTGGTGTTGTTGGTGTTTATTGTTGTATTGAAGTGGATTGCTGGGATTTCGCCACTTATTTTCTAAGCTCTCATATTAGAAATTTGGGGCGCTACAACAGCTGCCCACCACAGGCTGCCTCTCAAAAGGTGGTTAACCAATTAGGTGACTCTTGATCATTGGCTAATTATATTTATACTCAAATTAGTTTTTGTATACTTCCCATGTGGGACTATATTTCTCAAATCCTCTCAAATTCCCCAAATCCCGTGTACGCAAACCAGTCGACTGTTCGCTGCAAATCTGGGGTATTACATCGGCCCTCCGGCGACTGGACTAATTCTTGACTGTGAACATTCCTGGAGTACATGGTCACGAGATCCACAAGCGAAGCATTAGCGATTTGCCAACCGGCAGTTTTGACGTACGTGACCGGCTTTCTGGCAATAGTCACTGATCACATCCCTCTTCGGAGCAGCAGGTGGGTAAGGCATTGGCCTTGCAGCAGTAGCGAGGACTGGCCTCCGAATTGGCCCACCAATAGATCTAGCAGCAATGGGGTGCGAGACAAATGCTGAATAGCATGCTTCCTCGTACTAGTCTGTTCTTGGCTTCTGGTAGCCTCCAAGATGTCAATATAGGATCGAAGTCGCAAGGCAGCTAGGCGATCCTGAATCTCAATATCCATGCCCAACAAGAAACGGCGGCCCCTATCTTCATCATTCGCCACTATAGAAGTGGCAAAACAACTCAGTCGGGTGAACTCCGCAGCATACTCATCTACGATTCGACTTTCCTGAGCTAGCGTGACAAATTGCCGCTCCATTTCATTCCTGGTGACATCGGAAAAGAACTTCGTGAGAAAGCTCTCTCTGAAAATGGCCCAGGCGATGGGGCGCCCTAGCCGTTCCAGCTCAGCTCACCACCAGATGTGGTCGAAGTCAACCAGCTGGATGCTCACGATATCCATGCGATCAGCATCCGCCCGCTACACGTGCTGCAGTTAATAGTTGCTCAGTCCGGATAAGCCATTGCTCGGCTTCAAGCGGACCTTCAGTGCCCGAGAACTTGTCTGGACATAGCCTCATGAAGTTCGCTACATTGCCAGGTCTCTGTGGCAGCACCTCGGGCGCAGGTACGACAACCTCTCTATTGGCAGCTCCCAAAGCCACCCTGATCAAATCACTATGCACCCGCTGCATCTGCATCATCTGTTGCATCAGTAGCTCATTCTGCTCACGTTGCATCTGTATCACTTGAGCAATAATGGGCTCTTTCGGCTGATCAAAAGAAGAAGCACCTCCCCTAAGCATTTGCATAATCTGTACAATAGTGGGCTCATCAGACGGATCATCCCCAGCACGGAGAGGAGAGGTACCCTTTCTAGCCATGGCCTGCAATAAATTCAAACAGTTAGCATTCAGATTATATGTTGGTTATTCATTATCCATGTGATCAACGTGGTGCACATGTTGTTGAGTTAACCTGGCTAAACTCCAATCATAATTAAAATCTAACCTGTCTCTGATACCACTAAAAACACTGTCACGCAACGCTTCCCAAAATACGGGAATACGAGTCCATGACTGAGGCCCAGCGAATGATGCGAATACACCATTCATAAGCTGTACAGGTAACTCAACAACAAGATAACAACAAAACTATACAGGCATGTAAAATCACAATAGGATAACAAAAGTACATGACATAGTTCATAACATAACCAACAGCTGAAAAGTACAAAGTAGTTACGGATCAAACACACCCAGAATACAATAAAGAGTAGTATGAATAAAACATGAACTAAAAATAACATGATAATTAACAAAACTAAAATACTTGATCAGCAACACCTTCGGGTAACTCTCCATTCGGGCCTGCAAGTACATTATTATAAAAAGAAAAAATAAGAATATACCCGTTAATACAAGTCACGGGTTGCAAGCAGTACAAGTTAACGGGACAAGTATAAAACGAAACAAGAAGCAGAAAAATATCATGGAGTCAAGAATCATGTAATAGGAGAAATGTAACATGTAAACATGATCATGAACAAGGCATGCATGTAAACAAGTAAGCAAGTAAACAAGTCAACATGAACATGTACATGTAATTGGATCATGCAAGTGTACGTGTTAATCTCATGTCTTTTATTAACCTAACTAGTGTAGCAATCATACGTCCCATACCACATGTTTGATATACGCAATCAAGTGAACGTTTAGACTTAGTGATGGATTCTATAGGTCACGTACTCGGAAAAAATATGTACATTCAATCTTGTATCGAGATACGTGCAATGTGAAATATGTAGAGTGTAAACTTGTAGCGTGAACATGTAAACTTGTAATTTGCAACTTGTATCGAAAAACCACGAGCTTCCGTCCGAGTACGCTATTCTATATTGCCCACTACTAGATCTTTACCCTTATATCCCGGTTTGTTACTTTTATTAATTTTAATCAATAATAACAAGATATCATATTTAAACTACTATCACGGGTAAAAAAATCACGCCCATAATCATGTATAATCCTCAGAGTACATATGTGTGTATCAATCGTGTTCATGTAATGCATGTGGCAACAAAGTACTCACGATCATATACGAATACGAGATCGACGAATTATGTATAGCAACAGATTTCAATTCGACCGAAGAATACGAATTAGAGTCAAAAAATATACGTGCGGTATTTTTCAGAGGAAGCTTGTACGAGAACAAACGAGTTGTACAAGAGGATACTTGCTTGTTAACCGACGACGATGATACTGAATATAAGAATAACGGGATCAGAATCGCGGACAGCAAAACACGTGCAAGATACGTGGCTGCAACTACACAACAGCAAACAGCAACCAAGTAGCAAGCACACACCGAATCCAAGGCAGAACACCAAACACCAATACAACCCAACCCTTCTCCAAAACAGTAAACACCCAACACAATCCCCTACCCCACAACAGCCAAACAGCAACCCTGTTCTCCTTCTTCCCAAAATACGACACACACACACACACACACAGAGAGAGAGAGAGAGAGAAAGAGAAAGAGAGAGAGAGAGAGAGAGAGAGAAAGCGATGGCGGGAGAGTGGATGGCGAGCGACTGGCTTGCGACTTCGATAACTGGCGGTGATGAAGTAGTAGTCGATGGGTTGTCGAGTGCTGGGGTTGCAGAGCGGAGACGAGGAGCAGGGTCAGCAATGGCTGGCGATGGGCGAGGGTAGCTGACGACTGGCGTGGGAACAGAGGAGGCGCACAGGAAAGACAGGGCGGCTTATTCGAGCGGAAGGCATGAGCGGAGGCAAGCAAGGCGATGGGCGAGAGCGAGCGACTTCTGAAAACCGGTGTGGCAAACGGCAGGGCTCCGGTGTTCGACTGAGACGAGGGGGTAGGTTGCGAGGATGAAGGCGAGGAGGGCGGAGAACTTTGGGGGTGGTGCAGGCGGTGACTGAGTGGCGAGGGGGAGAGCTCGAGGATGAGGAGGGTGGAAGACGGTGAGGTGACGAGGAGAGGGGGGGTCGGCAATGGCTGTCACGACTGAGTGAGAGCGGGAGGTGGAGTCGCCGAGGTTGGGGTGAGGAGGAAGACAAAGGGGAAAATGGGGTTTGTGCTCTATTGGGTTCGAAACAGATAAATGAGAGAGCAGGAGAAAGAAAGAGGCAGTAGAGAGAGTGAACAGGAGGGGTTTATATAAAATAAAGAATAAAAAATAAAGTAATGGGGTGAGAACGTGGGGTAGTTATGATGGATAATGGGGGTTATGGGGTTACAGGAGGTGAAAAGTTGAGAACGTGAGACCAAGTGAGCGGGTGAATAGTAAATATGGGGGTTGAATACAATCATATAGGATTGAGCCTATAGAAATATATATGAGTACTGGGTTTGGATTTATGGGCTCAAACAAATTAGTTATAGGATTGGGCTTATGATGAATAATTAAACAATTGGGCTTAGGCTTCAAATTAAATAGTTGAATAATATTAATATTAGACTGGGCCTGGGCTTGAAGTAATAATTAAATGAAAAGAATAAATAAAATTGTAGAATGTAACAAGTAATCGAATGAATAAATTGGTTTAAATAATTAATCAAAATAAAAGATTCAACATTTGGGTATCATATCCAAAAATCATAAATGAAATACAATTCAGGTTGAAAATTGATAATCATATGAGAATAATAGTTACAAGATACTAAGAATTTGAAATACGAAAAAATATATGGAAAAAAATACGTATTCACGAAAACAGGGGTTACAGTTAAAGACTCCAACACCGACGTGTTGATGGACGACCGGGACTAGGTCGGCCGGGGTGGTTAGGGTTTGCCGGAGAGAGGGTATGGGTCGAGATGGGGCTTTGGTAGGGGATTGTTCAGGGGGAAAGGTGCTAGATCTAATGCTAATTGAGTTGAAATTGATTGATTGATTGATGATTTATTATTGATCGATTGACTGATTGATTGATTGGTTGGCTGGTTTTTGAATATTTGAATTTCAAATTAGGGTTTGAAATTCAAATTAGATGAGTCGCAGGGGTGGGGGGGGGGGGCAAGCATTACATTTGTTGGGCGGTGATGTTCGCTGGTGGTATAGAACATCTGTACCATCGGCCTGATGGTTGAAAACAACAACTACTGTTGATGGTTGGATTTGGCGCAATCGGAAGAGGGCATCGCTGTGGGGTTGGTTAGGCTGTTCCAATATGGCAACGTCATTGGGAAAGGAATAAGTATGCCAGCAAGAGACGGTGGCAGTGTTTGTTGTTATGGTGGACGCTTGGGGGAAGATGGAGGGAGTGTATAGGGGGGAGAGTTATTTTTGAGGGAGTTTGAATTTCATTTTATAGTTTCCAAACTCAAATTACATTTGGGAGGTGATGAACGTGTGCAGGAGCTTTCATCTGGGCTCTTGGTCGAGAGTAAGAGGTCAGATTGAGTTGCTTCTTTTTGTCCGTCATTGAACGATCGTTGATGATGTTGCTAATTCTCACCGATGTGGTGTCCGATTTTGTCAACATCATTGGGATGATGTGCAAGTCGTCATATGGTGGAGGATGTACGAACTGTGACTGTTGTGATAGATGTGCAAGCCGGCGCCATATAGTAGATGTGCGAGTCGTCGCTAGTTTGGGAGTTTGAGCGAGGTTGTTGCAGTGGAGAGGGTGATGTGAGTCGTTGCAGGTCTACTGGTGGCCAAGTCGTCACAGTGAAGGTGTTCGGGTTAGTCATCAGCGACGTCACGAACGGAACGTCGGCCACCGTGGTGGTGAATAAGCAGAGCGTTCCAGACTAGAGAAGTGACAAGTCGTCACAAAATGGGCGAAGTGGCAAGTCATTATCAGAATTGTGATTAGGCAAGTCGTTTCCGGTATGTTATTCTCATTAGGTGTCATCGAATGGGGTAGTAAAGTTGGTACTGGAGTGGTGTTCAAGTTAGACGTCGCTTGAAGGTGCATGGGCAAGTCGTAACTATGGTTGGGGATCAATGAGTCGGTATCTGATTATTCAATAGGAATTTACATGCGTCACATTTGATAGGGAGGAGAACAAATTACAGGTGTCTTCGTCTATAAGTTTAACTAGGAGAGAAACTAGCTAATGTTGTAGGTTTAACTTAGTAATTGTTTTTTGTGGTTCCATTGTACAAATAGATGTTATATATTTGTAATACTTATTTCGTTAATAATTTATTAATGAAGCGGTGACGCGGTCAACTAAAAAAAAAAAAAAAAAAAAAAAAAAAAAAAAAAAAAAAACCTTCGTCCGGTTCAAGTTGGTTTTGATCTATTTCAGTCATTGCCTTACCCTTCTTATCTTTATTTGTTGCATATGCAGTCATTTCCTCAATTACTTCTCAATTAAAACAACCTTTTGTGACTGTAAAATCTTAAAAAATGAAACAGGGTGGTCTTATTCCACCTTTTCCCTCAAAAAAAAAATCTTAAAAAATGGATGCAATGTTTGATTTGCATCTTGGAATTAGAAGGAACACACACTTTATAATAAAAACTAGAAGCACAATCACAAATGTAAGGGATCTTGTAAAATGAAACATCAAATGCCTGATTAACTATAGCAGTTGGATCTTTTATATGAGTCATTTTCATTCATTTTATTGACCTACTCAACAGCAGCAGTCCTGTTCTTGTTCGTCAGCAATTGTGTGTTCAAGTTTTTGTAATTATTCAAAAAGCAATTTAATGCATTCTTTGGTGGGTACCTAGCAAATAACTTCTAGCGGCATGACATACCGCATGACGAAAAACTTGGGGATTACAGTTGTAAGATAGCTATAGCTAACGAAATCTAGCTTAAATTGAGATCTCATTCCAAAAAAAAGATAGCCACGCGCAGACTATTATTAGTAAGTTACTTATGTTTGTGAAGCAAGTTACTTATGTCCTTTTCATTCCTCCTTCACGTGCATCGCACGTGCATCGCACGTGCATTATATTAGATTTTTTTGTCCTTTTCATTCTCTCTCTACGTGCATCGCACGTGCATTATACTAGTCTCCATTAAATAGAGATCATTATGAACTTACGATGTAAGTATGAAACATACAAAAGCTTCGAGTTGGTTCGACAGCCATCTCGTGATGAGCTGGGCCAGGCCAGGCTACTATAGCTGTAGAGCAGTATCTAGGCATCTTTAATTCGGTGCAAGTTTCAAATACAAAAAAACAAAAACAAAAAACAAAAAAAAAGTTCAGCTAATTGGTTTGTCTCCATGAAAGCTATCAAGAGAAGAACAAAAGGATTCAATAGGATTAATATTAAGGTTCGTAGATTAAACGAAGTGTACAAAAATACAACAAAAGATTAGATATCTATTCTCCGCTCGTTCTGATGTTCGTAACGTTCTATCTATGTATCCCAAAATTTTTATATGCTTGCATTCTTTCTCTGTTTTGATCTCCTTTACATGCATAAGAATCCTATCATAATATCCTTCTAAGATTCAGTACATACGCCCATATAAACTTGTGATAATAGTTGACCAATTTCGATTTTTGGTGGCCAATGAAAATTTAATTCCATGTCTTTTTTTTTTTTTTTTTAACTTTTCAATAGGAATAATTCAAGGGGGAAAAGAAGAGAAATTTCCTTGATGGAAAAATAATAATAATAATAATAAATCGTTCTAATCTGGGCCCACAGACTCAATTTTCTTGGAGGTGCTTGTATGGGCCATCTGGCCCAATTAGAATGATGCATGTGACAAAATAACCGACATTTTTAAGTAGGGGTGGCCAACTATTATTCAAACCGACCAATCCGAACCGACCGGTTTTTAATCGAACCAATTAGTGGTTTGGGTTGGTTCGGTTCTTGATCTTCAATAACCAACTGGACCGGATCGGTTGTTGGATGGAGCTTTCAAATAACCGATGAAACCGAACCGACCATACCTCTATGCATTAGTGCATAAAAAATCTAGTTATCCTTTAATTTATTGAATATACAAACAACCATTTCTCATTTTTTTGGAGATACAAATGTCTCATTTAATTTCTTTAATACAAACCGAGCAGTTGTTATACCTATGTTTTGATTCTCAATACTCATGTGTGTTATGTTATTGAGAAATGCTTGATTTACAGTGTGGCTCAGCTTAATAGAATAATGAAGTTGATGTTACAATTAGTAGTTACTTTAATCAAGCCAAGCATAAAGTATTTTCTAAATCTTTTTTATTGTACCTGAAATTCAATTAACTATGGTTATTGATATTTTTTTTTATGAGAATAAACTATACAGAAGTATGTAGGTGAAAAAGCAATTTATCTCACCCATTTAAACGTCATCATCTCAAACAATTAGTGTAAAATTCATTTGTAACTTGTGGTTTTATGAATCTTCATTTTAAATTCATTTATAAACAACAAATAGCAGGTTTTTTCTTAAGTTTGATTGAAGTTGATCTTTTAAATTTCAACGAAATTGTGAATGATGTTGGAAGTGAAAAGTAGCATGCTAAACCGACCATCCAAATTAATCCAAATCGAGATTAATCGGCTTGGATGGAAACCGATCCAATTAAGGCTCGGATTGGTTGCGGATGAGAAAATTAAAAGACCGATCTTCTTTGAATCGGTGGTGGACGGTCCATATTAGGTTGGATACTGACTGATGCCCACCTCTAGTTTTAAGGAATATGTTTTTTTTTTTTTTTTTTGCCTGTGGAATGTGCTGCCATGTTTTCCTTGTGCCATACAATACACGTGAATTGTTTTTTTTTTTTCCCCTTCTTTTTCGCTCGGATTATCTACTCACTTTACCTTGCTAGTTGCCAGGAGTGACAATTGATTTGACTTGCCATGTCACATTAGTAATCTCAATTTCATTATTTTTCGTATTTTAAAATATTTTATTTGTTTTAAGATGAATGAAAATTATTGAAATTATGATAACTTGTAAAAAAATACCGAATTTTTTTTTATATTGTAAAATGGGGAGAATAGCCTAGGAAAAATTGAAAAACTTATCACTCACTTTCTCTCTCCATTTTTCTTGTTTTAGTTTTCATGTCAAATAAATAAAGAAATAGCAAAATATTAATTTAACATTTAAGGAAAAAAAAACCCATATGGGCCATAGTTCATAAACCATTGGGTTTTATCACCTCTTGATTAATACAAGGCACACATTTTAAATCAAATCAAGTGGTGGGTAGGCTAAGTGGTTCATGGACCATGGTCCATATGATTTTTTTTTTCCAACTAAGGGTGTTTGTTTACTCATACCTAAAATTGTTAATCAGATTTTAAAAGAGTGAAAAAAAAAAATCATTGTTTTTATTACTTTGTTGTTCGTTGTTTGTTTTTTTTGAGGTAAAAGGTGGAATAACGCCACCCTGTTTCATTAATAAGAGATTAATAAACAACCCCGGAGTTCCGGAAAAAATAAAAATACAGTGCAGGAAATAAAACATAACCCCCAACAGAACCCTGGGGGATGGGTTACATCATCCAATCTTAGACAACCAAAAAACACAGGCTTGATACAAAATATATAGAAACTGAGCATGCAACTAAAGAAATACTGGATAGTATGGGGGGAGCCCACTCCTCACTCAAGAGTTGGCCCGAACTCTATCTCTTCGTCGTCAAATTCTTCCACCTGAAATACCCTTGCAATCCTCCCTCTCGCTCCTGAAGCAGCAGCTTTAGCCCAAAAGGAAATCAGATGCATGATATGAGTAAGGTTACTAGAAATCGAATTACATGAAGCACGGAAATAAAAATTGTTCCTATCTAGCCATAACACCCATGTGGTTGCCGCAATGGCAATATACCACGCATCTTTCATGACGTGTCGGGTTGATGCAAATCTAGGGCCAACCCATAGTTCCTCATATTCTCTTGGATAGTCACTTGTTCCTAGGGCTCTTAGTACCTCTATCATGACAGCCTTGCTTCCTGTGCAGTGAATAAACAGAAGGTTCAGGTTTTCCACGTGTACATTGCAGAACCCACAGTTGGTCGCAATGTGAGGTTGCCTCTTGGCTAGGTTTTCTCTAGTGAGTATAGCATTATTGAGCACAAGCTAGAGGAAGACTCTAATTTTCAGAGGAGTTTTTGCCTTCCATAATACTGTTGCCCAGTTGGGTCTGCATCCGCGGTAGTGAATCCGGTGGTAAAGTGATTTAACCGAGAACACTTCCTTTTTCTCGAGTCCCCAACGCATCTGATCTGGGCCTTAGGCACACACCACCCCAGACTGGAAGATGCGCGTTTGTAGTTCATGCAGTTGCTGAAGCAAGTCTGGAGAAAGGATTCCTTGGAACGGTGGCCTCCAAGTCCCCCTTTTCTAGGTCTCCGCCACCGAGATATTTGGTCGCGTTGTTTTATCATACAGCTCTGGGAAACATTCCTTAAGGGTATGGTGACCGCACCATTTGTCCCACCAAAATCTGGTAGTTCGACCATTACCAATAATAGATGACACTGCAGAGTTGAAAGGCCCGCTGGCTTTGGCCACTCCTTTCCAGAAGCGAGAGACTTTAGACCCAACTCGAAAGCCTAAACTTCTTGTCCCTTTTCCTCGAAGGTAAGGTTGAATAAACTCTAGCCATCCTTCCCCGCAGTGATGAAACACTTTCCACCACCATTTTCCAAGGAGGGCCAGGTTCATATCTCTGAGGTCAATGATACCCAGCCCTCCATGCCTCTTCTTCATGCATGCAATATTCCATTTAATAAGGTGGTAGCCTCCCTTATTTGAATCTGCACCTTTCCAAAGGAATCTTTTCCTGATTCGGTCAATCCTTTGGATCACCCACTTTGGGAGTTCAAAAAATGACATGTAATATATGGGTAGATTGGATAATACTGAGTTGATGAGCACCACTCTGCCCCCAAGAGAAAGTGATTTTCCTTTCCATCCAGATAGTCTGTCCTCCACCCTGTCTATAATAGGCAACCAGTCAGCCTTAGTGAGTCTCCCTAGTCGGAGTGGGAGCCCTAAATATTTGATTGGAAATTCTTCTGTCATGCAATTTAGAATGGTGGCATGCTCCCGAGTTTCTACTTCTGACAGTGAAATTGGCACCAGCGCGCTCTTGTGGAAGTTAATCCTAAGGCCTGTCCAGGCTTCAAAGCAGTAAATGGCCCCTTTAAAGCATATTGTTTCAGCTCTAGTCCCATTTCCAAAGATTAGGGTGTCATCGGCATATTGAAGGATCATGCACCCCTGATTAGCAGTGCTGCTGGCCACAGGCGTTATCCAGCCTTTTCTGTGACAGTTATCTAGCATTCCTCTAAGCACATCCGCTACAATAGTGAATAGGAGTGGGGATAGCGGGTCCCCCTGCCTGAGTCCCTTCTTGCAAGGGAATGATGGACCGGGTTTCCCATTCACTGAAATTGCCGTTTTGCTAGATTGTAAACATTGTTTGATCCATCTTATCCATTTGTCCCCAAAACCTCTTCCTCTGTCGTAAGCCTTCTCAAAATCCAACTTGAGGAGGAAATTCTTGGAGTTACTCTTGTGGCAGTGGTGAATCACTTGTTCAGCAGTAGCCACACAGTCTAGGATACATCTGCCCTTGATGAATCCCGTCTCTGTCCTACTGATAAGACTGTCCATAATACTTCCCAGGCGGATTGCTAGGACCTTAGTAATGATCTTAGCCGAGCAGTTTATCAGGCTAATTGGTCTGAAATCCCCAACGCACTTAGAGTCCTCCCGTTTGGGAATCAATACCACTTCTGCAAAGTTGAACATTCCAAGCCTAAGATTATTGTGATAAAATTCCATCATAAGATCCATAAATTCTCCTTTAATTTCTTCCCAGAATACTTGGAAGAACATCATCGGAAACCCGTCTGGCCCAGGCGATTTGTCAGCTCCCATCTGGTTAACAGCCGTTTTGACTTCCAATTCCGTGAAAGGTGCCTCCAAGGAGGCAAAGTTTTGTCCTGGTTCATTCCGATATTCCTGCCAGAAGTCCTCACTCATTGGGATTCTAAAGTCATTCTTCCTCCCGAATAGACCCTTATAGAATGTCTGGAAGGCTGTGGAAATCACCTTTTCATCCTGCGATGTTCCTGTAGCTGTCTAAATAGATAGGATAAGATTGGATCTCCTTCTTGCGCTAGCAACACGGTGAAAGTAGGCCGTATTCGCGTCTCCCTATTTGAGCCACGAAATCCTGAACCTTTGTTGCCATTTGATCTCTTCTAGCCTATACAGATTGGCAATGTTATCTCTAAGTTCTAATAGCTTGTTTCGCTCTTCCTGTGAGAGGACTCTAGATTCTTCCACCCTCTTAAGCTTATCGATTCCTTCCAGATAGGACTCTTTAGCATGCCAGATGTGCGAGAATCTAGACCGATTCCATCTGCAGAGTCTCTTTCTCAGCCTTCGAATTTTTCCACACCATCGAGATGCCGCGTCCCTGTCGGCAATTGGGAGTGCCCAATTCTCTATAACCAAGTGATGGAATCCCTGAATTTCCAGCCAGGCCTTTTCAAATCTGAATTTCCTAGACCTGCGGGTACCCTGATTCCCCACATCGAAAAGGATCGGGGTGTGATCAGAGGTTGGTCTAGGGATCGTTCTAGCCGACGCGAGAGAAAATTTAGCTTCCCAATCCATAGAGACTAGAATCCTGTCCAACTTGGCCATCACCGGGGCCGCTTGCAAATTAGACCAGGTAAAGAGTCTATCATTGATTAGGATATCAATCAGTTCTAGTTCCGTGATCACTCTATTGAACTCCTCTCTGTGCCTGTCGCTGGAGCCTCTCCCCTTGTGTTCAAATGCAAATCTAGTGATGTTGAAATCTCCACCCATAATCCAAGGTCCCGACCAGCGCTGCCGAATGTCGACAAGCTCTTGCCAGAAGGCCTCTCTGTCTGAGGCCACATTCGGCCCGTAGACAATAGTCACCGTCTGCATCCAATTATCGGAGCGTCACTTTAGTCGGGCAGTCAAGGAGAACGTTCCACAGTGCCCCTCTTCGCAGGCTAGAATATCCGAGTTGAACCCTATAGCAATCCCCCCTGAGGCTCCGACAGATGGGCGTAACAACCACTCCTTGATTCTGTTGCCTCCCACTCTTTTGAGTTTGAGCCCGTGCTGTAGTTTGGTCTCTTGTAACCGTACAACATCCGCCTTGGAATTGCTAATGACAGCCCTCACCATATCTCTCTTTCCCCTATCCCCCAACCCCCGAACATTCCAAAATAGTGTATTCATTGGGGGATACTGTCATCTGAGATCATTGGAGAGGGTGTAGGGCCGGCTACATCCTCTTGAATGATAGTCGGCCCCGCGCCGTCTCCAAGAGCATTATCGTTACAGGTCCTAACTCTTTGTGTTTCCCAACCCCGAATTTTATTGAGGAGTAAGGCAATACGTTCTGTGTCCCCTACCTCTAACCCACATGTTATAGCTCCATTGTCGAACTTAGCTGCCTTGGCTGCCGCGGCGACCTCAAGATAGTCGTCCAAGGACTCCATATGAGCCCTCTTGGGTGATCGCCGTACTCTGAATCCAACCTGCCTTCGGGACTGGCCCGAGCTATCTTCCGGAGCTGAGTCTGGGATTGTGGACAGGACAAACTCCGGCGAGATCTCCCTCTGGGTGTTAACAATGAACTCAACATCCTCTGATTCCTCCTCAGAGAAAGAAAACTCTTCATCTAGATTCAGCCGTCCTTCTAGATCCTCATCACTGTCTGTGAGTATGGTCTCCTCATTAAGAGTCTGCACATTCCTCTCGTTTGTAAACTCCAAAACAATAGAAGTCTTGTCTGTTGCGGTCCCCTCATTGGGCCCGTTCCCAGTCTGTTGTTGTGTCGGGTTGTTCGAATCCTTAGTAGTACAAGATCCAGATACAATAAAAGGCATTTTGGACCCCTTTTTGGGCCCACAACCGCCAATAAAAAGCCCACTCCTAGGCCCACCAGAAGTGTGTTCAGATGCCGCCTTAGCAATAAAATCCCCGCGGTGTATCATACCACCTGCTTCGATCGGTGCGCTCCTTGAGCGAAGCACCGAGTCGGTAGGCGTACCGCCTATGCCAGCTGTCAGCCCAAGATTGGGGGGTGTAACGGTGGGTGCGATACAAACCACGTCGGCTTTGATTGGCATGCTCCTCGAGCGCTGCAACGAGTCGGTAGGCGTACCGCCTATGCCAGCTGTTAGCCCAAGATTGGGGGGTGTAACGGTGGGTGCGACACATTCCACGTCTACATTATCTGGCGTCATTACCAACCGCTACGTTAAACCCAAGGAAACTCTTCGACTTCCTTCCTCTTGATCAAAGCTTCTCACCTGTTCAACTACTTCATTGCAGTCTCTCCTTTCTTCGCCTTTCTTCAACAAAGTGACTTTACCACCAACTTCACCAGTGTTGAGAGCTTTCTCAGTATCGCTTTTTTCTCTCTGGTTGAAACTAACCACTCTCGTCGCTTTCCCCAGAGGGATATGTGCCTCGCTTCTCAAAGCTGTTACTTTCTCTTTTCCCCCCTGCTTCTTAGAAGCTTCTTTCTCTTTATCCGATGGAAACCATCTTTGTGAAACCCACTCTTTGGTCGACAGGGGTCTCTCACTTGTTGTTTTTCCAAAAATAGTAGATTCCTCCACCAACTTCCCTCCCAAAGCCTGCATGTTGTGGAAGGGCTGGTCGTTGCCATTAATGGTGGGTGTGGTCCCTGTAGCCCCCCTCTGAGCCACTGCGCACACCTTTTGTGATTGCAGTAGGACCTGGCCACCATTCTTAGCAGTACTTTTGTCTCTTCTTGAGTTGGTGATCTCCGATCTTTCCAAATCAGGCCTGTAGGGCTGGTTCACCGTTGGATCTGATGCGTTGGGGGGTCTATTGAGCTCTTGACCGTTCGATACACCGGGACGAGCCTCTCCTACACCAGGCTTGTTGGGAGTTTGAGACGATCCAACCGCCGCAGCACCTGGGTGTCGCCCCTGCCCCTTAGCCGCCTCGATAATCTCTCTGTGAGCCCGTTCCACTTCGTGGGATCCATCAATCGTGAGCTCCTTACTCGGCGAAACCACCTGTCGGTAGGATCTGTCATCTCTAAGAGATGAAGAGGGTGAGGGGGGGGGGGGGGGTGGCTTCCATCCGCGCCTTTGGTACTTCATCTCGCCTATCAAGGACGAATCTGATGAGATATGCTTTGTCGAAGGAATATACCTTGGCGAAGCGCAGCATGAGAGCGATATCAGTGCTCCTGATTAGAAGCCTTGCCGACACAATCTCTGATCGCCTCACCATCTTCTCGTCAATCTCCACTACCGACCCAAAGTCTGCTACAATTTCTTGGAGGGCTTCTTTCTTCCAAAAATGTAAGGGGACATTGTGTATCCATATCCAAAACTTCTCGCCTTGGGGGAGCTCAGCACCGAACGTCGGAGTCCACGCCGTGAACTCAAGTTGAAAGTGTCCAAACTCCACCTTACCCATCCTGATCACTTCTGTTACTTTCTCCGGCGATGGGAACGAGATAAGAAGTTGCAAATGGCATAACTTTTTTGCTACCCAATCGCCGTGAGCGCTCATTGGCCATCTCTCCGCCAGTGCTTGCATCACGTGGGCTTCCGATGGTCTACCTTTCCTGACTTTGGCCACTGCGCACCACTGACGGAGCCACCTTTCCTCACTTTTAATGATGTCCAGCTCCTATTCAGTCGTATCACCGACGGCGAGTCTGGGGATCTACCTCGACTCACTGACCTTTCCGCATCACTATGGGTTTCGATAACATTGGTACACACGTATGATAAATGTCCCCATTTCATACACTTTAGGCAGCATGGCTCTTTGGTGCATTCGCTTTTGTAGTGCCCAAGGTCCCCATAGTTGAAGCACAGTGCCGGCTGCCTTTTGCCCTTCCTCTGCTTCTTTTTACGGGTTGAAAGGTCAAGCTGACGGTTAGTAATGTTCCCTTCTCTCTTGTTATTTTTACGCCCCACCTGGATCCACTGCCCCTCCCCTTCCTCAACTCCAGTATCCCTATCACCCGAACTCCCGTCTAGCGTGACCCCGTGAGTGGTTCGCTCGACTGGAGCTTTGGGTGCCGGGTGTCTCGAAGGTGACAGATTGTCGAGTAGACAGGTGGTGAGGTTAAGGTGGGCATTTTGATGAGGCTGGGGGGGAGGATGGAGGGTCAGATTGGAGTTGGTGTCAGATTTGGAGGGGTGATCTCTTTGGGCAACACTGTTGTATTGGTTCTTAGGGTGAGAATGTGGTTGTTGTTTGTGAGTAGTCATGTTGACGGAGTTGTATGGTTTGGCATTGGGATTGGGTGGGAGATGGTGTAAATCAGTACTCTTGGAATTGTACGTTGGTGGAGATTGGTGATGTTTGTGTGAAGGTAGGTTGGAGGTGTTGTTGGGTAACACATAAGATCTGTTATGAGAGTGATGGTGGTAGTCTGGCTCACTTGGGATGGATCTCTTACGGGTCACCTGGCCCGAAGGGGGACCCCCTCGTTGGGCCCTCCCCTCGTAGTATTCCTTGTATCTTCGTTGGTGGCTCTGGCCCCTGGGAGCCTCCTCAAAGGAACGATGATGAGCGAGATTCCTCCCCAGTCGACGCTGATGCACACTGTGATGAGCACTCGTCGGGGAGCGTTCTCTTCTGAGTTCTCGACTTCCTCCCTCACCGGAGTGAGAGTCAATAGGGGGGAACCCAGCGACGTTGCTGTTGGGGTCTTCACGGCATCAAGGAATGTGACGGGGGGTTGAACAGGAAGGGGTTTCTCAGGGATTGTAGAGGCCGATGAAGTGGGCGGAGCTGTAATCGTAGTATTAGGAGGAGGTGTGGGTGTTTGTGGGTGGCGGACCCTCTCATTGGGCCCGCACCCATTCATCTCAAGGAGTGAAAGCATGTTGTTTGGTTAGACACTTAGAACTCAGTGCAGTTGCAAAACAGGGGTGGGGGGGAGGAGTTGGGAGGTTGTCAATGCTGAGTGGTGCCGGCAAAGGTCAGAGCAATGGGGTTTTGGGAGGGGAGAGAGCTCGTCGGAAGAGATTTAAGAGCTTAGGGGAAGGTCAGGGGAGCCGGTGGAGGGTTCGGTTGGTGCTGGCGTTGGAAGAAGATGAGAGAGTTGGGAGAAGAAGATGAGGGGGTTGGTAGGAGCCATTCTCCGATTGTGGGAGCATTTTAAAGCCTTTACTAGCAGTACATGCATGAGAAGGTGTTATTGTTTGTATAATTAGGGGGCATTTGTTGTTCGCTGTTTGTTATTACTAACTAATGGTCCATATGACTTTTTTTTCCAACTAACTAATGGGACGATTATTTACTAATACCTAAAATTGATTTTAAGGAGTGAAAACAATATCATTGTTTTTATTACTTTGTTTGTTCGTTATTTGTTAGTTAAAAAAAAAACAATCTGGATTCAAATGTTGAAATGATATTTTGCTTTTGTTTTGTTTGTTTGACAATAAAATTAAATGCAGAACAAACTTTCAATCATCTCAAACAAACCATAAACAAACCATGTATTTAAGAATATGAAAAATAGTGGAATTTAGAATAATGATATGGTATGCTACAAAAAGCAAATTTGACCCACAAGGAAAAGTAGAAGAAAACTGGAACCATCTGGATCACTCTTATCTTTGATTCACTGCCAGAAATCAGGGTTTCAAGCTAGTAGATCTGGAAATCCATATATCATCTGGTCTGATTTCATCATTTTCTACTACTTCTACTTATTTTCTGATAACGCCTTAATTTTGTTGGGTGCGTGAGTTACTGTTGAAGACAACAACATGGTGTTCCTATACGATTATAGTACAATTTTTAAGTTATAATACAATTTTGTATGCATCTTCGTATGTATGTTACTGAGTTATAATGTGAAATAGTTGGCCTGCAAATTCTCTGAGTTATAAAAGTTTTAACTTTTATTCATCTGCATCTTTTATGTTCTTATTCTAGACAGTCTGATTTAGGCAAGAGCTCATACTGATTCGTTCTCTTATAAGTGACATTTTGAACTTTTAGATTTGCTTGACATTCAGTTTAGTAACTTTCTAAGTTTATATGAAGTACCTATGATGTTACCTATGATGCTTTAGAAGAATGAATGGAGTTATCTCATAACATGAAGTGCTTCATTTAAATTTCACCCCAAGGTTTTTTTAATTTATGTCAGTCTAGGCAATGATGAAATACACTATTAATCAGAAGGGTGTGTGTCCACCCCCATCTATCATCATGTGCATCTGATCAATCTGGATTTGATGGATATGGTAGATTCTGATCCAATTTTTGTTGAGGTTAACGTAAACTCACAGCAGTTTTTATGAGGACTTTTTGTTGGCCTTTTGGTCAAAACCAAGCTCCTCCTTTCCTTGCTTTTAGTCCCACATCGGTTGGGAGATGTGCCTTGTGTGTGGGATCAGCCCATATATACTCTAATCTTCTCTTCCCTTAAGACAACTGAAAATTGTTTTCCCACATAACTCTTCCTCTCCTTCATCTGGGCAAGGCTAAGTTCGGGTCAATCTCTCGATGTTGTGTGCGGCAGCGAGACGCCGGTGATACCGGGGGTTTTACCACTAGGAGCATCTGCGAAAAGTCTGCACATAAGACCGCGGATCAACTCTTAGGGCAGTGCGCTCCGCGCGACTTCCCCATAGGCCGGTAACTCTGTTCTTATTTATTTTAATTTGTTATCTTGGGTTGCAGAAAATCAAAGATTCGTGGGTAATTTATATAACAATCTAAGAGTTGATTCTGAATTTAGATTATACAAAGAATGCATTACTCAAAACCCACAAAAAACTTCGTACTCTCTCATTCTTTTTCTCTCTCTAAAACTCCATTCCCTCCAATCTCCCTTTTCTCTCTCTTCCAAAAGCCAAACCAAATCCCCAAATCCCAAACCCTAATTTCGAAATCCGATATGGAAGGCGGTGATGGCGCCTACCATCCTCGCACCCCCGATGACGTCTTCGTCGACTACAAGGGTCGACGCGCCGCCATGATCAAGGCTCTCACCACTGAGGTCGAGAAGTTCTTCCACCTCTGCGATCCCGGTGGGTCCCTCGGATTCTTTGCTCTCTCTCTCCCTTCCTTCAACATTGGCGGCGGTTTCGGATCTAATTTCGGGTTGCGGGTGCGACCTCCGACCCGCCCGGCTGTCTCTCGCTCCCGTTGCAGCTTTCAACCTGAGAAGGAGGAGCGTTAAAGTTCTCAGGCCAAGTTATGGGGTTATGAACATCATAATGGCCGATTATTTCTAAATCCTTCTAGGTTGAAGGTTTCCAAAGATCTTACAAGGTTTCAAACTCATATGGCTTTAGTAGATGATAGAGTGATTCATCAATCAAGTGTTGCCACATCTAACAATGTGCTGGCTTATGATTTGATTCAGGGAAGTCAAGTAAGTCCAATTAAACCAATCTCCCAGTATTCGACTGTGTTTTTCTTGATTTGATGGAAATTATTCATGCAAAAAAAAAAAAAACTTTAAAAAGGGAAACTCCAATTATAGGATGCAACATCTGATAACTTTGTAGTAATGGTTTCATATGCATCATCTAGTCCATCTTTGTCATATTAGCGAACCGATTTTAGTTCTATTTTAGATATAGTTTCTGACAGATTTTGCATCTACCGACTTGTATACAACCTCAAGTTAATTTTGTTATATGCATAACTTTTGAAGTACTTGTAAATGTCAATTATCATGAAAATTTGATTTTATATTTTGTACCATAAGGATCCTCTAGACAATAGTGTCATGCATCTGTCTATAACTGAATTTCTTTCAATAATTTCATAATGTTTGGTAGATTACATCTTTATGTGTTATATTTTTGTGATTGTAGTAGGCTGTTTCAAGCCATTTTTATTACTTTAGTAAAACTTGTATGCTAAACCCTGACATTACGATGACAGTCTAAACAATCTAAAAATTCTTATTATTACATCTACGATGACAGTTCCATGCCAAGAAGATGAATATTGTTAAAATATTGGTGGTGAAAATTGTTACTGCCATTATGGAACAAAATCAAGGGGAGCTATTTCTGATGCTGCATGTTTGAAGATTGTTGACTAATAAAAGGTAATATCAGATAGATGATAGTGCACATTTAGGCCTTGAGACACTAATTTAAATCCTATGAATCATGGTTTATGGTAAACTATGTCTCATAATTGTCGGATGCCCCAAGTCTTGGACCAGGATCCAATGGCTGTGCACCATGATTTATGGTAAACCATGTGCATGGGATTTCTTTCAAAATACTAGCATGCAGTAGAGAATTTGCACTATGAGAGAGAATGGAAGTATGTAACTGACCTTGTCTGTACACATTGCTATTGTCTTTAACACCAATTAGTGGCAATAGTTGACAGGTGAGAATCCTCTTATGATTATGTGATTACTTCTTGCTTTTAAACAACATGGAGGTGAACAAAGAAACTTATGTTTCAGCAAGTTATTAATCATAAATCATAAAATTTGGCACGATAGTTTCCTTTTGTGACCTTGAAGAGGCACAAGAGAGAGGGTGAATAGGGCCAGTAAAGAAGTCATTGCCAAATCAAAAGATTCAAAACCTTCCCTTCTAAAGTAGATGGAGAACACAAAAATTATATGCACTAATTGGCAATTAGCATTTGACTGTACTAATAAGTTTATGGTGAGGAGGTGACAAGATAGTGGAGCAAACACAGATATACTCAGTTTTAAGTGTTTCAATTCCCTTGCCTAGATTCACCACATTAATTTCATTGGGACTCCAATGACCACCTCTTGCTCAATCTGAAACAAAAAAAAAAAATTTCAAATGCAAAGAAAGAGGATAAAAATATTCCTTTATTCAATCACACTAGACACTATAGAACTGGGGAAGTGGCGAAATGCAAAAGTGTTTTGGGGGTTATAGAAGCGATGCATTTTTTTTTTTTTAGGGGTGATAGGAAAACCGAGAAACCCAAATGTTAGCTTGTTGTAGTTGGTTAACAGGAGTGATATTTCTTCACCTGCTGCAGCACTATTGCATGTATTGCACATAGATATTAAGGAAACAGATAATGTTAATGGTTAACACAGTCACCAATGGCGGTGACTTGACCCGCTCTCTATTAGAGCGGGATACTTCTTTGTTAAGAAGTTTAAAACTTCCTAACATTGTAGCTTAAAGCATAACCTTCCCATCTCTTGATTATTATCTGGTAGCAGCAGTGCAGTGATGAATTACTTATTTGCTCTTTAGTTTTCTTCGTACCACATATTTTCCGCTTGACATCTATGCACGTGTACAGGCAGTTTAGTGTTGGGTGTACTCTCCTTTTGTTATGAAATACAAAGGGTAACTAGCAATTATAATGGGTGTAACCTGGCTCCTGTTGTTGATAATATTAATGTTCCACATGTGCTCCACTAATTGATACCCTACTTGTCATTACCAAAGAGAAATGGGATACCCAATTTACTAGGAACGTTCTCAGGAATAAAATTCTTTGATCAGAGCGTGATTAACAGCAACTGATCAGGAATATAAGTTGTCGTCCGTCTTTCTGACCAGGAAAATTGAGGAAAAAATTTTGAAAATATGCGATGGAGTAAGAAGTATGAAATATGTACAAGTCACTTCCAGGCCACAAATTAATAGCGAACTTCAATCATTTTGAGGTCACTAATTTTATCTTAGAATCGGAAACTGTTGACAAATAAACAATATTTTGTTCTGTTAGAGGGGAAAGATGTATTAGCCACTGCTTAGTTGTTTCAAAAACAGTTAATAACTTGCTTGCTTAAGCGAGAAAACATCCAATTTTTTAGGACAAATACTAATAAGTTTTATTTACTATGACTCGAAACATGAAACTTGACTCATGAAAACCCCAGCATTTGCCTCTGAAATTAAGTTACCTCCTGCCATTTATTTTACTCACTTTACCCCGAACACCATTAACCATCATTTTTTTTTTTTTTTTTTGTTTATTTGAATTGGAAAATGCCTATTGTTTAGTACGACTACACATATGCCCCGTGAAACCATATTATAGGGCTTTCATGGAATATTTTCATGACTTTGAGTTTCTTTGATCATGCTATTTTCGTAGTCTATATTGTAACTTTCAGTTAGAATTTTATCTTATACCTTCAAGTTAGACATACTTGATTGTTCATAATCAGTAATGTGGAGAGATTCACTTTCAGATGAGATTGTCATAGTAATCACGGGGCACGCAAATCGAAGTCCTTTTCTTTACCCATCCTGGTATCAGAGATTGTGACACTTGCTTATTCAAAGTGTTAATTACACAGTCTCTGATTAGTCAATATCTGATTAAACATATATATATATACATACTTGTTTGGCAAATGATAATGATGTCAGTTTTTAAATCTAGCATGGATAACATTGATTTAGACAAAGACAATCAATTAATCTATATAACGTTATCCAGCATGTTTGATATGAAAGACCTAGGTGAAGCCAACCTGATTCTAGGAATTCAAGTATCCAAATCCAAGGAGGGTTATACTCTCCTTAGTACATTCTATTGAGAAAATGCTAAGAATTGTTGAGTACTTCGATATGACACCTGCTCGTACTCATTTTGACAGTAGTATCATTCTAAAAAAGAATGAAGGTTTACCTGTAGAACAACATAAATACTCTCCAATAATAGGTTCTCTTATGTATATAACAAATAGAACTAGACCTGATATTGCAGTTGCTGTTGGGAAACTTAGTAGATATACTAGTAACCCAAACCGGTCACATTGGTCAGCAATAGAAGGAGTATTTAGATATCTTAAGGGTACTATAGATTACAAACTTCATTATTCTAGACACCCAGATATCATAGAAGGTTACCCAGATGCAAACTGGGTAACTGACTCACATATCGTGAAATCCACAACTGGATATATCTTTACCTTAGGAGGTGCTGCAATCTCCTGGGGTTCATGTAAACAAACCATCATAGCTAGAAGTAGTATGGATTCTGAAATGATAGCTTTGGACACTACTTGTACAGAAGCTGAATGGCTTGGAAATTTGATTATGCATATACCTGTTACTAATATTCCTGTTCCTGCTATTTCCATAAACTGTGATAATAAATCTGTTATAGAACTACTAAAGCATGATTCTGTGAATGCTAAAATGAACAGGTACATGCAGCTGCGCTTCAAGTCAATCAAGAGCCTATTAGGCAAATATGTGGTTCTTGACTATATAAAGTCAGAAAAGAACCTTGCAGACCACTTAACAAAGGGTCTGTCTAGGACGTTGATCCTAGAATCATCGAGGGGGATGGGGTTAAGCCCATAAGTAAGTCACCAGCAGTGGCAACCCAACCGAGTCTGACTGGAGATCCCAAGAAGCCGGTTCAATGGGTAGAAACAAGCTGGACTTCGGTGACTATTATGGAACACTGACTCAGAGATTAAATTCTCATAAATTAATGCCCAGGTGGCTGTACGAGGTTGTACAATGATATCCCATCCCTATGGTGACAGTGTTCCTGTGTGATCTGGTTAGGATGAGTTCTAAACTCTTAATAGGTCCAAACATTATTATGTAGGGTTGACTCCGATCACCAACCCTTTGAGGACCTACCTATATGAGAGGTCGTGAAGGCCGCGACTATTGGACAGGGCGATCCCAGACAACTCTCATGAATATGGAAAAAGAGCGCATGGCCATTCAAAAGCGCCACCCGATAGACCCAAGAACCTCTAGCGTACTATGTGTGCTATTTTCTGAATCTGAGTCAAGAAGTCTGATTCAAGGCATAGTCCATCAAGCACTTCTTCAGACAAAGACAATAGTCACTACGTGAGATTCAAGGCTGTAGTCCATCTCATTTATGCATAGTATACTCTTGCCCAGAACTTTCCCATCATTATTCTTTTGTTATCTCTGTTTTTCGGATCTTGGTTTTGGGGGGGGATTGTTGGCCTTTTGGTCAAAACCAAGCTCCTCCTTTCCTTGCTTTTAGTCCCACATCGGTTGGGAGATGTGCCTTGTGTGTGGGATCAGCCCATATATACTCTAATCTTCTCTTCCCTTAAGACAACTGAAAATTGTTTTCCCACATAACTCTTCCTCTCCTTCATCTGGGCAAGGCTAAGTTCGGGTCAATCTCTCGATGTTGTGTGCGGCAGCGAGACGCCGGTGATACCGGGGGTTTTACCACTAGGAGCATCTGCGAAAAGTCTGCACATAAGACCGCGGATCAACTCTTAGGGCAGTGCGCTCCGCGCGACTTCCCCATAGGCCGGTAACTCTGTTCTTATTTATTTTAATTTGTTATCTTGGGTTGCAGAAAATCAAAGATTCGTGGGTAATTTATATAACACTTTTCCCATTGTACTGAGCAAATGATTGATGAATTCAACTATGGGCGGCGGAGGGGGTGGACACATGATTAGTAATAGTTGGCATGACATTTTAAAAAATGCAGCCCTATACTAATCTTGATGATTTATTTGAATAATTGTTTTATAAAAATGTGTTCTGAGTCTACCACTAATTCAATCCTTTTAAATATTTACATTGCTTTAGCTTTCCTTTAGCTTTAGCTTTAGCTTTAGCATTTTAAAGCGACATATTTTCTTATATGATTGTTTTTTATAGTTATATTATAATCTTTTAGTGTCAGGATGATATTAAAAAAGATAAACATCTTAATGAATCTTCACCATGTTTTGACTGTTTTTGTACTGAGCATTGTTGGGAAAAAGTCATTGAAGCTCCCTTTTAGTCCATCCATTAGCTTTGTTAGTGTTGTAGAATGCTTTTGCCCTGCTTCAAAATTATTAGTAAATATTTTCTTCTATGATTGTTTTTACATTGGGGGCCGGGCAAGGACTAACCTGGTCACCTTCAAGACTATCAGGCTTTACATTCCCGACGACAACGACGATGAGTCGGTTCCAAAAGTTTTCCCGCTCGGTCGGCATATGGTTCAAACTGCCCCTTGTGCAGGGCCGGCCCTGAGTTCCATGGGGTTCGAGGCGAACTTCCGAAATGGGGCTCCCCATACACAAAAATAAAATAAAATGTATAAAAAAATTTGC
This sequence comes from Hemerocallis citrina, assembly GCA_017893485.1. Taxonomy (NCBI): domain Eukaryota; kingdom Viridiplantae; phylum Streptophyta; class Magnoliopsida; order Asparagales; family Asphodelaceae; genus Hemerocallis; species Hemerocallis citrina. The sequence continues at coordinate 210,540,077 of CM030367.1, read as the reverse complement.
ACATTGTTAAAAGCAAAATATGCAAAATATGTAAATTTGTTTTAAATCACTCAAATTTAAAGTCTCAAATTCAATTCAAGTCTTCAAGTATAAACACAAATAATCTTCAAAAAAAATTTAAAGGCTCAAATAATTATTTTTGGGCCCCTAATAACAGTATTTTTCTTTTACGCGCAAAATACATACCTATATTTACAAGCAAATTACAAATTTGGGGCCCCTAAAATTGCGAAAACACCGGGGTCCTGAGGCGGTCGCCTCACCCGCCTCAAGGGTGGAGCCGGCCTTGAGTGAGAGAGCTTACAATACCTGAAGGCCTGCCAATAGGAAAACTGACTATGTATGCATGAGCCACCTGTCCTCCGTCTGACCCACTTCTAAAAATATTTAGCGATCTGACCAAATTTTGGACACGTAAGCATAAACCGTTATTGAAAATAACGGCATAGATTATTTATATGCCATTGTTTCCAATAGCTGCATCAGTTTAATTTTTTTTAGCATGTTGCTGTTTGAAAAAAACGGTATCAGTACATTTTTTATACAAGTGTGAATCTTCTGACTTGAAAAAAATTCTAAGTGTTGAAACAACTATAAATAATATCGTTATTTCCAAGAACGATTTTCAAATTACTGATGGCGTTGTTGGGAATAATAGCATCAGTTATAATAAAATGAACTGTTGCTACTATTCATAACAACTGCATCTGTAATGTTGTTGCCGTTGTTCGCAACAACGACATCATCTGTGACTTTTTCACACTTGCAATTTTTTTTCAAGTCAGAAAGAGTACACCATTGGAAATAAGTTAACTGATGCCGTTACTTCAAATAGCGGCATGCTAAAAAAATTTAAACTGATACCGCTATTGAAAACAACAGCATATAAATAACCTATACTGCTATTTCTAATAACAGTTTATGCTGACGTGTCCAAAACTGAATTAAATATGTTGAAGTGTCCAAAACTGAATTAAATATGTTGAAGTGGGTTAGACCGACTGCCAAATATGTTCAAAAAGTGGGTCGGTACGCAGAAAATTCTCATAAATATTGATGCTTCTTCTGTTGACAATTGACCAAATTGATCTCTGCCGTACCATCTTTATACATTTAATCAAACTGGACCAAAAGTAAGAGCAGCCGGCTCTAGCTGTAGCATGAAAGTTGGTTGCAATGTGGGTGGTATTTAGCTTTGATTAGTTGGCACCCAGAAGAGACTAAAGAGTGTATTAGGATTACATAGTAGCCGCCACACGGCTTTCATACATAAAGCTTGACCAAGTTCATCTTGTCTTTGCGGAGCTCTCTCTAAAGCCCAACTCACCCATACTTTTAGATTTCTGCAAATGAGACACCATGATCTCGGAATTAAATGACGACCACTTGCATCAAAAACCCCAGTAGAAATTCCTTCCGTAGCCTCCATTTCTTTGATAGTGCCTTGTGGAATCAAAATAATTTGGAATAAGTGTTTCTCTTCCATCATGTGATAGTTGTTTACCTTTCCAATCCTTCAGCCTACCTTGCATTTTCACAAGAATAGGCGAACTAGCTTGTTTGGAGTTTTTACGAGAGAACAATGGCACGCCTAAGTATTTTTCATTTTTGCGCACAATCTTAACTCCAAGAATGGAAGCTAGGTGCATGCCTTTGTGATCTCCATGTTACTACTGGGGAAAAAATGATGATTTTTCTGAATTAATGCATTGGCCAGACCACGTCGAGTATATATCGATGATGGACTTAGCATACATCAAATTCTGTGATGTGGCAGTTCCAAAAATTATCAAATCATCCGCAAACAGGAGATGACTTATTGATGGTGCTCTGTAATTAACTTTAATGCCTTTGAACTCCCCTTTCTCCTCCAGTTTGCGAAAGAGAGTAGACAATACCTCCGAGCATGAAACAAAAAAGGTGTGGGGATAGCATGCATCCTTGACGTATACCTCTTTCCGGCTTGAAAAAACCATTGCATTCACCGTTAAGTTTGACACCAATCTCAGTAGTACTAACACGCAACATGACGAGATGGATGAGATTTTGCTGGAAGTTCATGAGCTCTAATACTCTCTGTAAGAATGATCACTCCACTGTGTCGTACGCCTTTGACATATCTGTTTTTAGAGCAAACAACTTGGATTTGCCGGCCTTCTTTATCATAGTATGCATTAATTCTTGAGCAATTACTAAATTATCTGCTGATATATTGGTTGTTGATCAGCCACAAAGGCGGATTGATTTGGACCGATCAATTTAGCAAGAATGGGCCAAATGCGGTTGGCAATTAATCAATTTAGCAACCACTTTGTAGAGAACATTACAAAGAGCTATAGGTCTGTAATCTTCAGGCGACTCACAGACATTCTTCTTCGGGATTAATGCTAGCATCGTATGATTGAAACTCTTGGGAAACACCTCATTGCTGAAAATTTTCTGAACTACCCTCATTACATCCTGACCAACAACATGCCAACTCGATTGATTCAATACTGCAGGGAGCCCATCAAGCCCCGGTGCAATAGTCCCTTTCATTTTTTTTCAAAATCAACTCAATCTACATATAGAGCTCGGTGCAGCACAAAGCTCACTGTGAATCACATTTGGTACCACTTCAGTAAATAGGAAGTCTTCAGGGATTTGAGTGTTCCTACTCGAAGAAAAGATGCCTCTGAAATAGTTAACAAAGCAGCCTCTAACTTCATTAGGTTTCGAAGTCCACAGCCCTAACTGATTTTTGATTGAAAGGATCCTATTAATTACATCGTCTTCTCTTGATGGTTCGTGGCGCGAAAATACTTTGTATTCCTGTCACCATTCTGGATCCATTGATCTTCGGCATGCTGGTGCCAATAAATTTTTTCGGCATCCAACAGTCTATCAAGTTTCTGTTGGATGATAGCCTCCTCTTTGATCGACTCTTCGGATGGAAGGAGTTGTTGGACACAAACAAACACAGCAAACAAAAAAGTTTTTATCAATGTTTGTCGAGTGCAATAGCTACTTTCCCACCTAGACACACGCCTGCAATTTTCACTAAAGAATATGAAGAAAAATAGGTTTACAATTACTAAAATCTCACTTTCAAGGTGTCTGGTTTATTTTCTCTTTAATCTCTCAAAAATTTTAGCCTAAACTCTCTCTTACTGTTGAAATAACCTTAACAATCGTACACCTTAGGATTACAAAGAAATATATCTCGACCGTAGATCTATATCTTCAATCTGGGGCCATTGCTGTAGCCTGCACATAATTGCGGTTGATTGTTACGGGAGTCGAGGAAATCAAAGAGGACGGCTGATGGTTTCGGTCGACTGCCACAAGGGCAGTCGACTGCTTCTTAAGTCGTGAGCAATCTGGGCCAATTGCAGTCGACTGCAAATTAATGCAGACGACTGTCTCGCTGCTGCTGCTGCTGCTGCTGCTGTGCTGTCTCGCTGTTGCTGCCTTGCTTCTTCTCCTTCTTCAAACTTTTGTGCTTGTGTATTGGATTCACAAATCCTTTCAAAGATTGTATGTGAGTTACTTTGTATTTTTTTGTTTTGTGGGATATGGAGCTCAATTAGTTTTCTTAACTTCTTTGAGCATCTCTAATCATGCTAGTCATTTTTGCTTGCTAGAATATGCAAAATGGACAGGAGTTGGATAATTTGGTTAACAAAATTTTTTTTTGCTCCGACTATGCTATTATTTTAGCTTGCAATAATTTTTTTAAAGCCAAGCCTATTTTTAAAGTCCAAAAAATACCAAGCCCATTTTTTAAAGCCCAAAAAAACCAAGCACTTTTTTTAAAACCCAAATAAAGAAGAAAAAACAGATCTCATTTCTGAGATCACGAATTGATTTCTGAGATCTCGATTTTGGAGAAAACTGATCTTGTGTTCGCGATCGCGAGTTCCCTTTTTTTTTTTGGTAGCTCAATATTGAGTTCCGGCGTCCTTTTTTTTTTGGGAGCTTTTTTTTTTTTCGCGATGGCGAGTTCAGGAGTTTTTTTTTTTTTTTTTTTTAATGAGCTCGTGATATTGAGGTCGCGTGGTGATTGCTTTGGAGTTTGGATTTTTGGGGTGATCGCAAGCTCAGGAGATCGCGAATTGGGGAGCCCGTTAATTTTTTGTTTTTTTGGTTTTGGGAGACTGAAAGAATGAAAGGGAAGTTTGGCTAGCGATATAACTTCGTCAAATCTGACGAGTGAATCTGAAAAATCTAGTTTGACGAGTGATTCGGCGAGTCCCGTTAGAGCATATTTTTGTCTCTAAATTAACTATTTTGGTAAAAAAAAAAAGCTAGCATGATTATAGATGGTCTTAACAAAAAAAAAAGTTACAAACAAGACCTAAAGCTCTTAATCTTCTCCCTAAGAGAACAAAGGTGAGAACGAAGGTCGCAGCCTGATCCTCACATTATTTTGGAACTCTCTATTTAAAGTGAAGGACATCTCTACTTACGAAAATCTTAGGTTACAAGCTAAGTTTTAACTTTGTTCCTTTTTGTGACTAGCTTTGGAATTAAGATAGCTACGATTTATCTTACCTTAAAAAACGAGAAAACTATATCTAAGAGCATCTTCAATGGTTTGCTAAAATGGCAAAGTGGTCAAAAAAAAAATTAGTAAACGACCACTGCGATTGTTTGCTATTTTGTCAAATTTTAGCAAACGAGAAACAGTATCGTGCCATATTTGAGAAACGAATTTGGCAATTGCCAAATATAGCATACGGAACAACATGTTCCGTCTATATTTTTATTTTATGTTTACAATGATCGGACGCATCTTGTTGTTTCGTCAGATTTTTTTTTTAATTATTTAAAAAATATTGGACGGTACATGTTGTATCGTCCAAAAAAATAAAGAAAGGGATCGAACGGGACAACATGTCCCGTTCGAAACCCAAAATTTCTCAAATGGGACAACATGTCCTGTTTGTGAATTGTCGCGCCCAAACTCCAATCATTTAATGCCATGTTTAGTGTTTAAGTGTTAATTTTCTTAATTAAATTATGTTTAAGTAATAATTTAATAACTAATGACGGTTTAAATCCTTCTACAAATTGAAAAAGTCATCTTGGATGGAACAACATGTTCCGTCCGATCATCTTTTTCTTATAATTATTTTATCAAATTATAGCAAATGACGATTGGAGCGAAACACTTCTTTTGTCATTTACTATTTTGTCAAATTTGCAAAATAGCAAAAATGATTGAAGATGCTCTAATCTTCTCTCTTATAATCGTTTCTTAACTATGAATAGAGCTAGGATAATCAAAATTAGCATACATAATAATTCCAAAGTAAAAATAATTTCGGTTATCTTAACTTTGCTCTTCCTTAGTCTTATGCAAGTGCTAAGAGGATCAACTACAATCACGATCAATTGCTAAAATTGATGCTCATACATCTCTAATTCTCTATAACTTCTTATATTTAACCATGGCTATTACTGTCCCTTTGATTTGATAAGTTCAATTTTTATAGAATCTATTTATAAATTTTTGCATCATATTATAGTGAATTAGAGATAATTTCAAACCAGACATGGACAATACCCAAATCCATTTCTGCACTCCAAGGTCAAATAGGAATAGGGATACAAATATGGGTCCATAAAAAAATCATATTCATATCCGTAAATTTCAAATACATATATAAAATGATTATTGTATTTCGGGTAGCTATACGAATTCGGACTTTAAAATATCTATAACTATTATAATGGAAGAGTTGGGGTTCACAAACAAATAAACAATTTTTTATTCCTTGGTGTGTATGTGTCAACACGTGCAACGTACGTGTTGGTAGATTTTTCTTTTTTTTTTCCTTTTCATTCCCTCTCCACGTGCATCGCACGTGCATTATACTAGTTATTATATAATGTGGACGCATATTATCATTTGTTTAGAATAATCAATAATCTCTTACTAAATGGTTTCTTTAAAAAAAATCTTTATGTTTTTTAGGCAAATAGTAATCATTTTTATTTGTCCATCCTAAAATAATAGTTTTTTTTTCCATATCTTATAACAATGTACATATTTGTTGTCTATGCACAAAAAATATCGGGACACAAGAAAGAAATATATGCACCCCAAAAAAATTAAAACTACTGGTAGTAGTTTACATCGCACGTCTTAATAAATATAGTTTTTATAAAAGTAAAAATTCAGACGTAGTCTAGATTTGATATAAAATCTCATTTATAATAGTTATGCACGTGTGTTGCACGAATTAGTAGATGTATAAATTACAAGGCCTTCTCCTATGGTAGTAGAGATAGTGATGAATTGGGCTTTCGTTTTAGCAACAGGGTAAATGAAGGCATATCCGCTGGGCTAAAGCCCGTATAATAATTGGAAATGAAGAAACTGCATACATCCTAAAATTGTCAGATACTTCAAGTATAGCGTCTGTGGTCCACTGATGTACCCTCCTCTGTGAGTAATAGGCCTGGGAGTTTGAATTTCACTTGTACTAAAAACCCCCCAATTAGTTAATTAAATCCGAAATTTCTAACTCATCTGTACGCATTTGCTCAATTTTCTAATTGGGAATCCGTATTCGTGTATCTAAATCCGACCAAATTCTGGGTATTGATATTTGAAAGCACATCAAATTTGGATACACATTTGGATTGGTTCAAATATATTTGTATGGAAAACTCCCATACTAGTGATACTCCAGTGCTACAATAGCTATATGATTTCATGTGCACTCCACGGTGTTTTCAATATTCATAAGGATCTTATTTGTTCAGTATTTTTTTTCTTTTCATACCGAATCAGGTATGTAGTACCCCACTATGGTAAAAAGAAAGGCACCTGCAGCCTTAGGCATGCATGCTTAATTCGTCCTTTTGAGGTGCCATGCATTGATTGAACATCACAAGCTTTCTCTGAACAAAGTGTACAAATTTACGGAATCCGATTTGATTTATTGGAGAAACAAAAGGTGGTCACACAGAAGGAAGAATGGTGCATGGAGGTGAGATGAATCATACGGAGTATTCATGAGAGCATGAGATGAGAGAGAAGCACTCAATCATGGAGAGAGAGAGAGAGCTTTTAATGCAACCCTCGTGCTCAAAACATGATTTCCCTCACTTTCAGTTTGGGTTCTTTTACTGTTATTTAGGTGCCCATCATCACTGGGGGTGGACGACTATTATCCGAACCGATCAATCCGAACCGATCGGTTTTTAACCGAACCAATTGGAGGTTTGGATTGGATCGGATCGGTTCTTGATCTTCAATAACTAATTGGACCGGTTCGGTTATTGGATGAGGCTTTCAAATAACCGAGAACCGACTATACCTCTATGCATAAGTCCATAAAAAATATAGTTCTCCTTTAATTTTTTGAATATACAAATAGTCATTTCTCATTTTTCTTGAGATACAAACAATCCTTTTTAATTTCTTTAATACAAACCGAGCAGTTGTTCTTCCTATGTTTTGGTTCTCCATAATCCTATATGTTATGTTGTTGAGCAATGCCTGATTTACAGTGTGACCCAACTTAATAGAATCATAGAGTTGATGTAACATTTAGTAGTTACTTTAATCAAGTCAAGCAAAAATTATTTTCTAAATCTTTTTTTATTGCACCTGAAATTCAATTAGCCATGGTTATTGAGATTTCTTTTATGACAATAAACTAAGATTACAGAAGTATGCAAGTGAAAAAACAGTTTATCTCACTCATTTAAACGTCATCATCTCAAACAATTAGTGCAAAATTCATTAACAACTTGTGGTTTTATGAATCTTCATTTTAAATTCATTTCTGAATAACAAATAACAGGTTGTTTCTTAAGTTTGATTGAAGTTGACCTTTTAAATTTCAACAAAATCATGAATGATGTTGAAGGTGAAAAGTAGCACGCCAAACCGACCATCCAATCCAATCCAAACCGAGCTTAATCGGCTTGGATGGAAACCGATCCAATTATGGTTCAGATTGGTTGCGGATGAGAAAATTAAAAAACCGATCTTTTTTTGATCGGTGGTGAATGGTCCATATTAGGTCGGATACCGACCAATGCCCACCCCTACTCAATGGGTTTGAAAATATTATAAAAGTATGTCAATAACATCAATTGAAAATATGGTGTGTCACTAATCACACTGGTTGATTGAGAACGAAATATCTTTATTTTGTTGTATGAACAATAATAATATAATATACTATATCTCTACTACTATAATGGGAGAAGGCCTTAGTGTAATTTGTCCATCTACCAATTCGTGCAACGCACGTGCATAACTATTGTAAACGATATTTATTAAGACGTGCATTGCACGTGTAAACTACTAGTCTTGTGAATTTATGATGATCGCTATTTACTTATCTGTAATGTCATAAAGTTCCATTATATAAATGATGGTTTTATAAACTCGAGAAAAATAGATGGATTCAACCTCAAGCTTGTGTAACTAGAGCTGATATCGGGTTGGTTCGGTCCTCCACTATCCGGGTCCGGATCCGGTACCTCACGGGTCAAAAAATTAGACCTGGGCCCGAACTTGCGAGAATCGGGTCTGGGTCCTTATTAAAAAATCTATTCGTCGGGTTCGGTAGTAGGAAATAAATATTTGCATTTATGTATTTTTTGCACCCGATAATCTCCGGTTCCAATAATTTTTACACTTAAGTACATGAATAAATATTATATTTACATATCTATTTTCAACAATTACTAGTTACATGTTTATCTCTATAACCCAATTAAAGAAAATTTTGCCGTACCGCCCCACTTTTTGAAAATATTTAGCGCTCTGCCCCACTTTCGAAAACAATTAGCGATCTACCCCTGTTTAGGACACGTCAGCATAAACCGTTATTGGAAATAACGGCATAAGTTATTTACGTGCTGTTATTTCCAATAACGGCATCTATATTTAAAAAAAGTGTCGTGTCGTTATTTGGAGTAATGGCATAGGTTATTTTGTTTTTCGACAGCTTATAGTCTCCATCTAGAGAAAAAATTGCAAGCGTGAAAACCTTATAATAGATGTCGTTATTTCAAATAATGGAATTCTCAATACTGATACCGTTATTTGGAATAACGGCATCAGTTATAATTTTTTTTTATAAAAAAGTAACTTATTATTCATCATCTCTAATAGGGGTGGACAACTATTATCCGAACCGACCAATCCAAACCAATCCAACCCGAACCGACCGGTTTTTAACCAAACCAATTGGGGGTTTGGATTTGATCGGTTCTTGATCTTCAATAACCAATTGGACCGGTTTGGTTGTTGGATGAGGCTTTCAAATAACCGATGAAACCGAACCGACCATACCTCTATGCATAAGTCCATAAAAAATATAGTTCTCCTTTAATTTCCTGAATATACAAATAGTCTTTTCTCATTTTTCTTGAGATACAAACAGTCTTTTTTAATTTCTTTAATACAAACCGAGCAGTTGTTCTACCTATGTTTTGGTTCTCCATAATCCTGTGTTATGTTATTGAGCAATGCTTGATTTACAGTGTGACCCAACTTAATAGAATCATAAAGTTGATGTAACATTTAGTAGTTACTTTAATCAAGTCAAGCAGAAATTATTTTCTAAATCTTTTTTTATTGCACCTGAAATTTAATTAGCTATGGTTATTGATGTTTCTTTTATGATAATAAACTAAGATTACAGAAGTATGTAAGTAAAAAAGCAGTTTATCTCACTCATTTAAACGTCATCATTTCAAACAATTAGTGCAAAATTCATTAACAACTTGTGGTTTTATGAATCTTCATTTTAAATTCATTTTTGAATAATAAATAGCAGGTTATTTCTTAAGTTTGATTGAAGTTGATCTTTTAAATTTCAACCAAATTATGAATGATGTTGAAGGTGAAAAGTTGCACGCCAAACCGACCATCCAATCCAATCCAAACCGAGCTTAATCAGCTTGGATGGAAACCGATCAAATTAAGGTTCGGATTGGTTGCGGATGAGAAAATTAAAAAACCGATCTTCTTTGGATCGGTGGTGGATGGTCCATATTAGGTCGGATACCGACCGATGCCCACCCCTAATCATCACTTGTGGATTGGATTTAGATTTATAAGTCCTCACGGAGAGCATCCACAGTCGTGATTGTTAGAAAATGTATAAATACATATTTTACATATATCATATGACAATTTGACGCAGTCGTCGAATGATATTTTATAGCAATTTAATACAAATAAAAATATATAAAAAATCAGACGGAACTTCACTTTGCGTCCCACGATTTTTTAGAATTTTTTATTTATTAAAAACATTTTTTAAGTTAAAAAAAAGCGCACGCGGGGGGGGGGGGGGGGGGGGGGGTGCGCTCCTTGGACGCAACTCCTCTTTGATGCAAATAGGAGCCCAGATTGGTGTATGCTTTTTAATTCTTTTTTTTAAAACGAAATACGTCGGACGCAATTCTTCATTTGACGAATTTAAAAAAATATTTTTTTCGTCAGACACAAAGTGAAGTTACGTCTCTTATATTATGCATTTTGTTATATCTTGTGCCATTTATAGCTATATACTGTTGCTTTTTATGCAAAAAATGCATAAATAGCAAACGATTGTAGCTCGTCGTTTGCTATAAAATGCATTTTTTTGCATAAATAGCACATGACTGTGGATGCCATTATAAAATGCATAAATGTATAAATGAATATAGCATTTTACCTCTTTGCTGCAGTCGTCAAATGGTATTTTATAGCAATTTAATTTTTTAAAAAAATTTCAGACGGAGTTTAAAGTCGCATCGGAGGGATTTAAATATTTTTTTAAGGGTAGGCGAAAAGAAGAAAGAAAAGAAAAAAAAAACAAAAAACAAAAATTGAAGGGACGGAACTTCACTTTGCGTCTCACGATTTTAAAAGAGTTTTTATGTTTTTTTATTAATTAAAAACATTTTTAAAGTTAAAAAAAAGAGAGGGGGGGGGGGGGGGGGGGGGGGGGCCTCCTTGGACGCAAAGTCACATTGCGTCCAAGGACTTCTGCATATATGAACACTTTTAAAATTCAATTTTTTTTAATAAAAAGACGTCGGACGGATCTTTTCTTTGTGTCTGACGAATTAAAAAAAGATTTTTTTTCGTGGGACGCAAAGTAAAGTTGCGTTCTGTATAATATGCATTTCTCTCAAATCCCCTCTCATATATAACAATCTATTGTCGCCATTTATGCATTTTATGCATAAATAGCAAACGACCGCAGCTGGTCGTTTGCTATAAAATGCATAAATAGCACACGACTGTGGATGCTCTAATGATGTAAATGTTGTTACAAGTTTTTTTAGATAAATTGCATAAAACAATGAGTTTCCAACCCAATGTCACAAAGTGCTGTCCTTGACAAAAAAAATCCTTTTACAAAAATTTGTTAGGATTTATATCTTGCATACCAAGTTTGATGCAAAACCAATAGGGCGAAACAAGAAAATGTTCAAAGCCAAGATGGAGGCATGAAGGAGTTGTTGTTTGGCTGTCATGGAAGATGACAAACGACTACCCTTGGTAGAAGGTTGTGCTTCGTTGGTCTCAACTTCTAGTACAGTCGATCGTTAGTGGCAGACCCAGCAATATTGGGCTGGTTCCTTGGGGATTATTTGAGCCCATATTTGTGCTCCAAATAATATCGTACGGCTCCTATCACGTGGCTTTCTCAGCAGGGTATATCAGACGGTGAAGGATTAAGACTAAAATCTAGGATTTTCTAAATCTCTATAAATCATTGAGAGTTTTTTAATTGTAAACATCAGGGTAGCTTGTGGTGAGACTTGAGAGATAGATAGGTTCTTCGTCAAAGAATTGTACCTCTTGTATCTTCTGTAGTTGAATAATATATCTATTATGTCTCCCCCGAATTAGGTTCGCCGAATCGAAACAAATCTTTTCTGCCTTTGTGCTTGATGTGGTCTACGTTGCTTGGTTGTTCATTGTGATTGGTTATCGCTTCTAGCTCTAACCCTCCACTGCGATGAAATTCGCTAACAACGAATATTTGGGTAAAGGTTGCTCAAGTTTCTTGGAGAAGATGACAGAATAGTTTTCTGAAGATCAAGCAATTCGATGGTAAGATCAATTTTAATTTCTAGAAGGTGGAGTACAACGTAATGGTTCAAAAGGACTTGCATCTTGCCCTAAAAAGAGATAAAGAGAAGTCGGGTGTGTCAATAAAGACAACTAGCATGGGAAATGATAAAATGGGATGAGATTTGTTTAAAAGCTTTGAGTTTAATATGGCGGTCATTGACAGACAAAGTCAAGTGCAACTTCCTTGAGGAGACAAGCTCGTCTAGTCTGTGGGGGAGACTCATAATTGACTATTCGATATCGTCAATACAGGATCAGATATACTGGTAGAGAAAAATGTTTCGTTTCTCAATGAAGGAATGTACTGCTGTTCATGATCATATATTGGAATCCAATAAGGTATTATCTGAATTGAAGGCGATAAATGCATATGATCTTAGAGAAGATGATAAAGCTTTCAAATTTATATATTCACTATCATATTAACCACCATGTTACACAGCAAATCTGTCAAGGAGAAGCTCTTAGTGGTCGTGTGACGAAAGGCTTCAAGAAGGATAAATTTAGGAAGAAAACTCAGAAATCATGGTCTAATTCTTTGATTTGCATGGCGGTGGAGGGAACTTCAATTGGAAGGGGTAACGCTCATGAGGATGGGATATGTTGCCACCATTGCAGAGGGATTGAACATTACAAAAGAGATTATCACAAGTTGTTGAATCATAAAGGTACCAACATAGCCAATTCCATTGAATCATGTGATAACTTAGACTGACTTCTTGTTTTAAGTTCTAAAGATGTTGATTCTGGCCGATTTCTTTATTTAGGTAGTTCTTCTAATATTTGCTCCGAGAGGGGGATATTTTCTACTTACATGTCTACAACAAGTTGTTTGGTGAGGACGATGACTGGTGAAAATTGTGACGTAGTGGGTAAGGGGATAGTTGAGCTGGAGATGCCAAATGAAAAGGAGTTCACATTAAAGAATATCATGAATGTTCTTTTGTTGTAGAAAAACCTAATATCCTTGTGAACTTTGGAAGTACGAGGTTGTAGGTACACAAGTCGAGGTGAAGTTCTATCAGTTTGGGAATGTCGTCGTAAGATGATTATTGCAAGTCATGAGATTGACGCTGATATCTCGAGGATGAAGGAGCAGGCTGGTGCAGGCAGGTTGCCCGGATTTCAAATCAGGGATGGAGTGCTGTGGTTCGGAGATAGACTATGTGTTCCGGATCAGTCGGACCTGAAAGAGAGTATTCTTCAGGAGGCACATGCTACTCTTTTGTCTGTACATCCTGGGAGTACTAAGATGTACAAAGACACCAAATAGCATTTCTGGTGGTTAGGTTTGAAGCGGGATGTGGCTGAATTTGTGGCGAAGTGTGAGGTTTGTCAGCTAGTCAAAGCCGAGAATCAGAAACCCGAAGGTCTATTACAGCCGTTACCTATTCCGGAATGGAAGTGGGATAACATCAGTATGGATTTCATCACGGGGTTGCCCAAGAGTCCTAAAGGCAATGATGCGATTTGGGTTATAGTCGATCGATTAACCAAGTCCGCTCACTTCTTGGCGATGAAACTCACTGCTTCGATGGACAAGTTAGCTGAATTGTATGTTGGCGAGATCGTCTGGCTCCATGGTGTTCTGTCAGCTATTGTGTCTGATCGAGATGTGCGGTTTACTTCGCATTTCTGGAGGAGTCTTCCGATAGCTTTGGGTACCAAGACGGATTTCAGCACTACTTTTCATCCGCAAACCAATGGGCAGACCGAGAGAGTCAACTGTATTCTTGAGAATATGCTTCGGTGTTGTATACTTGACTTTGGAGGCAGTTGAGAAAGGCATCTAACTTTGGTAGAGTTTGCCTACAACAACAGTTTTCAGACCAGTATTGGCGCCGTACGAAGCTTTGTATGGCAGGAAGTGCAGAACGCCTGTTTGTTGGTTTGAAGTTGGGGAGCGTCAGTTGTTTGGGCCTGCGCTTGTGCAGCAAACCTCTGAAAAGATTGATCTGATCAGAAAGATGTTGGTAGAGGCTCAGAGCAGGCAGAAGAGCTATGCAGACAACCGGAGAAGGGACCTTGAGTTTGAGGAAGGTGACTTCGTCTTCTTGAAAGTATCGCCCAGTAAAGGTGTGATTCAATTTGGCAAAGGCAGAAAGTTAGCCTCGAGGTTTATAGGCCCGTATAAAATATTGAAAAGGATTGGAAAAACTGCTTACCGGCTTGAGTTACCGGAAGGGTTATCTCAGGTGCACAATATCTTTCATGTGTCTATGCTAAAAGGTTATATTCCAGATCCGAGTCATCACTTGCCTGATGTGCCGGAAGGTTTGCAATTGGATCTCAATTACATCGAGTCTCCTGTCGAGATTGTTGATCGTCGAGAGAAAGTCATGAGGAATAAGACGATACCGATGGTCAAGGTAGTCTGGAGAAACCATTTGGTTGAAGAGGCTACTTGGGAGTCTAAGGAGCGGATGTTGAAGGATTATCCTGAGTTTTTTGCTTGATTTGTATTTTGTCTCTTTCTTTTTGCTTGTTGTGAGTGTTTTGTTTCTCACTCTTGACTATAGTTCCGGGGACGGAACAATTCTAAGGAGGAAGTGTTGTAATACCCTGATTTTCATTTATGAAAATTAATATTTGGTATTATTAATTTGTACATATTGTGCACGTGCAATCTTGCGGTATAAAATTTTATAATTATTTTCATTTTATAGACAAATGAGTATATATATATATATATATATATATATGTCTTTTATTATTTTTACCCAAAGCCTATGTTTAAACAAACATAAGTATTCTTTTATTTTTAGCCCAATTTAATTTATTTTAAATATAAGCTATTTTGGCCCATTAAATAAAAGCCCATGAGTTTATTCTCTTTTTTATTACAACTTGTAGTGTAGACAATTTTTATACATTTTTTTATAAAAAAATAAAATGTACAACTTTTAAAATAAGGGACTATGGGAACACGTGCATCACACGTGCACGTGTTTGTGCACCTTTTTGCATGGCCGGATATGGACTAGGAGGGAAAAGAGAGTGGAGTTTGTGGGAGGTAGTTTTTGTGATCATGGTTGGTTACTACAACTTCTGCCACGCCCCGCTTCCCAAAAACACGCAATGCAAGCACGTGACACGGCCCAGCGAATGACTTGCGTCACCCATTGGCTGTTATTGATCCAACTCAATAATATAAACAAGTAATAAAATCAACCACGCATGCATTGGAAAAATAATCATGTAAATAACAATATTGGAAATTTAAGCATAAAAATAACCCAACATCTGGAAATTTAACAAACAATATTCGGGTCAAAGCCCACAATACAAAGAAATAATATTTGTTCAATTTATTTCGAGTCATCAAATAAAACAACATTTATTTTAGCGGCGCAGTAAAACATCTCCTTCACCAATGCTGCTCTCCTACTCCGTCAGGTAAATCTCCTTGATTACCTGTAAGTTGCTCATCTAAAGAGAGAAAAAGAAAGTCCTTAGAGCAAGTCGTGGATAAGCAAGTAGAGAAACAGAGAAACAATGACAATGGTGGTATAGCAAAAAATTCAATAAACGATGAAATCAATAGTATTGAACAGTGACAAAGCGATAATAGTATAATATGCAATAACTATGATTTATCACGATAACGATAAACGATATCACTATTGACAATAATAACATAACACTGTTCAATAAAGATAACAATATGCAATGATAATATGATGAGAGCCTTAGGTCTATTATTCATTTTTTTCCTAGCTAATGCACGTACTACTGTGTCCCATGTGTGCCGTACCACAGGTTCGATGCATACAATCAATTTCATTTAGACTAAGGTTGTAGATTCTATAGTTCATGTACTCAGGAACAATATTCAATAATGACCGATGACCGAATCAATCGAGATACTGAAGGCAGTAATCTGCAATTAACCGATGACCGATATAACCAATAAACCGATAAACCGATAGACCGATAATTAGGAAAACATGGGCCCCTCTTCCGAGTACAGTCACTATGTTATCAACTACCCTAATCAACCCTTAACCCCGGCTTGATTTGCCATACAATAATGCGATTAATAAGGGACACTAATAAAGGTGACAAAATAACCCTAAGATCATGCAATATTCTATATACAATTTAATACACTAAAAATAACATTATAGACATAATTATATATTATTAGACATCGAAACCCAATTCTGGACAGCAGTAGGTTGTTGTACCAAAATCAGAATTTCCGTTGCTACAGGACAACAAATGTGGATCCGTCAGGTGGTCTAGAAACTAAACTCCTGCCCGGTTCCAACGCATACTTAAAGTCTACATTCCGACAACGATAGCTAGGCGAAATTCAGTAATCTTTATAGATTTTAGTTTCTGGCTGGGTGTCGATGTTGACTAATTTCAGTTGTAAGAGCAGTAAATAATCATTACAAAAATCAGTAAAAATAATTTTAATACCCTAAGCATGTTATCTACAAATCTGGAATTTATCTTGGCCATATATGATCATTAGTTCACTTAATCTAACAACCTAACATGGTATGCACATGAATCTGAAATTACAGTGCAGTTATAGCAAAAGGGTCATAACTCGGGCAATACAGGTCGGAATTCAAAATTTCAGGAGGCTATTGACATCTAGACACATAGGGCTAAGTTTCATATTCAGAGAGTGACTGATTTTAATGAAGTTATCTAGGTTGAAATAGCACAGCAAGATTCAGGTTGGCATAATTTCCAGAATAGTCAACATGTTTATTTTGAATAAAACGGTTAAAAAGTTAAGAATGATAAATTGGAGTTTAATAATCATAAATCACCGCGAGCCAATCTTATGTGAACATGGTATTAAGGTAGATGATATCCATAATTCTACTAATTACAATTCCACTAATTTATCAATAGCAATCACATGAACGATCAACCCTAATATACAATCTACAATAGTTGTCTTTAATGTCATGAGATGAAATGTGATAATAATTTCCTACTCTTATATTCAATAACTAACTACATGGGTGCATGTAAGATCCCTATACATTAGAGGCAAAAAGGCGGTACGAAGTCGAGATTACCACTTGGATTCGCTCGTGTAAATCTGTGGTATCCCAACGATAGATACAATAACATTTTACGATATTCAATACGGATCCACTTGCGGAATTCAATAAAAATATCGAATATGATACAATAAATATTCGACAAGAAATGACTTGCCATTTTGACGATTAGATCCGAAAGAGAATAATCCGGCGAATTCCGAAAACTATGTACGAAATACGTGCAAGAAGTCCAAGCAATAAAGTCAGCAACTAGAGCAAAACTCCACAGCAGATCAGATCCAAACAGAAAACGCAGAATCTGAATCCCACACGCACAAAACACGGAACACCAAACTATCCAATGGGACTCCTCCTTGCACCGGATCCGTCTCAACAGTAAACAGCCTAGTGGATCCGCTGCGGCCAGTACACCGAACAGCCAAATGGACCACTCAGCGATCTCCTTCCCCAACGCGGCTGAGAGAGGGAGAGAGAAATCATGGGAAAGACTAGCGGCGACCGCGGCGAGCAGGGACGGCAACACCGTGGCGAGGCTGTAAGGCAGCGATGCAGCTGGTCGAGAAGCGACGGCAATCGGTGAAGATCCAGACGTCGACGACTCTGGTTCACCTCCAAAACAGAGGAGGCAAAGCTTGAGGCTTGGGGGCTTCAACGGCGACGACAAGAGCAATGAGGGGGTTCGCCAGAGGTTGTAGGGAGGATGAGGAGTGCAGGCGAAGTGGGTGCTCACGGCGGATTGGGTTACCTTGATGGGCTGAGTTGGGTTCGAGCGGCAATGGCGATAGGTCGGGGTATAATCGTTGGGTTCTGTGGGTGGTGCACGGGGATGGAGGGAGACAGAGCTAGGCGAGGTCGAAGGTGGAGAGGCAATGGCGGTGGCTCGGGGTGGAGACGAAGTCTGGCGGACGGAGTCGATGGGAGTTGGGCGATTAGGGAAACAGGAAGAGGGAGAGCGGGAGAAGGTGAGGTGGAGATGGTGGCGACGACAATGGAGGTGGTGTTCGGAGTTGGGCGGCGAGCGGAGGGATGACGAAGACGACGATGGAGATGGTCGGAGGGTGATCGATGGTGGCTTCGGGCGGGAGGAAGGAGGAAGATGAGAAGGGGTTCTGAGTTTTTTTTTTTGTTTGGGTTTAAACAGAGAAGGAGAGAGAGAGAGTACGGGGAGAGAGAGTGTGAGATTAAATTATAATAAATGTATAGAATTAATATAGAAATAATGGGTTGAGTGATAATAGGGGGAGGGGGTTACGGGAATTAACAATTTGGCTCATTATTAAGGATAGAAATTGGGGGGTTACGGGAGAGATTCTGAGAATTGATTAGGAGTAGATCTGGTCAACACACAATTAAGAGAAATTGGGTTAATGGGTTTGAGTTTAAAAATAGTTGGGCGTTATATTTGGGCTTCACAACTCAAATAAACAATGCAAATCAATGAATATAAATTGGGCTTTTAATAAACAATTGGGTTTGAGCTTCGAATTAAATAATTAAATAATGCAAAATAGATCAAGATCAATCGGGCTTTAAAAATAATAATAATAATAATAATAAAGATCAAGAAAATAGATGTAATAACAACATCACTAATTTTAATGATAACAACAATAATATTACTAATAATAAGAACAACCAATATTAATAAAAATGATAATAATGACAATACTAAAAATAATAGAAATAATAATGAAAATAATAAAATAATAATAGCAAGGTTATATAAAGGAATTGGGTTTAACAAATTATTAAAAAAGTTCCGAATATTTTTAGTTTGGCTAAAATTAAAATAGTCGATCAATTACAAAATAGAAAGTAAGGTAAAATATACTTTTATTCAAAATAAACATAATTTCCGATCAGAAATATTTTAAATAGAAAAGTTAAAATGAATTTAACACAACTAAATTCATAAATAATTCGAAATACAGAAAATAATTCAAAAATTATATATTTATGGAAACGAGGGTTACAACTTCCCCTTGAATCCTAGCCTTTGTTTCTTAACTCCTAGATCAATCCTAGCCTTCTATTTGTCTCAAAATTTTGTATAAATATCCCCCCCCCCCCCCCCCCCCCCAGCTTAGTTATTCTTGCACTCTTCATTCTCCAAACCTATAGTGAAAGAATACAATTATTAGTAGTAGATTATTAGTAAGAAGTGAGAATAAAAGATTGAGAGTTTGAGTGTGTGTGCTAGAAGCAAGGAGGCCGGCTACATCACTTGGGAGCTTTCGATTTGCACATCAAGCAAGGAGGAGATGCACTCTTGTGGGCAAGCTCAATCTAGGAGGAGCTTTTCCTTTAGGAGTTGTTGTGTGATTTTCTCTCAAAAATAAGTTGGATGGTTTTCTATATTTCTAATTTAGATGCCATGCTAGGAGTGATTGAAGTAATGATGCATGAAAGAAACTAATAAGAGTACACTTAATTGGAAAAAGGAATTGCTAGTTGATTAGATTAATGCTTGATAGATTGTATGTTAACTTGTCATGAATCTTAATTTTGTGTGCAAATTGCTTGTAGTTGTGAAAATATTGAATTGGGATTGTTGATAATGTCAAAATTGAGTACAAAATGCTAATAGATGAAATCATTGTTTTATGTGCTAAATGGACTATCATGATATTGTTTCAAATGAATAAAATTATCCTATGCATTTGGATTTATGAAAGAGGGAAAAACAGGAAATTATATTTATAATGTGAATTTTTTTTTTATACCAATTTGTTTTTGAGAAATGTCAAATTTGAACTAAGGAGAGAGTAGTTTGCAATTTAAATTATTGTATGAGAAATGTGTATTTAATTACAGAAAAAACTATTTTAAAAATACTAGGGTGTTAATTTAAGTTAAAATATACGTTCTGGAAATTTACATGATTTTTTGTGCAAGCAAAACAAAGATAAGAACTTGTGAATATCGAAACATTTTAATAAAACAGAGACTCGAGTTAAATAGAATTCAAGTTGTATTTGTGACAACTTGAGCCTATAGCTCAAGTGGTCGGTTGGCGTTCTGGCGCTATAGTAGCGCGGCGCGTGTTTTAAGGTCGCTGATTCGATACCTTGAGGCCACCTTCTTTTTGTGCGGTTTAAAAAAAATTAACCAACACCCGAACAGAGAATATATAACTCTCTGTCTCCCTAATCATATCGCTGAGCGCCTTCGGCCTAGTGGCTAGCGGGTGCACCTGTCTTCTCTGAGGTTGCGGGTTCGATTCTAGTGTTAGCCAGAATTTTTATATTTTTTTTAAAATTGATTTTGGGAGTTTTCTTGATGTATAAAAATTCCGAAAAAAATACCGTAATTATTCTAAAATCATATACAACTTATGAGAATAAATTGGAAGTTATTGGAATGAAATAAAGTGTGGTTTGAGGTAAAGTTGTATTCGAAACTATGGTTTCTTGCCCGTATAATTTCATAAAAATGTGTGTTTTCACGAGGTGATTAAGATAAGTATTAAGAAAGGAAAATTGATGGAAAGAAAATATAAATTTGAATTTTATATGGGTCATTATTGCTAAAGAGTAGCATGACAATGGTGATATTATGAATATTCATTTGACTAGATGCTTTCGCGATATGATTTTAATGTGGAAATAAATATTGGTTATGGAATGCATGATGTATAATTGAACTCCATGTATGATAATTGATTCATGAAAAGGGTGGAAATCAAGTAATTGAAAAAGAGAAATGTTATTAAGTATGACAACTTAGATATGTGAATTTGTGAATTGAAATTGAAAATTAGGGTGTAGCCAAAACTCACACCGGCAAGTGAAAATGATGAGATATGATTATTGAAATTGAAAAGACCAAGTTTGGGTTATTGTGAAGTGAAAGAAATAAGATCGGTATTAGTGAGAGGACTGACTCTAAGAGATTGATTTTGTTCATAATTTCATTAAATTAAGAATTAGTTCATAGTGAAGAGGTGATGAAAGTGAGAGAAAAATACAAGTATGAGGGCCTCGAGTCTACGATGTGGGTGTGATTCATAGTTTGTCTTCACGATGCGTCGTGACATGACGTGGGCACTACTTCGGAATTATCGGGATCTTGGCGACGCTTGTGGAGTGTTTGGTGACTGTGAGAGGATCGTGTGCCATGAAGGAGGCTGAATTGTCCATAGGTTGTCTTCACAATGCGTCGTGACATGACGTGGGATTCCCCTCCAGTTTTTCTGTACATGAGCTCGTACTCATAGGACATCTAGGATACTTACCATAGTTACAGTAGTAGATTAAGTCATGACGAGGGATTGAACCCTACAAGATGAAGAACGATTAAGAGGCTTGCCCTCGGACCTATATAGTATGGGATGCATAGAATCCGAACAAGTGCACATTGGTGTCATATAATATAAATAATTGCATTAAGGACTAAGTGCACAATCACAATACGACATCAATAGGATATTCCCCTTAGTTTGATATGTGAACAAGTTTGTGTTTGTTAAATATGGAAAAATCAATTATACTGTTTCCGGCATAGAGAGGATGGCCGTGTATAATATTCATCGGTTGAATAAACTGACGTACCCACAGTTTTGTATGCAGGATAAATGACATGATAAAGATTAAAGAAGAACTGATGCTTAGAGATTATTCAAATGTTGTTGTACTTTCATTTATGTAAATGTTATAATTTTGCTTCCGCTGTAAATTGTAAAGATTTCTTGTAACTCTGATGTAAAGTGAAAAGTTTTAAATTCCTTATAAAATTGTACGAAAGAAGTATAAAGATCTTGTGGAATCTCGAATTCAGTTGTATTTTAGAATTCGGGGTGTTACAATAAAATTCATCTCAGTTAGTATCTTGTTTGCCTGAATTTGACAATGAAAATAATCTTTTTCACTCTTTGTAACTCAATATTTTGAACTCCATATTTTGGTTATGAATGTGGTGAGATCACATTATTATGTTTATGAGATTACAATTTGATGATATTATACTGTTATGCTTCATTCATATTTTAATGGGTCTCTTTTAGTTTTGCAATTGGTTTTGATTGTAAGAGTGCTGAAAGGAAACTGAAGTTCCAAATGAGACCACCCTTTCAGTGGCGTTTTTCAACCACCGGTGTAGTTTTAACCTATATTGGCGTTTGTAAAAATCGCCGGTGAATGTCCCTAAGATACAGCGACACACGATTCAGTGACACTTGTAAAAATACCGGTGAATGTGAAAAAAATGCCGGTAAAGACTATTAGTCGTGTAGTGACGCCGGCATTTATAAAAACGCCGGAATAGGGTGGAATGTTTGTTGACTTTTAAGTCTTGGTGTCTACCCCGGCGTTTCTACCCAAACGCCGGTATAGAAATGTCGGGGTAACACTATTTTGTTGTAGCGGCAATTGATGAGGTGATATGCATGTAATTGAGAAATTCTAAAAATTGTTAGTTGTCCAATGTATTACATGCATATCACTATACTAATTGTTGAGCAAGTTGCTCATATTCCTTTTATTCTATATATGTTCATTATTTCTCGTTGCTCTACAAATTTACGTCAACATATATTGAAAAACACATGGAGAATAGAAATCATTATTCATCTTTCATTAAAACTAATTCAAATAAATTAATTTTTGGAGAAATGACTTGAACGGCTTAAACTTTTCACAAAAGTTTATTCTTGTTTCTTCTCTCCATGCTGCTTATGATGGAAATGAGATTACTAATGAGAGAAATCCTTTGGTGATGATTGATACGTGAAGTTGTCTTTTTTTATTTTTAGGTTCTTTGGTATTCTGCTATTCTGTTACTTTTGTGAGCCTTCTTGTTGCATTTTGTCTTTAAAGCTTTGTGCTTCTTTTAACACCAGTTTGTGCTTTAGGTTTTGCTTGGTTGTAAGACTTATTTTAGTTATGTTATATTAGTCATTTACATATGCGATGCACGTCTTAATAAATATAGTTTTTTTAAAGTGAAAATTTAGACGTATTCTGGGTTTGAATCTAAAACCTCCTTTATAATGGTTATACACGTGTATAGCATGGGTTGGTAGATTGACAAATTATACTAAGGTCTTCTCCCATTATAGAATTTGAGATTTTGCTGGCTGAAATTCTTTAGGATTCGTTTTTTTTATTTTGAAAACCGCATAATAAAAAAAAAAAACTTTTCACAAAATGAATATTCAGATAAGGACCAAAAAAGCGGTTGTAATAATAAGAACATGAGAACGACCCATATTATAGAATGTGACTAGGGCTGCAAACGAGCTGAGTCGAGGCGAACCGAGTACCATGAGGCTCGAGCTCGGCTCGTTAAGCAATCGAGCTCGGTTTCGAGCTCGAGCTCAAACCGAGCTTTGATCGAGCTTTGACCGAGTTCGAGCCAAGTACTCGCGAGCTTAGCCTAATAATCACAAAACGCCCAAGTTCGAGCTCGGCTCGTTAAGCAGACGAGCTCGAGTTCGAGCTCGTCTCGAGTCGAGCTTTGACCGAGTTCGAGCCGAGTAGCTCGCATCGTTTGCAGCCCTAAATGTGACCACCAAATTACAAAAGGTACATTACCGAATATGCCTAAACATGCATAAATGCAAACAACTTCATTGATTTCATGATACTGAGATCATATTCCAAGACAGCAACAATGACTTGTCACCGAAACAATATATTTTTGTACAAATGCTTATAACAAATTAAATGGGTCATTTTCGGTTGACACTACCAAAACTCTAAGATGGAGACACATACCAAAATTAATGTTTTTGTTTTTTTTTCTTTTTCTGAGGAACCAAATTGAACAAGGTGGGGGAAGTAGTATTAATTTGGATTGGATCCTACAAACACAGCTATGCACTCTCCAAATTCAAATTCTAAGGTATTTGAATTAGTGCAAGCAGGAGCTCGAACCCTTTGATATTTTGCTCACTAATGATAGGTTTACTACTAAACTACAAGGCACTTTGCAAAGAAGGATTTTGAGGATCTTGTAGTATCCACTAAAATTTTAGAGTATCCAAACCCAAAATTTTTGATCGGATTTGAATTTAATTATGGACTTGTCATGAATTGATGCAAAAGTAATAGACTAATAGATTATTAATTTTTAATCGGGACGTGTCTAACAATTTTCAACCCAACATACAACTAACTAAGCATATACGTGTTTAACAATTTTCAACCTAACATGTGACATTTGTGACTATGAAGCATATCATTATACATAAAAAAAGAATTTTAGTGTGCTTTCACTCATTTATCTTAGCATTGTCATTTTCACACTTGGTTTTAAAATTTCAACATTTTGGACTGTTCAGTTTGTATATCTTGCATACACATGTTCGATGAAACAGACGATGAAGCGTTGTGATTGATCGAAGCGGGACATCGAAAAAGAAGGAAAGCAGTCAGCAGAAGCAAGACAGATGGAGTTGTGGTCGACCGCACTTGGGGTCGGTCGACCGCTCCGACTGTTCAAGGTTCCCGGGTGGGGAACGGTCGACCGACTGTTGTGTACAGTCGACCGACGGCGGCGCTGATGGGTTATTTGTGTTAGAATTGTGTCTTGAATACTCGTTGTTCAGATTAAAAGAAGGTAATATGAAGCACGAAGATCGAAGCGTCGAAGTGAGTAGAAGGAGAAACAACAACAGTAGGGTACAGGCTAGTTGCGGTCGACCGGTCTTGGTGACAGTCGACCGCACTCCCCGACCGCGCCCCTTGACCGCTCGTTGTACATGGATTGTCCGAGAGAGGTATGGTCGATCGGTCTTGTTAGACGGTCGACCGACCGCGGCACTGAATGTGTTTTGGGCCCCGATTTGTTAGGTCGCTTTAGCCCAATTTTCAACTTCAAGTTAGATCGTGTGGCTCCTATTCAGTTACTTCTTTTCCAGATTTTATCGGACGATTGAGGATCAAGATTAGACCTAGATTTTCTCTTCATTCTTCTATATATATTGTAAACTCCAATATGAGAGGTAGTACTTCATAGATTCTTTTCTCCATTGCAAAGAGAGGCTCGAGAGAGAGATAGTTCTTGGTGGGTGAGTTTAATTCCTTGTATCAAGTGAATAAGTACCTCCTTGTAATCTCTTCTTGTTGAATATCAGATCTCCCTATATTTTCCCTCGGATTAAGCAAAAGCTAACCGGGATAAGTCATCGTTGTTGTGTTTGTGTTAGTTTGGTGGATCTACTTGCTTGCTCAATTTATTCGGCTCATCTACTTCGACTTCCTCATTGTTCTAATTAGTTTCGCTGCGACCAGAGGACGTTTGTTGACGTCCCAATTCCAATAACTGGTATCAAAGCTTCAGGTTGTCGAGTCCCTTGGTTAAGATGACAGGCCACAATATTTTGAAGATTAAGCAGTTCGATGAAAAGATCAATTTCAATCTTTGGAAAACTGACATGTATGATGTTCTTGTTCATGTAACACCCTGAATTCTAAAATACAACTGAATTCGAGTTCCACAGGATCTTTACACTTCTTTCGTATAATTTTACAAGGAAATAAAACTTTTCTTTCATCAGAGTTACATTTACACTTGTACATTATCACAGCGGAAGCAACATTACAATAAATTACATGAAACGACATTTAAATCAGTCTTGCATAGCATGTATACTTCAATTGTCAATCATCTTTATCCTGCATATAAAACTGTGGGCACGTCAGTTCATTCAACTGACGAAATATTATACACGGCCATCCTCTCTATGCCGGAAACGGTATAACGATTCTCATTTCTTAACAAACACAAACTTGTCACAAACAAAGCTAAAGGGACTATCCTATTGTTGTCGTGTTGTGAATGTGCACTTAGTCCTTAATGTAATTATTATATTATATGACACTAATGCGTACTTGTTCGGATTCTATGCATCCCATACTACATAGGTCCGAGGGCAAGCCCTTAATCGTTCTTCATCTTATAGGGTTCAATCCCTCGCCATGACTTAATCTACTACTGTAACTACAGTAAGTATCCTAGATATTTTCTAACCTAAGAACTCATGTCTAGGCGCCCTGGATGGAATCCCAACGCACTGACACATGACTCATCATGCAGGCATTCTGTGGTAATTCAGCTCCTACCATAGACATGACACCACTCGCAGTCGTCAAACACCCCCACGAGCGTCGCCACCGGGACAGTACTCTGGAGCAGTATCCACGCCCTATCATGACTTATCATGAGACATCCTGTGAATACTCTCATGCCGCCAATCCAATGGCCCTCATACTCAATGTTTTTCTCTTACTTTCATCACATCTTCACTATGTATCTAATCCTTAGTTTAATTGAATCATGAATAAAATCTCTTTTAGAATGTAGCACTCCCATTATACCGGTCTTTATTCATTCAGTTTCATATGACCCAATCTTGGTCTTCTCATTTCAAAATATCATTTCACAATTCTTTCATTGCCGGTATAAGGCTTGGCTATACCCTAATTCTCAATTTCAACTCATAATTACAATGTCATGTTCATAAGATCTTTTCATGATCCATTCATGTTTTAAAAGCATAGTATTCATGTATTCACATCCTTCATAATTCATCACAATCAATAATTTAATGCATAGATACTTGAAAAACTGAAATTCTTCAAATATGTCACATTCACTAGTTTATAAACTCACATAATTCTATTTCAATCCATTATAATTCCACAGTTCACATTTTCAATAGGTTTCACAATTCATACCTTTCAAATTTCTCATTACCAAAATTTCATCTTAAATTTCTTAAACAATCCCTTCAATTTCCTTTATATAAAAAGTTAATAATCAAAATAAGTTCCTCTTTGTAAAAACCGTCTCAAATCTCATTTATACTAAGACATAGGTCATAGAAATTAACTCACAAAGAAAATACAGATTTACCTAAAACTTCAGGGAAGTCGACTGTCACAGATCGCCAGTCGGTTGTTCTACGATGTTTTTAAACTCAAAAATAAAAATATCCAGGGCAGTCGACTGTTAACCATGATCAGTCGGCTATTCTGCGAGTTTCTAAAGCTCGAGAATAAAATACTCAGAGGAGTCGACTGTCTTATATGGACATTCGGCTGTTCCGCTATGATTTTTAAATTAAAAAAAAACAATCAAGCCAGTCGACTGTTAAATGTGATCAGTCTCGGCTGCTCTGCGATGTTTTTCAAGTCTAAAAATATATTTTCTTCTCTTTTTGAAACATAACTTTCCAGATCACAATGTACTTAAAAATTTACAGTAAACCCATATTTCACAATGATCATTTGCTTTGTAAGAACTTCTGTTTTATTAATTACACATGATGCATTCGATCATTTGTTTGCAAAAATACATTCCCTTTTCATTTTTCTAATGGCATAAATAGCAATGAGAAATTTCATGACATCTATTACCAATCATTTCTTAATAATTTACTCTATCAATTCATTTTTAACACACCATTCTACATTAGCACTTTAATCCATAAACATGATGTTAGTCTTTTACTAGTTAAACCACATAGTTCACATTTAGGACATATTTTGCATACTAACATTAGAAATAACGAGAACATTCACTTTACTCATAATTAATAAATATAGTAATCAATCAACACATATTTGCTAATTTCTCAATTCCCTTCTATTTAGGCAAGCATGCATTTCATTTCAACTAGTAAGTCATAATAACAATTCAATTTCATTTCCTAGCATGATTTCTACTTTAGAAGTCAGGAAAAACACCCACCTTTTGAAGAAAACCCAATTAAGAAAATCCCTTAGAGCCTCCTAGATTGCGAGCGAGTGCCTTCTCCTCCTAGATTGCAGTGCAACGAACTCCTTCTCCTTGCTCCTTGCCAAAACCGAGAGCTTCTTCTTGGAGGGATGGCCGGCCTCCAATGGGGGAACACTCACACTCAACTCACACTAATATAAATATCCTATGTAATTGTTCTCTTCTTTCAATAGATTACTAGTGTAAAATACAAACAAAAAGGAGGGGTATTTATACTAATTTTAGAGTAGATTGGAGGGCTAGGATTCGATGGATGATTATAGAATGAAGGGCTAGGATAGGAGTAGGAGTTATAGCAACCACTCACACACAAATAACTACCCATGCACACAACCCACTCTCCCATTCCTTCCAATGCACAACCGACCCAAAATAAAGTGTGCATTGCACACTACGTGCTTCGCACGTGTCACCTAGTACCCCTATTTAAAAGTTGTACAATTTAATTAATCAAAATGTTCACCAATTATCTCTACATGACAAGTGTGACCATTTAATTAATTAATGAGATTGGTGGGCTTCATAAATAGTGAGCTTAGGCTTGTGGGCCAAGACAACAAAATAATAATTAATTAAAGTGGGCTAAAACAATTAATTAGTGTTTTAGGCTTTTGGAAATAGGCTTTTTAGAAAAATACAGGAAAATAATTGTTCATACAAAAATGAGATTTCATACAAAATAAATAAATAATATACACATGAAGTTTGCACGTGCACAACACATGAAAAAATAATATTTTTATAAAAATGAAGTTTTAGGGTATTACAGTTCAAGAACAGTTGCAGTTAGCAGTCAAGAAGAAAGAAAAGCCAGCTGATATGAAGGATGACGTTTGGGAAGATATTCGTGAAAGAACCATAAGTCTAATCCGACTATCCTTGGCGGACGAGTTCAAGTGCATATTTTTTGCAGAAACTGATGCGGCGAGTTTGTGGAAAAAACTCATAGCTGACTACTCTAGTTCGTCATTATTAGATCGGATGCATTGGAAGAGAAAGTTGTTCCGTTTATCTATGAAGGAAGGTACCAATCTCCAAGACCACATTACAGAGTTCAATAAGGTATTATCTGAACTTAAGGCGATCAACGCAGATGTGTGTGAGGAAGATAAAGCTTTCAACCTTATATATTCACTGCCGGATTCGTACGTGCCTTTGATCACGACCATGCTACATGGTAGATCTGCCAAGGAGAGTATTTCGGTAGATGGTATAATCAAAGCATTGAAAGAAAATCAACTTAGGAAGGAGACCCATAAATCTTCATCGTCTATTCCTACAAGTTGTCTAGCGGTGGATGGTCCTTCAAGGGGGAGACAAAGTGCTTTGCAGAAGGATTCGATCCGTTGCTGATATTGCAAGAGGCTAGGACATATCAAGAAAGACTGTTGAAAATTACAGAATCAAGAGAGTGCCAAGAATGAGAGTTCAGTTGCTAATGTAGTTAGTGCCTTTGGTGCCTTTGATTCAGATGGTTCGTGTCTTCTTGTTTCAAATTTTTTAGAAGTGAATTCTAGTTGGTTTCTTGACTCAGGGTGTTCTTCTCATATTTGCTCCAAGAGAGAGTTGTTTTTTACTTATAAGTCGACTACAGAGCATTGTGTGACAATGGAAACTGGGGAGATTTGTGAAGTAGTGGGTGAGGAGACAGTTGAGTTGAAAATGCCAGATCTAAATATGTTCACTTTAAGGGATGTTTTGCATATTCCTCTACTGAAACGGAATCTAATTTCTTTGGAAACTCTTGATGCACGGGGTTGCAGGAGCTCAAGGTGGAATTCTGTCTGTTTTTCAAAGTCATCGTAAGGTGATTAGAGGTATGAGAATGGTTGGGCCAAGCCAAAACAATCTCTACTGGCTTTGGAGAATCCGAAATACTTGTGTAAGTGTTACTCATTTTTCCGTTATTCTCGCAAGTTCAGCTAGTTTGCCGCAACTAGATTCATCGAGACGAGACCACGACATTCGAATATCGTCGAGAGGTGGAGAAAGCCTGCGGGTATGTGGAGTTTGTGCGGAGTTTGACAACTTCATGAGTACATCTATGGAGGTGTGCCTTGAAGGGGCATACTGGATTTGGTGAGGTTGGGTAGAGATCAGTTCAGCTGGAAGAAGAAGCTATTATTCTAAGTTTTCTTTGTAAGTAGAATTTGTTAGAGTTTGGAGATGAGTAATACATCATGTGATAGCACTCGAATACAATCCAAGGTAGAGTTTGTTAGGATTGTGTCTTGAATACTCGTTGTTCAGATTAAAAGAAGGTAATATGAAGCACGGAGGTTGAAGCGTCGAAGTGAGTAGAAGGATAAATAGCAACAGTAGGGCGCAGGCTAGTTGCGGTCGACCGGTCTTGGTGACAGTTGACCGCACCCTCCAACCACTCGTTGTATATGGATTGTCCGAGAGAGGTACGGTCAACCGGTCTTGTTGGACGGTCAACCGACCGCGGCGTTGAATCTGTTTTGGGCCCCGATTTTTTAGGTCGCTTTAGCCCAATCTTCAACTCCAAGTTAGATCGTGTGGCTCCTATTCAGTTACTTATTTTTCAGGTTTTATTGGACGACTAAGGATCAGGATTAGACCTAGGTTTTCTTTCTATTCTTCTATATATATTGTAAACTCCTCCAATATGAGAGATAGTACTTCATAGATTCTTTTCTCCATTGTAAAGAGAGGCTGAGAGAGAGATAGTTCTTGGTGGGTGAGTTTAATTCCTTGTATCAAGTGGATCAGTAACTCCTTGTAATCTCTTCTAGTTGAATATCAGATCTCTCTATATTTGCACCCCGGATTAAGCAAAAGGTAACCGGGATAAGTCACCGTTGTTGTATTTGTGTTAGTTTGGTGGATCTACTTGCTTGCTCAATTTATTCGCCTCATCTACTTCGACTTTCTCATTGTTCTAATTAGTTCCGTTGCGACCAGATGACGTTTGTTGACGCCCTAATCCCAACAATTTGGGTCGGGTCTTGGAGATTCGTGAGACGCCAAACTTCGTATTCAAGTCAGATCATATGGCTCCCAATGCAGGGTTATCTCTTCAGTTGTAATCGGATGGTTAATTTATCAAGTGTATCAAACTAGGGTTTCTCTAGATCTATAAGTACAATGTAAACGGCTCCTAAAACGATATGATTCTATCGAGTGCCGAATAGAATAATAGAGTACTTCATATGAGAGGGTGAGAAAGTTTCTCCATTGTAAGCAGCAAGCAAGTTCCAGTTAGGCTTGTGAGAGGGTCGTGATGAGAATTGTAATATTCTTGTATCTTCTCTAGTTGAAATAACAGCTCGGTTCTTCCTCCCCCGGATTAAGAAAAAAGCCCCAACTGGAGCAATTCTTGTGTGCTTTGTGTGATTGGTGCGATCTAGTTTTGCTTGGTGGTTTGTATTGATTGTGTCGAAGACTCACCAGGATTCTCAGTTTTCATAACATTGACCTATGTCTAGTCAGAAAAAATGTTTTGATGTATAAAACTTTAATGGTCATATAGCTGCAATTTTGAAAATTTTAAAACTTTAGGGGTATCATCCAATTAAACAGTACTGCCATGCATTTATCTATATAATAAAACACAAAGAAAGCTATCAAGCGGCTCTCCTTCAATCCCTAAAAAATCAAAGGCTTAGATCTAACATCACAAAACATATTTTCCCCCCAAAACTCAAATTTAAATCCCCCACCCAAAACAACTCCTATATTTGTTTTTATTTTTTTCCCTCTCCCTCTCCCCCTCCCTCTTCTACTCAAAAAATTAAGAAAAATAAAAACTAAAAAAACTAAAAAAATAAAAATTTAAAAACTTTAAAAATAATTCAAAAAAATCATATAGTATGTTTTTTGCTCTATGTTTGCTACTTCAATTAATTTGCTGGACCTCCAAAACTATTTTATATGATCAAATAAGGTGCACCGTTCCGAAGACGTGCCGTAGGCACGTGTCAACGGGCAAACCTAGTGTACTTATAAAAAAAGGGATATATTTTTATTATAAAAACAGAATGAATCAATCATAATAGCTTGAAAAGAAAAAGAAATAGGAAAATGGGTGTCTAGTAGTCTGCCCACATGAAAGTGATCGAAAATTACAAAAAATTTGTAAAGGTTTGTGAGTACCACAAGCTTAATTCATTAACTTGTATTAAAAGACTTAGAGCATCTGTAGTCGTTTGCTATATATCGATAATATCGATATTTGGTTAAAAAAACAGTTGCAGTCGTTTGCTATATATCGATATTATCGATAAATCGCTACAGTAGATTGCTATAAATGAGAATCGATATAGCATTTATCGATAAGTGAGGGACGGCGTTCGAAGCACCGTCCCACGAAAAAAAATTAATATTTTAATCGTCGGACGGCACTTGAAGTGCCGTCCGTTTGAAAAAATTATATTTTAATCGTCAGAAGCCACATATGCACTTCATATGCCGTCCGTCGAGTTTTAATTAAAAAAAAAAAACTGTAGATTTGTAGGGGTGATTTGTAGATTAAGTTTTTTATACTGTCGATGTAGTAAGGATCTTAAATTTGTAGATAAAGCAACATGGCAGGCTGCCATTTGTAGATTAAGTAGCTCATTTGTAGATTTGTAGGGGTGATTTGTAGATTAAGTAGCTCATTTGTAGATTAAGTAGCTCATGGTGTCGGACGGCACTTCATGTGCCGTCCAAGACATATGGCTGCCATTTTTTTTTATTTTTAAAACGGACGGCACTTCATGTGCGTCTGACGAATGGGACCCGCGCTTTTTTCCTCCGACGGCACTTCATGTGCCGTCGCTTAATATTATATTATTGATTGTTATAAAATAACTTTCGACGAGTGCAGCGTAATCGAAAATCCTATTTCTATTTATCCATATATGGATAATTTTACCATAAACGACTACAGATGCTCTTAGAACTACAAAAATAGGAGGTGTACTGGTTCATGATTTCTTGTTGGGTTTTCTACATGTATACTCCTAATAAATAAATATGATAATATTATATATATTTCTCATAAATGAATATTTTTCAATAATTTGGACTTTATATTATATTTACTCTTATGTTGGATATCACTAAATTAACCAAAATTTTACCCTTATGAGATAAATAGAAATCAAAGTAACAGACCAATTTGATAATCAAATTTAAAAAAATTAAGAGTTTTAAGAAAAATAAATGCGAAAGCTTATAATCTATATTTAAAAAACAAGATTGATAGCAATTTTTTGGAGAACTAACGTGAGGAAAGAATATATAGTTCTCAAAGATGCATTGTTAGTTTGTTCATTTCTTGAAAAAATAAAAACAAATTTAGACGAGTTAATAAGTCTCGGTTGGATTAACAATTGTCTAGATTTACAAGGATGATGAAGATAAAGTTTGAATGGTAGAGAAGAGAATATTTCAGTTATTTTTTATCATGTTCATTAAAAAAACCTGAAAATTCTCCATCGTTTTGAGTTTTTTTAACTATAGAGGTAAATAAGAAATGTGACATATATTGTTGGGGACAAATATAAAAATATATATTTATGAGAGACATAAATGATATTCACTTATTTGTTAGAGACATACATATTAAAAACCATTTCTTTAATCTATGGGCCAACACTCCACATCATAAGAAATTTGTTACATCTTTCATCTCTGTAATAGACGGTTTATTAATTTAATGTTTTGTTCGGTGTTCGGGTAGTTTGGCCCGAATTAGATGTTTTTTAGTGTTATTCGCCTTCAGGCTTTATATGTACTCTCTATTTCTGTTTCGTTAATTTTTCTTTAATGAAGCGATGACTTTAGTCATCTTTTAATATAAAAAAAATATCTTTCATCTCATTCCCTCAATATTAATTATTTCTTCAATATTAATTATTTGTTAATTTATATATTTCTTTTAAGAGAATCTCTTTTAGAAAAATGTGGAGTATATTTACTTTCAAAAGAACAAACAAGATACTTGGGTTGGGTAGCAATGGGTCGTATTGGACAAAACTTTCTTGAAAATCTAACATAATAAGGCTGAGTGCAAAACTTAATTATATATATATTTTTAAAGAAAAGACAGAGTAACTTAAATGCAAGTTGAAATTCAATAAAAACCAAGTTAATGAATTGAAAATGATTTGATACTGGTCTTATAGAAAGCATAGAATGCACAAAGCTTTTTAAAAAATTATTCAGGGAAAAAATGTTTGTTAGTAACGGTACAGTGTATTTATATTTTTTTTCATAACATATTAATAGTTATTACCTAAACATCTTACCCATATCTTATTAGTAATCAATTTTTTTGGCTTAAACTACAAGTAATTGATTGTAATGTGTAGATAGATTTTACGTTTAAAATAACAATTAAATGCAATTAAACATAAGATTACTAAGAGCATCTGTATTCGTTGACTATTTTTTCAAATTTTATAAAATTTAGTAAATTTTTTGCTGCGCTCGTTGGCCAAATACCAATTTTTTTTTTTAGGGGAACATCACTCGACCATATTTGGGAGCAGATATAACAATTGCCAAAATATGAAACTTAAAAGATCATATTCCGTCCGATCTAATTTTTCTCCCCAAAAGTTTTCGGACGAAAGATGATCTCATATCCCAAAATATATTTTTAATAAAAAATATAATGGACGAGAAATCATTTTCCGTCCAAATCCTTTAAAAAAACAAACAGAACAGACGGAAAATGATGTCCCGTCCGTGAACTTTTCTTTCCAATTGTGAGAAAAAATCATATGCAATTAGGCCTATAGAATTATTATGCATACATATTATGATTCATCTCTAACAAAATTCTATGGTCGTGAA
Source organism: Hemerocallis citrina (assembly GCA_017893485.1). Taxonomy (NCBI): domain Eukaryota; kingdom Viridiplantae; phylum Streptophyta; class Magnoliopsida; order Asparagales; family Asphodelaceae; genus Hemerocallis; species Hemerocallis citrina. The sequence continues at coordinate 210,505,412 of CM030367.1, read as the reverse complement.
TTTATTTTTTTTACATGTGATGAATAATCATATTCCGTCGGCCACTTTTTTTTAAAACCAAATCTCATATTTAGGCTTCAAAAAACTACATCTCTAATCCAAATTTTCTATTTCTAAAAATCAAATATCTAAAATTTTAACTTCAAACAACTATAGATGCTCTAATGCATGGGCAAAACTCATCTAGTTCTTTGATTGTTGTTCTTAATTATTTCACTCAGATGTAGTCAATTTAAGGATTGCTTTTATTCACTAAATTTTTGCACGATTACCTGAGATCCCATATGCTGTGATTCAATACAAGAGTGTTTTAAATAAAGATAAAAGTTATTCCGGAACTTACAATATTTACACGGGAATCGAATGAATTTTGGATGACTTAAACTCAAAAATTTTTCTTGACTTCGGATCCTATTATTAGTTTATCGGATTCCATTGCCACCCCATAGTGTAACCGTTGAGTCGTTGACTATTTATGGTAGATTCTTAAACAGGTTTACGTTAGATATTTATTACTATTAAACCGTTGAGCATAATTTTACGATTACATTTATTCTGTTTTCTTCATAATTCTGTTGAAAGTTGAGGTCCCAAATAAAAATTTTATTTTCCACACAGGGTAATGCTACACCTACTACCAAATTTACTACCTTTCTCTTTACTGTCTTAGGTGGCACATATTAGTGGAGGTTATTGAGTTTTTAAATCTTTCAAAAGTCGGTCAGTATTTAATTCTAGAATTTTTTTTCTTCATATCAGTGACTAACAAATACTTAATTCCATATAATTCACTTATGATATGAAATTTATTTCAAATAACAACTTAAATAACAACTTTTGTTATCAAATTTTAATTTCATATAACTCACTCAAAAGTACTTATATGAAATTAATTATTTGTAAGTGAGATATATGGAATTAGAATATTTGTTAGTAACCCATATGAAAAAAATCCTTAATTCTAACACCGTAGAGCTATAAAATATATTTTAGTTAGGGTTCCTAGAAATGAAATACCAAAATGAGAAAGGAAATAACTATGGGTTTTTAGCTACAATAAATAGAAGGCTAAATTTGGACACAGTAGTAATAGTTCTGCAAAATATTAAATGTTAAGGATAATTTTGAAAAACTTTCCTCGTAGATGCCTTAAAGAGGGTCATAACTGCAAATTTCGAAATTGACAAGTACGGCAACGTTAAAAAGAAGGTGGGAATTCTCAAGTAGTTGTCGATATTAGCGTCCTTCGTCTCACTTACTTCCCCACTTTTCTCCATTCCTAATCAAACTCTCTCTCTAAAACTCCCTCCACTTTCCCATCTCAAACTCCCAACTCAATCGAAGAAGAAGAACAAACTCATACGTCTTATGTGAAGGTAACGAGCTCCGTCGATCGCAGTTTCTCGAGTTTTTCCGCGTATTTTACGGATTACTTAAGGGTTTTTTAGAGTAAATTTTTCTTTCAATGGTTTTGGTTGGTCTACTAACAAGAGGTAGAATCTGTTGATCTGTGATAATTTCCCTTTTTGGCAATATTCCTTTTTGATATTTAGATACAAAAAGTGTTTGTCTTTGAATATTTTAGAATAAAGATGCCCTTTTTTGTTTAATTTTAAAAATCGAAGTTTCTCTTTTTGTTGTTTTGTTAATTTGTTATACTGACTCAGCATCAGATCTGGAAGTTCTAGTATGGTTGCGTTCAAATTCTCAGAAAACTAGTCTAAACTTATCAACTACTTTCTTTGAGATTCGAGCACCCACTTGATCTTTATAGTGCTAGTGTCAGTGTGGTCCCTCTTTGCTGCTGGGAAGCAACTCCCGCTTGCACCAAAAAAAATCCCCAATTAATAATTTTTCGGGGTAAAAAAAAATTGATATAAGAAGTATTAGATATTAAAAGTTGAGTCAATAATAGTGGCGAAATTTCAGGAAATGCGTTATTTGAAATTTATCCAGTATTGAAGGACGAGACTTCAACTATTTCAAAATTTCAAAATTTGAAATTTTGCATCACCCAATTGGGGATTGGTTTTTAGCTAGAAATGGTGAGTTGGAAGAGACTCCCTGTCTTTGCCCGACTATCACAATTGGAATGAATGCTAGCTATCTGACAGTAGTTACCAGATCAACCACCCATGATACAGGGGGCTCGCCCCGCCCTCGCTCCTTCCTTTTCTTTTCTCTTCCGGGAAGGTCTTACATTGACTTCATTATGAGGTTCATTAAAATAAAACCAGTAATCTACACGTGCGATGTACGTTCTAATTAAATTTTTTTATATAGTAAATAATAAGACGTAATCTGGCACAAACTATTATTTTATAGGAGTCACACTTTTGTAAATAATTATGTCGTAAATAAATTTGAACTTTAAGGGTATTATGGTAACTAATAATAGTTGAGTACATAAATAGTTAATATAACTCCCATTTAAAAATGAATGGTTGAGATTATATGGTTGAATACTTACAAGTTACAAATTACACGCTATCTACAAATGACAACCCCAACTCTCCCATTATAACATTAGAGATTAGAGATGAAGTTTCACTAGGCTAGCATAGCTAACAGAAGATTCGAATGCTACTCCCCAACAATTACCAACTCGGGCGGAAGGACTGGTAATAGTCACAAAACCCGTCTATCATATAGATAAGGCACAAAACCCGACTATCTTGTTAATGGGTCTCCTTTAGAAATTGGATAGAATTAATAGGTAGAGCCGTAGAGGCATATGGATAATTCACTTTATCCGGGGAATATCTGAAGTGTATCAATCTTCCCTTGATTTTAATATAGATTTCTAGTTTTTTTATTTTTTATTTTAGTTTATTTTTGGTAACAGACGTTTTTTTAGTTAGATAGGTATCTTCTTTGGTTCTGCACTGATTACTCATATTTTTTACTTCATTTTCTCTCAATAGTAGCTTTCACAAAATTGTATCTGAAAAGCAGTGGTTGCTTGAGGGTTGACTGTTCTAGGCTTAAGCACCTGTTTACTAATATTTATTTGGCAATATGAAAAAAGTATGTTTGCACTGGCAACATATTGAATACAACTGTTGTTACTGAACTTGTTACTGTGCTATATAAGATTAAAATAGTGGATTTTTCTTCTTCAAAAAGACAATGTTTATTTTTAAAATTTGGTTTAGATCTTGGTAAGTTCTATAATAAACAAAGTCCAAGAGCGTATGGTAATTTTCTTTAAAGTTGGTCACTCATGGTAGTGTTCAATAATTTAAGCTTTTTCATAAAACTGTTGTACAATTTATAGAAAATATTAGTGATTTTGATTTGCATTTTCTTACTTCATATATAGATTCTTAATTTATCTTGGTTATAGTTGGTTATGTAGGTACCTTTGAAGCTTAGCAACGCCCTTTGTTATGGTGAAAGTGAATTCCCATTATAATTAGTTATTCTTTTCGTACAGTGAAATTTATCTGATCTTTACTGCGGGTTGTAAGTCCACAATCCTGCTGTTTGTATGTCTACAGTAAGTGAAATATAATTGAAATAAATTGATCTATGAGTATTCTTTTCTATTTAGGATGGGTACTTCTACCATGGAGTCGTATCCATATCGGACACATGTCAAACACATACTCTTCATGAACACTTGTGAGACGCTTATCGTGTGTGTCGTAAATTTGATAATTCATCTGATATGTTGGACACTTCTTAAACTTCTCGAACATTTCTTCGAATACATAATGAACGATTATCAAACACATATGTATATATTTCTTATTCTAGTAGCCTCCAGTTACTTGTTCTTTTGATAAGTAGCCTCTAGTTACTTGTATGCACATCTCCGATTGTATAAGCTATAGTGAAGTATTATCACTTTTTGTGGACATGATATCTTTATTTTGATTATGAGCAACAAAGAGTGTTGTTGATCATGTTAGATATTATAGTCCCATATTGGCGGTAGAGTTATTTTGATATTTGTTCACCTCCTATATATAGGTGGTATTGTACTTGGTTAAACTCAATTCAATATTCAGTATTGTCTTCATTTCTCTCTGATTTATCTTAACATGGTATCAGAGCCAATTATCCAAATTTTTCTTTCTTAAATTTTCTCTACAAAAAAAAAAAAAAAAAAAAAAATCTCAAATCCCAACAGCCAGATTATACAAATTTTCCATTCTTCCCAAAATTCTAGAATTCCCAAAAAAAAAAAAAATCTCCTGCAATCCATCAAGAAGAAGCAACCCATCGGCATCATCATTAAGAAGAAGCCATCGGCAACTCACCATCCATCTGCCGATCATCAAGAAGAAGCTCCTAGCCGGCCGCCGCCATCATCGTCCAGATCCCTTTGGACGCCGCCGCCAACGTCGAAACCCCAACCCGCCAACGCCGTCATCGTCAACAGCAGTCCAGATCCAGACCTCGCCGCCCCAAGCCCGCTCCCGCCGCTGCCATCCCGCCACAGCCGCCATCCCGCATCCCGCATCGTCCTCTTCTTCTGCCTCCCGCATACCGCATCCCACCACAATCCTAATTTTTTATTTTTTTAAATTTTTTTTTCCTACTCTTTTCTCTTCTACTACCCACATACTCTATTGTTCTTCTTCTCTTCCGTGTAAAAAAAAGTCAAAAAAAACGACCAAAAAAAGTCAATAATAATAATAATAATAATAATTATATATATATATATATATATATATATATATATATATATATATATATATACAGGTACTACTTCTCGATGGCATCTCAGTCTCTCTCACATATTTCTGCCTCCACTGACTTCCTCGATGCAACCACCTCTCGTTCTTCCTCCAGATTCAACAAGCAGCAGCGCCATTTTCAGTCTTCCTCCGGTCTCCTACCTTCTCCTTACATCACTCATCACCATACTCCACCTCTACTTTTGCCACCAGTAGCACCGCCCTACTCCCTACCCCGATCTAGGCACCAACAGCATCTCCCTCAACATTGTGCTCTCAGTCATAGTAACGCTCGCAGTGCTTCTTCCCTCACATCCTCGGCCATGCCCGTCACTTCGGCCTTGCCGTCTCCTGCTGATTGGACAAATACTCAGCAACGCCTCACTCAGATGGAACTACAGCTCATGGGTCAGTCTATCAATGCTGGCTCCTCTGCTCCTGCACTTTCTGCCACTCCTGGTATGAATTCGTTCTGAATTTTAGATTTTGGTGCATCACATCATTCACTAGTAATCAGACACTATTCACCACCTGCACAACACTTTTCTCTCACTCTCCGTCTCTACACAGCTGATGGCTCACCACTTATCACACACTCAGGGACAATTATCTCTCCCATTCTCACATTACAATATGTTCTCTATGCACCTCATTTATCAATAAACCTTATTTCTATTAGTGCGTTGTGTGATAGTGGTATTGTCGTTACTTTTAACTCTTTAGGTTGTTCCATTACTGATTCCTCCACCGGTGAGGAGTTTGGGAGCGCTAGTCGTCAGGGTTGTCTATATTATCTAGATTTTTTTCGTGCACATCACCCTCCTTCTAGTTTTGCCGGTATTGTTTCCTCTGATGCTGATCTGTAGCACAGACGTTTAGGTCATATTAGCGCATCACAACTTCAGACTATAGCTCGTAGTAGTGCCCTTGGTTCTCTCACTTTTAAACATTTATCTGATTGTCAGAGTTGTCATTTGGCCAAACACATTGCCCTACCCTTTAGTCACAAAAGAACTTCTGAAACCACTCACCCTTTTCAATTTGTTTTTGTTCATTCCGACATATGGGGACCCTCTCCCGTACCATCGTGGAAAGGCTATCTCTATTATGTTACCTTCATCGATGACTTCACTAGAGATACATGGGTTTTTCTTATGCGTCAGATACCTGATATTTACCGGGTCTTTACAACCATGATTCACACTCAGTTCAGTGTACGCATTAAGAATTTTCGATCGGACGGTACACGTGAGTACACTTCTACCACTATGAGAACAATCCTTCAGTCTCACGGCACCCTGTTTCAGCAATCATGCCCTCACACACATGAGCAGAATGGTGTAGCTGAACGCAAGCATCGTCACATCCTTGAGACGGCTCGTGCTCTTTTACTCTCCTCTTCTGCTCCTCGTTCTTTCTGGGCTGAAGCTATTATGACCTCTGTTAGTCTCATCAACATTACTCTCTCGTCTGCCCTAGCTGGTACGACGCCTTACGAGGCTCTTTATCATTCACCTCCCGACTACAGTATGCTCCGTACCTTTGGATGCACCTGTTACGTCCTTCTCCCTCCTACTGAGCGCGCGAAGCTCTCCGTTCGTGCTGCTAAGTGCGTTCACCTAGGTCTCAGTCCTGAACACAAAGGTTATCATTGTTTTGATCCATCCACGGGTCGTGTCCGCATTTCTCGACATGTCTCCTTTGTGGAAGACTCCCCTTACTACCTGACCCCCCCTCCCCCCCCCAAGAATACTAGATTTCTCGATTCCCCAGTTGTTGCTAGCCCCCCGACTTTATCTTCCTGCATTCCTTTTGATCCCACTCCTCTGGCTCCATTCACATCTCCTGCAGTCCTTACACCTGTTGTTCCCCCTACCGAACCTCCACCTGCATCCCCATAGCAGCCAGCACCCATCCCACCTACTTCCCCCACTGACACATGCACCTACTCCACCGTCCTCACCCCCACACCCTGTAAGTCCACCACCTCTTCGTCAGTCTACCCGTTCCACTTCTGGTATTCTTCCGGCACGTTATACACCTGATGTCACTGGTCATTCTGACCAGTTTAGCTTTGCCACACTAGCTTCCTACTCACCACAGTTTCATGCATATCTCACTGTTATACATTCTACACGTGAGCCCAGAATCTATCAAGACGCAATTCAATATCCTGAATGGAGGAAAGCCATTGCAGAGGAATTCAGTGCATTTGATCAGACTGGCACTTGGGATGTTGTTCCTCTACCAGAGGGCGTTCAGCCTATTAGCTGCAAGTGGATCTTCAAGGTCAAATATCAACCTGATGGATCTATTGAGCGGCACAAGACCCGTCTAGTAGCCCGAGGGTTTACTCAGGAGCATGGCATTGACTATGATGATGCTTTTGCTCCCGTTGCACAGATGACTACTGTTCGCACTCTTCTTGCTGTTGCAGCCATCCGCCACTGGCCGTTAGACCAGATGGACGTGAAGAATGCTTTTCTTCATGGTACCTTATATGAGGTTGTTTATATGGATCCTCCTCCTGGCCTCCTTACTCATCTTCGTCGTGTTTGCCGGTTGTGTCGGGCTATATATCGTTTGAAGCAGGCCCCTCGAGCCTGGTTCGAGTGTTTTCGCCTTGTCATCACCAAGGTTGGTTTTAGTCAGAGTTCTCAGGATCATTCTATGTTTGTGCAGTCATCACCGCAGGGGAGGGTAATTCTACTACTATATGTTAATGATATGATCATTACTGGGGATGACTCCGTCGGCATTGCATCCACCCAGAAATACCTTCACCAGCAGTTTCATATGAAAGACCTTGGTAAGCTACGTTACTTTCTGGGTTTAGAGATTGCTCATGGATCTCAGGGGATACTCATTTCTCAGTAGAAATACACATCAGATATTATTTTCGCTGCATCACAGTCGATCAGCTGATACACCCTTAGAGCTTCATGTGAAGCTTCGTCCCACAGATGGTGAGCTCCTTCCTGATCCCACTAGATACAGACAGATTGTTGGATAGCTTGTCTATTTATGCATGACCAGATCTGATATTGCTCATGCAGTTAGTATTGTCAGTCAGTTTGTTTCTGCTCCTACATCAGTTCACTACGGTGCTCTTCTTCGGATCCTCAGATATCTTCGGGGCACTATCACTCGCTCATTATTCATGCTTTCTACATCCAAATTAGAGCTCAGTGCATATTCTGATTCAGATTGGGCAGGGGATCCGACTACCAGAAGGTCTACCACAGGTTTCTGTCTATTTCCTGGTAATTTGCTGATCTCATGGCGGAGCAGGAAATAGGCAGTTGTTGCATGTTCTTCCACCGAGGCTGAGTACAGAGCAATGACAACTACTACTAGAGAAATTGTTCATGTTCGTTGGCTGTTATCAGATATGGGTGTTACCCTTACAGGAGCTACTCCACTTTATTGTGATCACCGGAGTGCATTGCATATTGCAAGCAACCCGGTCTTTCATGAGCAAACGAAGCATATTGAGATTAATTGTCATTATGTTCGTGAGCGTTTTGAGGCAGGGACCATCTCTCTCCATCCTGTTACCTCTCCCCAGCAGACTGCTGACTTCTTCACCAAATCCCATACAGTTCAGAGATTCCGACACTCAGTAGGCAAACTCACATTGTTTGACTCATCGTGAGTTTGAGAGGGGGTGTTAGATATTATAGTCCCATATTGGTGGTAGAGTTATTTTGATATTTGTTCACCTCCTATATATAGGTGGTATTGTACTTGGTTAAACTCAATTCAATATTCAGTATTGTCTTCATTTCTCTCTGATTTATCTTAAAACCCACCATTATAGTTATAAGTTAATAATTTATTCTAATTATTGTTGATCACCATCTTCTTTAAACGAACGCATGACTGATATTATCAATTTATGTTATATATTGTATGAGAATAAGGAACCTAGAGTGACACTCTAAGAAATTTTCCTAGAGTGGCATCCATTTGTCATGTTTTTATCCACCAAATGCATAATCTACACCATTCAATGTGATCTACATGCACAAAACCTATGCATATACCAAATCCCGAGGTTTGAACATATTTTTTACATTCATCATGTACTTGCAAAATGAATGGTTTTTCACTTAGAAGAAATGAGACGACTTGATACATGAGCAAGACATATTCAAACCTTTTGACTTTACATGTGCGTATGTTTTATGACATGTAGATCATATTGAAGTGTGTGGATCATGCATTCGAGGGAGATATGAACTCCGAATGGGTGACACTCTAGGAAAATTTTCTAGAGTGCCACTATAGGTTCCTTATTCTCATATTATATTAATATTATCTCTGTATCCTGTGTCTTACTTTTTACAAGTTTGGCATGTCCTCTACCCATATTCGGACCATGTCCTCTACCCCTACTCTTATCCATGCTTGGTAGATTCTTTCAGTAGAAATTTAAGGCCATGATTGTAAGTACGTCAATACTAAGTAGAGGATCATTTTTTGTAATTATACTTTTCTTGAACATTTACAGTTTTTTGTGTACTGGTATACACCATGAACGACTGACAGAAGTGGAGTGGAACTTAGAAGATAGTGAAATTTAAGAGATGCTGATGAATTATCCAAGTAGTAACAAATGAACGTGCCACTTGGTTGGGACTCTTGAACTTGACAATGCATTTGCTTACATTAAACAATTAATGTGTGACGAGTTCTCAGTTGAATTTTAAACTTCTTAATTATCAGGAGACAAAATTGTCATACCTCTTCAATACCTCTTCTTGACAATGCTACTTTGAGACTTAAGTGAATTTCCGGTAGTTAGTTAAGTTTATATAAATTCCAATTTTTAATTCATTTCCTTGTGTTTCTTTCAGGTAGTATTACCGCTTTATTTTGAAAGCCACTTGAGGTGAAATCCCCTAAAAGACCAGCTCAGAACAATGACGAACAACTATAAGTTGGGTGTAGAAGTTGTTGGGGCCCACGATCTCATGCCCAAGGATGGGCAGGGCTCTTCTAGTGCCTGTGTCGAGCTTCATTTTGACGGCCAGAAATTCCGTACCACTGTGAAAGAGAAAGACCTCAGCCCGGTGTGGAACGAGCAGTTCTACTTCAACATCTCCGATCCTTCCATCCTCCCCGAACTAGTTCTAGAAGCTTTTATCTACAACACCAACAGAACATCAAACACCAGGATATTTCTTGGCAAAGTTAAGTTAGCTGGTACTTCATTTGTCCCCTACTCCGATGCAGTTGCCATGCACTATCCCCTCGAAAAGCGAAGTCTCTTTTCCCGTGTTAAAGGAGAGCTAGGACTGAAGGTCTTCCTCACAGATGATCCCTCCATTAGAGCTTCAAACCCCCTTTCATCTATGGATACATCTAATGCTCCCCAAAACCAAGTTCATCCTGCACAAGTCCAGAACCCTTTTAATACTAAAGAAGTTAGATCAGAATCTCGGAACACATTACGAAGCATCCCAAGAGAGTACAACCAACAACACAACCACCATTCTTCAGAACAAGTGAGGTATATGGCTGATGAGATGAAGCCAGAACCACCTCCTGCTAGGATCGTGAGGATGTACTCATCAGCCTCAGCAGGGCAACCAGTTGACTATGCACTGAAAGAAACAAGCCCTTTTCTCGGTGGCGGTCAGATTGTCGGCGGTCGGGTCATTCGTGCTGACAAGCCAGCTAGTACTTATGACCTTGTTGAACAAATGCAGTATCTATTTGTTCGCGTAGTGAAAGCACGAGATTTACCTTCTAAAGATATCACAGGGAGCCTAGACCCTTTTGTGGAAGTGAGAGTGGGAAACTACAAAGGGACTACAAAGCACTTTGAGAAGAAGCAGGACCCTGAATGGAACGAAGTGTTTGCATTTACCAGAGAACGGGTTCAGACTTCTGTTCTTGAGGTTGTGGTTAAAGATAAAGATCTCCTTAAGGATGATTTTGTTGGGTTTGTACGCTTTGATATGAATGACGTACCTACACGGGTACCACCTGATAGTCCTTTGGCTCCAGAGTGGTATCGGCTTGAAGACAAAAAGGGTGATAAGACGAAAGGTGAATTGATGCTTGCAATTTGGATCGGAACTCAAGCTGATGAAGCTTTCCCTGAAGCTTGGCACTCAGATGCAGCAGCTTCAGTTGATTCTTCTACTGTGAGTACTCATATTAGATCAAAGGTCTACCATGCGCCGAGGTTATGGTATGTTCGGGTAAACATCATAGAAGCTCAGGATATCATTTTACCGGACAAGACTAGATTTCCTGATGTCTATGTCAAAGCACAAATAGGGAATCAACTCATGAAGACAAAGGTTGTTCAGGCTCGTACAATGAACCCATTTTGGAACGAAGACTTCATGTTTGTAGCTGCCGAACCATTCGAGGAGCACCTCATCCTCTCCGTTGAAGACCGTGCGGGTCCCAACAAAGATGAGATCATCGGGCGTGTTATTATACCCCTTGGCTCAGTAGAAAAGCGAGTAGACGACAAGATAGTGCACACTCGGTGGTACAACCTTGAGAGGCCAGTTGTGATTGATGTAGATCAACTGAAGAAGGATAAGTTCTCTAGTAGAATTCATCTTCGGCTTTGTCTGGATGGAGGGTATCATGTTCTAGATGAGTCTACTCATTATAGTAGTGATCTCAGGCCTACTGCAAAACAGCTGTGGAAGCCCTCCATTGGGTTGCTTGAGCTCGGTATTCTCAATGCAGAGGGGCTCCATCCTATGAAAACTCGAGAAGGTAAGGGCACATCCGATACCTACTGTGTAGCTAAGTATGGCCAGAAGTGGGTCCGCACTCGTACCATCATCAACAGCCTCAGCCCAAGGTACAATGAGCAGTACACATGGGAGGTCTATGATCCTTCCACAGTTCTTACTATAGGTGTGTTTGACAACTGTCAGCTCGGTGAGAAGGACGCAAATGGCAGCAGCAGAGATGCAAGGATCGGAAAAGTACGAATACGTCTCTCTACTCTTGAAACTGGGAGGGTCTACACTCACTCGTACCCGCTTCTAGTCCTACATCCGTCGGGCCTTAAAAAAATGGGAGAGATCCACCTTGCTATTCGTTTCTCATCAACCTCGCTGGTGAACATGATGTACATCTATTCTCGGCCCCTTCTACCCAAAATGCACTATATCCGCCCGTTAACTGTGATGCAACTTGACATGCTCCGCCACCAAGCAGTACAGATAGTGGCGGCGAGGCTGAGCCGAATGGAGCCTCCCCTCCGAAAAGAAGTGGTAGAGTACATGTCTGATGTTGATTCCCACCTATGGAGCATGAGGAGAAGCAAGGCAAACTTCTTTCGCCTAATGTCTGTATTTTCTGGTGTGTTTGCTGTTGGAAAATGGTTTGGAGATGTGTGCGCTTGGAAGAATCCCATAACGACTGTATTAGTCCACGTCCTCTACATAATGCTTGTTTGCTTTCCTGAGCTTATACTCCCGACAATTTTCTTATATATGTTCTTAATTGGGGTCTGGAACTACCGGTACAGGCCTCGTTATCCTCCCCACATGAACACTAAGATCTCTCATGCGGAGGCGGTTCATCCTGATGAACTTGACGAGGAGTTTGATACATTTCCGACTACAAGAAGTGCAGAACTTGTGAGGATGAGGTATGATAGGCTGAGGAGTGTAGCTGGGAGGATTCAAACGGTTGTGGGTGATGTGGCGACTCAAGGAGAGAGGCTTCAGGCATTGTTAAGTTGGAGGGATCCGAGGGCCACTGCTCTATTCATATTATTTTGCCTGTTAGCAGCACTGGTGTTGTATGTTACACCATTTCAGGTACTTGCAGTCTTGGCAGGTTTCTATATGATGAGGCATCCGAGGTTTCGCCATAGGTTGCCTTCTGCTCCAATCAATTTCTTCCGTCGCTTGCCAGCAAGGACTGATAGTATGCTGTAGATAAATAAGCAAGGTGGTTTGAGTTTCGATGAAGTCTTTTCCATATTTTGCAGTTTCTTTAATCTATCAGACTTACATTTGGTGGTTATAGAGGGTGGAAACTACTTTAGGGATAGGACCATGAATAATCTGTATCTGTAACTTGTGCACCTTGTAATAGGCTTTGGCATCCAGCAAATATCTTGCTCTTATAATTAGAAAGTTTCAGGAGCTACATGCTCTGTGTATTTGATGAATGTACCGCCTATCTCCGTTTCTAGTATATTGAATAGACTTTCAACAGTTAAATTTAATTTTGCTATTCAACCAACATTATGATGTTATAAATATTGTAATCCCTTTCTCACTGATTTGTATTGTATTATTCGCTATTAGCAGGATTATCTTTGGGGATTTCTGCACCGGCTCTCCATGGAGTTCAGGTTCTGCACACCGTGTCATAATTGTTGCATTCTGTTACTCTTCTTGTTCTTAAATCTACTTATCGCTATTAAACTCTAGTGTCCTTTCTCTGCAGCTCTTCTTCTGCGCAATTTTTGTTAATGTTTAGTTTCAAATGTCTTCTTGTGCATTGTTCCTGGATGCAACATTTAGAAGCACCTGTTTGATCATCTGGGGAAAATGAAGCAGCAGTTTACGTTCGAAAAAGTCTTTTTTTGTATGATGTTAATCTGATTTAAATGTGTAATCTAGCTGAAAAAGAGTATTGTTCTTAACTGGGGATAGTTTGTGAGTTTTTACGATTTAACAGTTACTACCAAGGGAACAGTGCGGAAGAATTGTTTCACTTTGGAAATTCTGCTTACTTAATAGTTATGAAGAAGTGAAGACTAATTTATAATGGATCAATGGTTTGTTGTTAATATGAGAATGTTTTGTTGTTGTTGTTTTTTTTTTGTTTTCGGGTGTTGAGGGGGGGGGGGGGGGGGCGGTGGGGAGGGATTGTTTTGTTTTGGTTGTTGGCTCTAATCATACCTCTAAAAGTGAATTGTAATCTTCGCGGTTGGAATTGATGCATTTTCATTTTGGATTTTATTTTGCTGATTATTGTTTTTCTTTCTCCAGGCTAGAGGAATTCAGACAATGTCATTTAATTTTTTTCTTAGTTAGAAAACTCTCTACTAGTCAGCAAATGTCCGACTAAAGATTTAGTACAATTTTGATTTAGTGCACTTTTGTTCATAATACTTAATAATTTGAAGACTCAAATGTATAATGATTATCATCCATTTTCAGAGCACATGCAAATAGCTGTGATAGAGAAAATTGGCATGGCGCTAAGAATGTGAACAGTTCGTTTCGGATCAGGCTTCAATAGATCGCTTTTAATGTGAAGAGAAGACGGTGAAGCGAGAAAATGTTCGAATTGAAGACGGAAAGACGAAGAAGTTGTTGTTTGCAGGCTGACAGAGGGGTGATAGTCGACTGCTATACTAGCAGTTGACTGCAACAAGAGTCGACTGCTATACTAGCAGTTGACTGCAACAAGGCAAGCAATCGACCGATAGCGGCTCACAATAGTAGATAGGTCGATTCTTGGTGGATCTATTTGAGTCTAACTTCCTCTCCAAGTTAGACTACGACTCTTTATTGTGTGATTTTCTCTTCAAGGTTTATCACACGGTTATTGTATCAAGACTACAAACAAGGATTTCTTTAGATCTCTATATGTTAGGAAAACTGAGGATCTTGTTGAGTCTTCAACACAATCAACACAAACCACCAAACAAACTAGATCGTACTAATCACACAAAATACACAAGAATTATTCGGTTGGGGCTTTCGCCTTAATCCGGGGGAGGAAGAACTGTCACGCTCCGCTTTCCAAAAAAACGGAATACGAGCACATGACATTGGTCCAGCGAATGACTAACGTCACCCATAAGCTGTTTAATCGATCAACTCAACAACATAACAATATAGAACAATTGTGCAGGCAAAAATAATGATCTCATGAACAAAAATACTTGGAATGAAACAATATAATATCCAAATACAATAATAATAATCCAACGCCTGCAAACAATAATAAAATCTGGGACATAAGACCAAAACAATAATAATCCAATCCAAAAATAATAGTAAGTTCTCAATACATTAAGTTTATTAAACCAATAAGCAATTTAAAAGCAGAAATCTTCAAAATATTTGTTCTCCAATTTCAGCAGGCAATTCTCCTTCATTACCTGTATACACTTCATCTAAAAAGAAGAGAAAAATTATCCTTAGAGTAAGTCATGGATATCAAGTAGAGAAAACAGAGAACAATGGAATAACGGTATAACAATGAATCAATGGATCAATAGGAATCAATAATATGGGACAATAATCATGATATGATTTAATATTTGGTACCAGTATTGGGTTCAGAGTTCAGCGCTCGCCTAAGAGGGCTCATGCAGAGTTCCTGGATGACTATCTGGAGGTAGCGGCTGCAGCCAAAGCTGTAAAATTCGACAATGGAGGTACAAAATTTTTTTTAGCTACTATATTAAATTTCATGTCAGACTCTGAAGTTTTTTTTTCTAGCTAAAACTTGTGGGTTGGAGGTGTGTGACACTGAGTGTAATGCTTTACTACTCGATAAAAATAAGGGGTTGGAAAACTGAAAGGGTTAAGACTAGTTTGGAGAACGCCCTAGGAGCTAGCACCAGGTCGACTGACATCCCCGAGGATGAAGTCGGCCCCACCCCCACAACAACGGTCATCCCTGACACAGTCCCCCAATAAATACACTATTCTGAAATGTTAGGGGGCTGGGGGATAGGGGAAGAGGGACATGGTTATGGACGTCATTAGCAACTCCAAGGCGAAAGTGGTAGGGTTGCAGGAGACCAAATTTCAGCACGGGTTCAAACTCAAGAGAATCGGGGGCAACAGAATTAAGGAATGGTGTTACACCCGTCAGCAGGAGCCTCAAGAGGGATAGCAATTGGGTTCAACTCGGATATTCTCACTTGCACCGAGATATACAGTGGAATGTTTTCCCTGACCACCCGACTGAAACGTCGGTCAGATAATTGGGTGCAGACAGTCACTGTCGTTTACGGGCCAAACGTGGCTACAGATCGAGATGCCTTTTGGGAAGAGCTTGTCGATATTCGACATCGATGGTCGGGAGCTTGGATTGTTGGAGGGGACTTCAACATCACCAGATTCGCTTTCAAGCACAAGGGAAGAGGCTCTAGCGACAGACACAGAGAGGAGTTTAATAGGGTGATTACGGAACTAGAGCTGATCGATATCTCGATTAATGACAGGCTATTCACATGGTTTAACATGCAAGCAGTTCCGGTAATGGCCAAATTGGACAGGGTTCTAGTTTCGATGGATTGGGAAGCTAAATTTCCATTAGCAACAGCTAGATCGATTCCTAGACCCACGTCAGATCACACCCTGATCCTACTCGATGTGGGGGTACAAGGAGCTCACAGGCCAAGGAAATTTAGATTTGAAAAGGCCTGGCTAGAAATTCAGGGATTCCACCACATGGTGATGGAAAATTGGGCGCTCCCAACCACTGGTACAGACACTGCATCCCGATGGTGCGAAAAGATCCACAGATTGAGAAAGCGGCTACGCAGATGGAATCGATCTAAATTTTCGACCATCTGGCGTGCAAAAGACTCCTTTTTGGAAGGAATTGATAAGCTGGAAAGGATGGAAGAGTCGCGAATCTTGTCACAAGAAGAACGAAATAGGCTACTAGAGCTCCGGGAAAATATTGCCAATCTTTATAAATTAGAAGAGATCAAATGGCAACAAAGGTCAAGGATTTCGTGGCTCAAAGAGGGAGACGCAAATACGGCCTACTTCCACTGGGTGGAAAGTGTAAGACGTAGATCCAATCTCGTCCTATCAATACAGACGGATACGGGAGCATCGCAAGACGAAAAGGTGATTTCAACGACGTTTCAAAATTATTACACGGGCCTATTTGGGAGGAAGAATGACTTCAGGACCCCCATGAGGGATGACTACTGGAAGGCTTACCAGAAAGACTCAGCGCTAAATCTTTCCACCTTGGAAGCACCTTTCTCGGAAATGGAAGTGAAAAAGGCCATCGACCAAACGGGAGCAGACAAGTCACCTGGGCCAGACGGCTTTCCAATGATGTTCTTCCCAGTGTTTTGGGAAGAAATTAAAGGGGACATTATGGCACTGATGGAGGAATTTTTCCACAATAATCTCAGATTGGGCATGTTCAATTTTGCAGAGTTTGTTCTCATACCCAAACGGGAAGAATCTAAGCGTGTGGGGGATTTCCGACCGATTAGCCCCATAAACTGCTCGGTTAAGATCATCACAAAGGTCCTGGCCATCCGCCTGGGGAACATTATGGACAGTATAGTCAGCAAAACCCAGACGGACTTCATTAAGGACAGATGTATCCTAGACTGTGTGGCCACTACTGAACAAGTGATCCACCACTGCCACAAGAGCAATTCCAAAAACATCCTCCTAAAGTTGGATTTTGAGAAGGCATACGACTCTGTCGACTGGGAGTGTTTGCTGGAAGCTCTTAAAGGGAGAGGATTTGGGAATAAATGGGTAAGATGGATCAAACAATGTTTACAGACTAGTAAAACGGCAATATTGGTGAATGGGCGGCCAGGCCCGTCGTTTCCTTGCAAGAAGGGTCTTCGGCAAGGGGACTCGTTGTCCCCACTTCTATTCACTATTATAGCAGATGTGCCAAGGGGTATGCTAGAAAATTATCGGAGAACAGGTTGGATTTCGCCTGTGGCCTGTAGCACCGCTAATCAGGGGTGCACAATTCTCCAGTATGCCGATGACACCCTACTTTTTGGGAATGGGACCAGATCAGAAACAATCTGCTTTAAAGGGGCCCTTTACTGTTTTGAAGCCTGGTCAGGTCTCAGGATAAATTTCCACAAGAGTGCACTGATTCCCATTACACTCTCTGATGAAGAAGCTCGGGAACATGCCACTATTCTAAACTGTAAGACGAATGAGTTCCCAATCAAGTACTTAGGGCTCCCACTCAAACCAGGGAAAATCACTAAGTTGGACTGGCTGTCGATTATAGATAGAGTAGAGGATAGACTGTCTGGCTGGAAAGGAAAATCGCTGTCACTAAGAGGAAGAGTGGTACTCATTAACTCAATATTGTCTAATCTGTCCATTTACTACATGTCTTTTTTTGAACTTCCAAAGTGGGTTATCCAAAGGATTGACCGAGTCCGAAGAAGATTTCTTTGGAAATGGGCAGATTCCAATAGGGGAGGTTACCACCTGATCAAATGGAATATTGCTTGCATGAAGAAGAAGCATGGAGGGCTAGGCATCATAGACCTTAGAGACATGAACCTTGCTCTTTTGGGGAAATGGTGGTGGAAGGTATTTCACCACGGTGGAGAAGGATGGCAAGATTTCATCCAACCATACCTTCGGGGAAAAGGGACGAGAAATCTAGGCTTTCGAGTAGGGGCTAAGGTCTCGCGATTCTAGAAAGGAATTACCAAAGTAAGCGGACCGTTCAACTCAGCAGTTACGTCGACTATCGGTAATGGACGGTCCACCAGATTTTGGTGGGATAAGTGGTGTGGTGCTCATACAATGAAGGAAACTTTCCCAGAGCTGTATGCCAAAACAAATCGGCCCAATATCTCTGTGGCAGAGACTTGGAAGAGGAGAAATTGGAGGCTGCCGTTCCGAGGAAATCTTACCCCAGGATTACACCAGCAACTGCTTGAATTGCAAACACACATCACACAGACCGGGACGATGTGCACCCAAGGCCCAGACCAGATGCGATGGGGACTAGAGACCAAAGGAGCTTTCACGGTCAGATCCCCGTACCATTGAATTCACTTCCGGGGATGCAGACCCAGCTGGGCACAGGTGTTATGGAAGGTGAAAACACCACTGAAAGTCAGAGTATTCCTCTGGCTAGTGCTTAATAATACAATCCTAACAAGAGAGAACCTGGCCAAAAGACAACCACAGATTGCTAATGAATGTGGATTCTACAACATGCATACGGAGACTTTGAATCACCTGTTTATTCACTGCCCAAGGAGTAAGGCGACCATGGTAGAGGTTTTAAGAGCCCTAGGAACAAGTGACTACCCCGGCGAATATGAGAATTTGTGGATTGGCTCCAAATTCGCCTCGATTCGCAACGAAATGAAGGATGCGTGGTACATTGCCATTGCGGCAACTACATGAGTGTTATGGCTAGACAGAAACAATTTTTATTTTCGTGCTTCATGTAATAGTATTTCTGGTAACCTTACTCATATCATGCATCTTATCTCTTTTGGGCTACAGCTGCCGCCACAGGAGCGAGAGGGAGGATTGCCAGTCTTTGTAACCCTCGTTCCCGTAAATATATAATTTTTGAATAATTTTCTGTATTTCGAATTATTTATGAATTTATTTGTGTTAAATTCATTTAAACTTTTCTATTTAAAATATTTCGGATCAGAAATTACGTATATTTCGAATAAGGGTATATTTTACTTTACTTTCTCTTTTGTAATTGATCGACTATTTTCATTTTAGCCAAACTAAAAATATTCGGAACTTCTTTAATAAATTCTTAAACCCAATTCCTTTATATAACCTTGCTATTATTATTTTATTATTTTCATTGTTATTTCTATTATTTTTAGTATTGTCATTATTATCATTTTTATTAATATTGGTTGTTCTTATTATTAGTGATATTATTGTTGTTATCATTAAAATTAGCGATGTTGTTATTACTTCTATTTTCTTGATCTTTATTATTATTGTTATTATTTTTAAACCCCAATTGATCTTGATCTATTTTGCATTATTTAATTATTTAATTTAAAGTCCAAACCCAATTGTTTATTTCAAGCCCAATTTATATTCATTGATTTGCATTGTTTATTTGAGTTGTGAAGCCCAAATATTAAGCCCAACTATTTTTAAACTCAAACCCATTAACCCAATTTCTCTTAATTGTGTGTTAACCAGATCTACTCCTAATCAATCCCCAGAATCTCTCTTGTAGCCCCCAAAATTTAATCCCTATCTATTAGCCATAAAATCTCTCAGTTACAACAAATTGTATCTTCTTTAATTCTTCTCCACTAATAGTTATTGATTTCCGTAACTCTCTCCTCCCAACAATCTCTCCTCTCTTTAATACCATTTTTAATATTATAATATCTCACTCTCTCTCTCCCCCGTACTCTCTCTATCTCTCCTTCTCTGTCTCTCAACTAAAACAGAGAACCAAACAAAACACAACCCACAACTCCCGACTCTTCCCCTCCTTCTTCCTCCATCGAACTCGCGACCCCATCACACCGCCACAAGATCCATCGCCAGCGCCTCATCTCCTCCGCTCGAATTCCCCGCGATCGAGCGCCTCGACATCACCTCGCCACTGCTCCGCTCGCACCGTTGCATCTCCACCTCCCGTCGACTTCGCCAGCGTCGCCATCGTCAACTCTGCCTCCCCTCAGCACCCTCCACCCCTCACCATTGCAACTCATCTCCGTCGCCCTCACTCCCTCCCGTCGGTGCTCCCTCTCCATTGCCTACCGCCCCGCTCCTCTCCTCGCCATCGCCACCAGAGAACCCATCGACTCCCGCCATCGTTTACTCATCGCCCTCTCCTTCTTCGTCCAATTCCTCGCCGCTCGACCTCCTCCCCATCGAAGCCATCGCTGCCCAGTCGCCATCCCCGTCGCACCACTATCTCAGTCGCCGACCCCGTCGAACCCTCCTCCGCTTGAATCCGCCACATTCGAAGCTCCCCCCCTGAGCGAGCCGCCGTCGCTGTTCCCGTCTCCCGTGCCCCCTCTCTTTTTCTATATCTCTCTCTGTTGAAAAAGAGGAAGAAGGGGATTTGGGGATTATTATTGGTGTTGGATTATATTGCTGTTGGTGTTTGGGACTTTTGCTGTGTGGTGGGTTGGATCTGATTTTATTGGTGTGTTGGTGTTCGTGCTTGGAGTTTGGGATTAGATCCATTGAGTTGATGTTTGTGAAGTGGAATTGGTTGCTGTTTGTGTTTTTGGAGAAGGATTTGTTTGTTATCGGTGTTTAGTGTGTTGGGTGTTGTATTGGTGTTGGTGCTTGAGAAGAGGATTGGGTTATTTTGTTGCTGTTTGGTGTTTGTGTGGGAGATTCGATCGAGAAAGGAATTTGAGGAGTTTTGCTGTTTTGGAGTTGCTGTACGCATCTTTCACGTGTTTCGCTGTCCGGGATTCTGATCCCGTTATTCTGTCTTAATTTCATCGTCATCAAATCAGGCAAGTATCTCTTGTATAAATTTATTTGTTCTAATACAAGCCTCTTTGCATAAATACCGCAAGTATATTATTTTTGACTCCAATTCGCATTCATAAGTCTAATTGATACCCGTTTCTATACCCAATCCTTCGATCCTGTATTCACACGTGATCGTGAATACTTTGTTATTATATGCATGACATGAACACAAATAAATATACACATATATACTCTTAGGATTATACATGTTTATGTGCAGGAATGTTTCATCCGTGACAGTAGTTAAATATGAATATGACATCTTGTGCTTGTTGATTAAATTAAAATAAAAGTAACAAGCCGGGGTTTAAGGAAAAGACCATAGTAGTAGACAATATAGGTAAGTGTACTCAGAAGAGGGGCCCGTGTTTTCCTATTTATCGGTCTATTGGTCTATCGGTTATCGGTTATCGGTCTATCGGTCATATCGGTTATCGAATAATTGTAGATTACTGACTAAAGTATCTTGATTGATTCCGTCATCGGTCATTATCGAATATTGTTTCTTGAGTACACCGCCCTATAAAATCCATCACTAGGCCTAAACGAAATTACATTGACTGTAGCAACCATGTAGTAAAAAGATGGATGCATGAAGTGCTACCTAGATAGAATCAAAACATTAGACTTAAGATTTACACATGCACTTGCATGATCCAATTACATGTTACACGTACATGTTGACTTGATATTTGTTTACTTGATTACTTGTTTTACATGCCACTTGTTTCGTAATTCCTTATTCATAATCATGTTTACATGTTGCATTTTGTTCTATTTCACGACTCTCGATTTCTTGCTCTTTTCCTGCTTTTCTTTGTTTTGTTTTGTACCTATTTTCCTTAGCTTGTACCTCCTTTGCGGCCCGTGACTTATATTAACGGGCGTCTTCGTGTTTCCCTTTTCTTTTCTTTTTGTTATAATATACTTGCAGGCCCAAATAGAGAGTTACGAGAAGGTGTCGCTGACCAATTGTTCTAGTTTATTGTTATCATATTATCTTTAGTTTGTGTTTTTATTTCTTGCAACTCTTTAATGTAATCCGGGCTTGTTTAACCTGTAATTATTTGTATTTTTCAGTTGTTGGTTATATTATGGAATATGTCATGAACTTTCATTATCAAATTGTGATTTACATGCCTGCGTGGATTGTTTCATTATCTTGTTATTGAGTTTACTTGTACAGCTCATGAATGGTGCGTTCGCATCATTCGCTGGGCCTTAGTCTTGTGCACGTATTCCCGTGTTTTGGGGAGCGGGGCATGACGGTCTTCCAGGTGGAGGATTTTGATGATGAGAAGGTAGAGTTTGGGCCGACACTGAACTGAGAGGTCGGCGCCTTCCATGCTCATCAGTGTCTCCATTGCTGCAGTCTCTACTAGTTTGTATTTGGCCTACTGTATTTTTGGTTGTTTGATGCATGGAGGATTAGACCCACCCTTCAGGGTTTTGTTGGGGGTTTATATTGTATTTCCTGCACCGTACTTTATTTACTGCACTGTACTTTTGTATTTCTCCCGGTTCATTGGGGTTGTTTTATTAATTTCTGATTAATGAAACAGGGTGACATTATTCCACCTTTTACCTCAAAAAAAAATAAATTTGGTACCAGTAATCAATGGTCAATAATAATAATAACAATGAGCCAATATTCGATATCAATAGGAATAATGATGAGTAATATGCAATGTCGATGTGTAATCCTTATGTTTATTAATCATTTTAATTCCTAACTAATGCACGTACTACTGTATCCCATGTGTGCCGTACCACAGGTTCGATGCATACAATCAATTTTTTTAGACTCA
Source organism: Hemerocallis citrina (assembly GCA_017893485.1). Taxonomy (NCBI): domain Eukaryota; kingdom Viridiplantae; phylum Streptophyta; class Magnoliopsida; order Asparagales; family Asphodelaceae; genus Hemerocallis; species Hemerocallis citrina. The sequence goes on along the minus strand of CM030367.1, from coordinate 210,482,720 downwards.
AGTGGTGCACTCGGTAGATCATGTACTTGGCAACGGTAATGTAAACACTATTCACCTTTCGGTGTATGAAACGGTCATCGGCAACGATACGGTACACGATAGATTGGGTTACTGCCATAACCACAATCACACGATAAAACGGTAGCCGGAACGGTAGTTAGGGAAACACGGGCCCCTCCTCCAAGTACAATCACTACTTTGTTCACTACTTAAAAGCCAATCCTTAACCCTGGCTTATTAATTATTTATCAATGCAATAACACAATATGCAATTAATGGACAATTTGGTGAATGATAGTATCAATAGGAAAATAATAGGTTGGTAACATGGATAGAACGGTTAGAATAGTGACAATAAATCATTAGGAACATGCAATGCAACATACATTCATTAATTCATGCAATAGTACAATATAGGAATTATTAATTCATTAAAAAGAGGAATCTAAAATTCTGGACAGCAAGCGCAATCTGTACAAAAATACAGTTTTTCGCTGACTCAAAAATTGAAAGTTGAATCTGTCAGAAAATCTGGAAACTAGACTTTCATACGGTTCCAACGCATACTTAAAGTTCAAATTCCGATAACAGTAGCTAGGTCAAACACATGTTTCTTTTCAGGTTCTATGTTCAGGCAGAAATTCGACATCTTGTTGTTTTTAATTTTTGAATCAGCAAAAACTCAATATTAAATTCAATAAAAATATTTTCTGGACTCCTAAACATGTTAAGAAACAATCTAAAAATTTTCATAGCAAAATTTTACCATTTGATCAGCCTTTTTACTGTTTGAACATGAAAGGTACGAGAATCTGAAAATCTGAAATGTAAAAACACAGTTGTAGTAAAACGGGTATAACTTTTGCTACAAAACTCAGAATTTAAAAATTCTGGATGTTATTGGCAACTAGAAACTTGGGGCCACATTTCATATTCAGAAAGTATTTAATTTTAAGGTCATTTACTGGTTCGAAAACAGCAATCAAAGTTCAGGTCAACTAGCATGTATAGTTTTTAGGGTATTTTTCGTGAAAATAAATTAATTAAACAATATGTGTATCGATTCTCTAGTCCATAAATTGTGTAATCAGCATGATGGGTGTCCAAACATGATAAATAAAATTTAGAATGCACACATATACTAGTCTAACATCAATCAATCACCAAACGATCAAACGACATACAACCTAACAATTGTCTCTACAATAATTTATTTGTGTTGTGATTTGTATGAATAACCATATTAACAATTCTATATGCATTCATGAAATATCTAAACTTTAGAGTCAAAGAGGCACGATGTCAAGAATATTGGAATTATCTCGTGTAAACCCACAATAAACTCAACGAAGATAGTCAATACAGTGATATGATAACGAATAGGAGCTACTTGCAAGAATTTCAATAAAACTTGAATTTGATACGAGTAGCAATTCAAGTGGACGGTGACTTGCCTGTTAATGGTGAAAACTAATACCAAGAATAACGGGATAAGAACCCCGAAGCAACGAATCCACGAACACACAATAACATGTGGCAGCCACGTCAACTAGAGGCAGGGCCGACGGGGCTTCGGGTCTGACGTCGTCGATAGGTGCGACGGCGGACAGCAACGCGGAAACTGGGCGCGACGGCGTTGGTGGCATCGAGCGGTAAGAGGGTAGACAACGGCGGGGTGGTTGTCGATATGGGGTTGCGACTAGAGGGGGATGGTGACCGGGGGGGGGGGGGGTCGCCGGAGCACGGGGATGTGGTGGTGGCCGGGATGGTGTCGACAGAAAGGGGGCGCCGGGACTTGGTCGGGGAAGATGGACGGGAAAGAAGATGGAGAAGATGCACAGTAATTGGGTACTGTAGATTGGGCGGGAAACGGTCGGGGAGAGAGAATAGAAGAGAGAGTAGACGGCTAGGGTTCCAAATTGTGCAATTCAGGATTTGTAGTAGGATTGTATTTATAGGATACAATTAGGGTACTGGGTTAGTGGTTTAGGGTCCAATACAAGATAGCTCTAAATGAACCGGATTCAAATAAAAAAACCCACAATTAGATAGAAGAAAATAGAATCAACAAAATAGTCCAATCACGAAAAACGAAAAATTCCATGAACAAAAGTTTGAATCCCAATAAATAAATAAACAATACAAATGAGCAGAATATAAACTGGGCTTGAAAATAATTTGGAAATTTGCAAAGAAAATTAGATCCGGTATAATAATAAAATAATCCAATATATGAATTTTAAATAGATAATCATGAAATAACAATTAATAATCATAATCATAATAGTAATAAATTATACAATAAAATAGTATTCGGGTTTAGCAAATTTTATTAAAATAATCCAATAATGATAATATATATATAATTTGGACTCAAATACAAATAGTTGATCAATAAGATCTAGAAAATAAGATCAAAACACATCGTTATTCGAAATGAATAAATTTTCGATTAGAAAAAAAACTTTAATATAAAATCCAAAACGATTTTAACAAATAATGAATTCATAATATCGAAATACATAAAATATTCAGAAAATACGTATTTACGGGAATGGGGGTTACAAGAACCGACATGTTATTTCAACTAGAAAAGATACAAGAATATTACAATTCTCACCAGGACACTCTCTCAAGCCTAACTGGAACTTGATTGCTGCTTACAATGGAGAAACCCTCTCACCCTCTCATATAAAGTACCCTTTTCTTCTATTCAGCACTCAATAGAATCTTATCGTTCTAGGAGCCGTTTACATTGTATTTATAGATATAGAGAAATCCTAGTTTAGATATCTTGATACAATCGCCATGTGATGTATACTGAAGAGATAAACATACAATTAGAGTCGTAAGATCTAATCAGAAGACAAAGTGGGCTTCAATCGAATTAACAAACCCGCACCCAAAAAATCCATCAGCGCCGTGGACGGTCGAACGCACATAGTTGCGGTCGACCGCAACTCTCAGACCATCAACCCAAGAAGGTGACAACCGACCACATAGCCGACTATCCCTTTCTATGTTGGCTGCTACTGCTGCTGATTGTTTATCCTTCTCTTCGATCCTTCTTTGAACTCTCTACTTGTGTCATCATATTCTCTTCACACCGAATAAGTATGCAAGACATAAAACCTAACAATCTCCACCTTGGATTGCATACTGATGAATCCATACCTGTGTGATTTAAAACACTTCTAGACATTTCTTCTCCGCTTTGTAAACAACACGTTTCAATGGCTTATTCTGCTAGATGAACAAACCTCCACCTGTTTTCCTCCAGCTGTATGCCCTCCTCAAGGGCATACCATTGTAGATGTAATCATGGAGGTTCCACCCTCCACACAAACTCCACCTACTTCAAGGCTCTCTCCACCTTCCAACGGTATTCGAACGTTGTAGTCTCGATTCGGTAATTCTAGTGACTACTTACTAGATGATGCTTTAGGAACAATGGGCTTCCATACACTCGGCCGAGTTTTTCTACTCCCACAAAGTTGGTAGAGGTTGTGCTTACCCTTCCCAATTCTCTTCTTACCCTTCATTACCTTACGACGACTATTCCAAACTGTCAAAACTCCACCTCGAACTGTGTACCTGCTACCACGAGCAACAAGAGTCCCCAAGGATATCAGATTTTGCTGTATCGAAGGAATATTCATGACCTCTTCTAGTATGAACCCTTTACCATCTGGCATCTCCAATTCAACTATTCCTTCACCCACTACTTTCCAAATCTCACCACTCTCCATTCTCACATTACGGCCAGTTGACGACTTGTAAGTAGAAAATATCTCCTTCTTGGAACAAATATGAGAAGAACTTCCCGAATCAAGATACCAACTTGAATCCACATATGAAGAACTTGAAATAAGAAGACATAGGTCATCAAGCCTAACTGGTTTACCTGACTCAGTTGCACTGACTATATGGGCTTGTTCCCCTTCTTTAGTAGCAATTTTCTGACTTATCTACTTGCGATAGTCTCTCCTATAATGCTCAACTCCTCTACAATAGTGGCAACAAATTTTATCCTTGTGTGCCGCATCCCTTCCAATTGAAGTATCACCATCCACTGCAAAGCATGCACCATGTAGAAATTGACCATCCTTTATGAGTCTCCTTTCTTAGCTCATCTTCTTTCAGACCCTTAATCTCCCCGGTTACTATAAGTGTCTCTTTGGCTGATTTTCCATGTAGCATGGTAGTTATCAAGTGATCATAAGAAGTTGGCAGTGAATATATCAAGTTGAAAGCTTTATCCTTTTCGCTAAGAACATCAGCATTGATTTCCTTCAGTTCAGATATTACCTAATTGAACTCCACAATATGATCTTGAAGGTGGGTATCTTCCTTCATTGAGAACCTAAACAACTTCGTCTTCCAATAGATCCGATCTAGCAACGATGACCCCGAGTAGTCAGATTTGAGTCTCGCCCACATACTTGTGCACTTATCTCCTCAAGAATATTACACTTGACTTCGTCCGCCAATTGCAACTGGATTAAACTCAAGGCCTTCAATCAAATCTCATCCCACTTCTCCTGCTTCATGTTGGTTGGCTTCTTCTCTTCTAAGGTAAGGTGCAAATCCTTCTGAACCAAAACATCATACATGTCTACCTTCCATAGATTGAAGTTGATCTTACCATCAAATCGCTTGATCTTCATCTTTTAATCTGCCATCTCCTCAAAGGAACTCAAATAAACCCATGAACTTGATTGCTATGATACCACTTGTAAGGAAAACTGATGATCTTGTTGAGTCTTCGACACAATTAACACAAACCACCAAGCAAACCAGATCGCATCACTCACACAAAGCACACAGGAATTGTCCTGTTTGGGGCTTTTGCCTTAATCCGGGGGAGGAAGAACTGAGATGTTATTTCAACTAGAGAAGATACAAGAATATTATAATTCTCACCATGACCCTCTCTCAAGCCTAACTGGAACTTGGTTGCTTCTTACAATGGAGAAACTCTCTGATCCTCTCATCTGAAGTGCACTATTCTTCTATTCGGCACTCAATAGAATCATATCGTTATAGGAGCCATTTACATTGTATTTATAGAACTAGACAAACCCTAGTTTAGATATCTTGATATAATAGTCATTCAATGTATACTGAAGAGATAAACATACAATTAGAGTCATACGATCTAATCAGAAGACGAAGTGGGCTTCAATCGAATCAACAAACCCGCACCCAAAAAATCCATCAGCGCCGCTCCTAGACCTTAAACACGAGAAGGTGACAGTCGACTGTCCCTTTCTCTGTTGTCTACTATTGCTGCTGATTGTTTCTCATTCTCTTCGATACATAGCTTCGAACCCTCTACTTATATTACCATCTTCTCTTCACACCGAATAACTATGGAAGACATAAAATCCAACACTATATAATATGGTAATGGCCCTTATTGAGAAGTATGCCAAAAAAGCATCAAGTACTTTATCTTTAAAAAATTTCATTGTTAACAACAGATTATTTTCTAGTGAGGTTTGAGAGATTGATAAATTCTTGGTGTGAGTGATTGTAACTCTTGTATCTTTTCTAGTTAAATAATATGTCAGTTATTTCTCATCCGAAAAGGTTCGTCTAAATTAGGACAAAATTATGTGTTTTGTGTGTTTAGTTTGGTTTACCTGCATAGTTAATTCGCTGTGATGAATTATTGCTTTTCTATACTCCCTCTCTATTTTGCTTAATTCCCCAACACACTGCAGCTAAAAACCTGGTACACTTTTTAGTACACTACAAGGTTTGGCAGTTTATTACAAAACTTTCATTGAGTCTTATGTTTCGCACTTATTGGTGGGAGTCAATAGTCAACTTAGGTTTCGCACTTGCACCATCATGATGAAGAAGCTGTTCATTTGAAACAGCGGCCATTGGACAATGGATAGGACGCAATTCAACTTTAGTGCCTACACCATGATTATTGAGTTTATGTCTTGCATACTATGTTGGATAAGAAGATGATGAGACGATGAAGGAATCGAGACGATCGGAGACAGAGTGGAAGGAAGGGAAACAGTCAGCAGTTGTAGCAGCAGATGGAGTTAAGGTCGACCGTACTTGGGGTGCGGTCGATCGCCCAACTCTGTAGAAGTTCCCGAGAGGGAGACGGTCGACCAACCTTGTGGTGCGGTCGACCGCGCACGGCGCTGATGGATAATTTAGGTTGGATCTTGGTGATTCGTGAGAAGCCCAACTTATTCTTCAAGTTAGATCTGACAACTCTTATCGTAGGGTTATCTCTTCAGAAAAATCCAATGGTTATTGTATCAAGATATCAAACTAGGATTTCTCTAAATCTATATATATTGTTGCTATTGGCCTCCACTGAGAGCCAAGAGAGAGAGAGTACTTCATTGAAGGAGAGAATGAGTGATTCTCTAATTGTAAACTACTAGTACTTGTTAGTGAGGCCTGAGAGAGGATCGTGGTGAGAATTGTAATATTCTTGTATCTTTTCTAGTTGAATAACATCTTGGGTTTCTTCTCCCCCGGATTTAGGGGAAAGCCCCAACCGTGACAAATTTGTGTGTGCTTTGGTGTGTTTGGTATGATCTCATATGTGCTTGGTGGTTTGTGTTGATTGCATCGAATAACTCAATAAGATCCCAAGAAGGCTTTTTGGTAGAAATCCCTAACAATGATTTCCTCAGATACCGAAGGAATGCATCTTGAGGGCACCCTCTTCGATCCCTATGGTGTGAATGCCTCTCCATTGGGCATCATCTTTGTTTTGGGTTTTTATGACTCAGCATTTGTTTTATTTCAGATGTTGGATATTATGTTTTGAATTATTTTATTTATTATTGAAGTTGTTTTTTGATTATGTGATTATATTTTCTTGCGTGGTTGTGACTGTTATTCATATTGTTGAGTTAGACTGGTGCAGCTTATGAATATTGTTTATATTATTCGTTGGGCCTTCGTTACGTACTCGTATTCCTGTATTTTGAGAAGCGGGATGTGACAGGTTTTGGTGCATATGATTTTTTGAAGTGTTACTTACTTCAATGGTCCCATTTGGAAAGAGTGTGTCATGCCCCGCTTCCCAAAACACGGAAATACGGGCGCGAAACTAAGGCCCAGCAAATGGTGCGAACACACCATTCATAAGCTGTACAAGTAAACTCAACAACAAGATAATAAAACAATCCACGCAGGCATGTAAATCACAATTTGATAATGAAAATTCATGACATAGTCCATAAAAATAACCAACAACTGGGAAAAGGATTATGCACATCGATGTGACTTGCGAGACGTGTCGGGATTCTGAAGAAGATGTGAACCACATTCTTTTTCAGTGTCCCAAAGCGCGGCTCACCTGGGAAATAGTTTGTAGGGGGTTTGGGTGTTTCACGGTGCCTAACTCTACCAGAGACATATGGGAGCTTATTAGAGAGTCGCACATCAAGCTAGAAGATAGGAAGGCTTGGGACATAGCTAAAGCTGCCTCATTATGGAACCTATGGCTAGAAAGAAATGATTTAATTTTTCGCAACAAAGTTTACAGATTTCCTTACTCGATGAATAAGATATTTCTTCTGATTCATAATTGGGCAGGTGCTCAGGAGCAATCTAAGAGGATCAGGAGTAGTGCGGTAGAGTAGCGAGGTTGGAGCATAGGGGAAGGAGCGAAGCTTGGAGTCCTACGGTGTTTTATGTTATCTTAATTATGTAATTTCTATTTCGATGTTTGGCTTAGATGTTTTATTTTGTTCGCTGTTCTTACAGCCTGTCTGTAATATTAGGACGTTGTAATTCTCTGTTTCCTTAATCCTCGTTAATGAAATGATGGCATTAGCCATCTTCTTATCAAAAAAAAACTGGGAAATATAATTTATTACGGGTCAAACAAGCCCGGATTACAATAAAGAGTTTAATGAAGTAAAACACAAACTAAGATAACATGATAATAATAAACTAGAACACTTGGTCAGCGACACCTTCTGGTAACTCTCCATTTGGGCCTGCAAGTATATTATAACAAAAAGAAAAGGAAAGGGAAACAAGAAGACCCGTTAATACAAGTTACGGGCCGCAAGGGGGTACAAGCTAAGAAAAAAGAGGTACAAAACAAAACAAAAGAAAAACAGGAAGGAGCAAGGAATCGATAGTCATGAAATAAGAACAAAAATACAACATGTAAACATGATATGAACAAAGCAATATGGAACAGGTGACATATAAAACAAGTAATCAAGTAAACAAGTATCGAGTCAACATGAACATGTAGCATGTAATTAGATCATGCAAGTGCACGTGTTAATCTTATATCTAATGTTTAATTCTATCTAGGTAGCACTTCATGCATCCATCTTTTTACTACATGATTGCTACTTGCAATCAGTTTCGTTTAGATTTAGTGGTGGGTTTTATAGGTCACGTACTCGGGAAAACATGTCATTCAATATTGTATCGAGATACGTGCAAACATATAACGTGAAACATATCGAGTCAAACATAGTGTAAACATGTAACGTGAAACATATAAACATATCATTCGCAAACTTGCAACTTGTAACTTGCAATTTGCATCGGGAAACCACGAGCTCCCATCTGAGTACGCTCTTCTATATTGCCCACTACTTAAATCTTTCCCTTATACCCCGGCTTGTTACTTTTATTTTAATTTAATCAAGAAGAACAAGATGTCATATTCGTATTTAACTACTGTCACGGGTGAAACATTTCTGCACATAAACATGTATAATCCTAAGAGTATATATGTGTATTAATTTGTGTTCGTGTCATGCATAGGATAACAAAGTATTCACGATCTCATGTGAATACAGGATCGACGGATTAGATATAGAAACGGGTATCAATTCGACTTATGAATGCGAATTGGTGTAAAAAAAATAATATACTTGCGGTATTTTTTACAAGTGCTTGTACTAGAACAAATAAAATTGTACAAGAGATACTTGCCTTAACGACGGTGAATCCAAACACGAACCAATACGGGATGCGGATCCCGAGAGACGAGGCACGAGCACGGACACACGGGCGCACGTACGGTACACGTGCAAAACAGCACACAGCGGGTCTACATGGATCTGCTCTGGGTGCCAAAACAGCAAACACCCATTGCAGATCTGATCTGATCTGATCAGATGAATCCAACGGTCGGGATTCACTCCCGCTTCTTCTTACTTCTTCTTTACTGCAATCGAGAGCGAGAGAGAGGATGGTGACGGCGGCTCTTCGGCGTGGCGATGCAACGGGGCGACGAGGCGGCGAGTGGCGGGGACGGCGACGCTGTGGTCGGGAAGCGACAACAGCGACCTCGACGAACTCCGGCGAGCAGCTCTGCCTTCGTTCAAAAACAGGGGAAGGCAAAAACGGCGGGGGATCAACTTGGTCGGTGGCAAGGCGGCGAGACGAACAGGCGGCGCGACGTAGGGAAGCTGCGTGCGTCGGAGGTTCAGGCTGACGCGCACAGTCGGAGACGAGCGGAGGACGAGGGGATTGAGTTACACTGTTGGGTTCGTCGACAATTGCGAGCGGCAGAGATCGACGGAGAGGGGGCGGAGGAGGCAAGGCTATGGGAGTAGCAATGGCGGTAAGAGTGGGAGTGGAGAAGACGAAGTGGAAGGTTTGGTTTCGATGGAAGACGACGGTGAATGCTGGCGATGGTGAAGGTTGAAGGCGGTAGGGAAATGGTGGAGAACTTCGGGGTTCGAGCAGAGAGGGCGAGCTCGATGGGGGGTGATGGGGTTCTGATGGGTTTTCAAAATGGCGAAGATGAGAGAGCGGGAGAAGAAGAAGATTGGTTTTGTTTGTTTGGTTTTGTTTTTGATTTGGTGGTTTTGTTTTTTTGTGGTTTTGTTTAAACAGGGAAGGGAGAGAGAGATATATATTAGAATATAATAAAAAGGAATATAATAATAAGGATGAGAGAGATTTTAGGGAGTGGGTTACGGGGAGACAGAATAGGGAAAGATTTGAAAATAATAATGGTATAAAATTAAGGAGGAGAATGATTGTAGGGGAGGGGGTTACGAAGTCAAATAACTGATTGGAATGCAGATTAATAGGAATATTAATTGGGGGGTTACGGGAGAAGTTTAGGGATTAATTGGTTGACCTGGTCAACAATGGAATTTGGGTTTGGGTTAGCGGATCAAGACCCAATAGGAGGTGGGCCTGGTCCTTGGGCTCATAACAACTTAATTATTTAAATATAGAATCGGGCTCAAAATAAATAATTAGACTTTTGGGTTTAAATTTAAATTACTGGGCTTATAATAAAAATTGGGTTCCAAAACATTTCAAATATTAAAATAGTTGAATAATCAAATATTGGGCTTCACAAAATAGTTTGAGTAACATATTAAATTAAAAGAGAATAGTTTAATTTAAATACGGGAAAATACTTGAAAATATAAATTAACGAAAACAGGGGTTACAAATCCTACCCACCTTACAACAAAATTTCGTCCTCGAAATTTGCTTAGGCGATATATAGGATATAGCAAAAATATCTTGGGAAATGGCAAAAATGGGAAGTAAAGGGAAAGAGACAAAATGTGGCAACACAAAAATGAAAAAGAACATGGATAAGGATGAAGTGATCAAAATGATGTCAAATAGAGATTCAATGAATGAAGGCAATGCAAATGCATAAAAAGAAAGCAAGCGATGCAAGGAAGGGAAAGCAATAAGAAAATTCTAGGTCTTGTGGGTTATGGGCCTGCCACGCTTCCGCTGTGCTACTCCGATGGTGACGTTCGAAGCTGCAGACATGCCGTTGTAGATTACGTGGAACCAATCAACGAACCGAGCAGGGAGAAAAGAATAAGATGCCGTAATCAAAATAATATGGGTACAGAAAGAAAGAATTTATACCTAATAAGGAATCAATGAATGTGAATGAATGGAAGAAACGAAACAATTGAGAAATGAAAGGACTGAATGTGAAGGGTTCAAAGAGGAATCAAATCAGAGGAGTGTCCAGATTATGTTGGTTATTCATTATCCATATGATTCATGCCTGGTGCACGTGTTGTTGAGTTAACTTGGTTGAGTCAAGTCTGTCTAATATATTAGTCAACTAACACATTAGCCCAAACCTGAGCTCTGATACCACTAAAAACCCTGTCACGCCCCGCTTCCCAAAACACGGAAATACGGGCGCGAGACTAAGGCCCAGCAAATGGTGCGAACACACCATTCATAAGCTGTACAAGTAAACTCAACAACAAGATAATAAAACAATCCATGCAGGCATGTAAATCACAATTTGATAATGAAAATTCATGACATAGTCCATAAAAATAACCAACAACTGGGAAATATAATTTATTACGGGTCAAACAAACCCGGATTACAATAAAGAGTTTAATGAAGTAAAACACAAACTAAGATAACATGATAATAATAAACTAGAACACTTGGTCAGCGACACCTTCTGGTAACTCTCCATTTGGGCCTGCAAGTATATTATAACAAAAAGAAAAGGAAAGGGAAACAAGAAGACCCGTTAATACAAGTTACGGGCCACAAAGGGGTACAAGCTAAGAAAAAAGAGGTACAAAACAAAACAAAAGAAAAACAGGAAGGAGCAAGGAATCGATAGTCATGAAATAAGAACAAAAATACAACATATAAACATGATATGAACAAAGCAATATGGAACAGGTGACATATAAAACAAGTAATCAAGTAAACAAGTATCGAGTCAACATGAACATGTAGCATGTAATTAGATCATGCAAGTGCACGTGTTAATCTTATATCTAATGTTTAATTCTATCTAGGTAGCACTTCATGCATCCATCTTTTTACTACATGGTTGCTACTTGCAATCAGTTTCGCTTAGATTTAGTGGTGGGTTTTATAGGTCACGTACTCGGAAAAACATGTCATTCAATATTGTATCGAGATACGTGCAAACATATAACGTGAAACATATCGAGTCAAACATAGTGTAAACATGTAACTTGAAACATATAAACATATCATTCGCAAACTTGCAACTTGTAACTTGCAATTTGCATCGGAAAACCACGAGCTCCCGTCCGAGTACGCTCTTCTATATTGCCCACTACTTAAATCTTTTTCTTATACTCCGGTTTGTTACTTTTATTTTAATTTAATCAAGAAGAACAAGATGTCATATTCGTATTTAACTACTGTCACGGGTGAAACATTCCTGTACATAAACATGTATAATCCTAAGAGTACATCTGTGTATTAATTTATGTTCGTGTCATGCATAGGATAACAAAGTATTCACGATCTCATGTGAATACAGGATCGGCGGATTAGATATAGAAATCGGTATCAATTCGACTTATGAATACGAATTGGAGTCAAAAAAAAAAAATATACTTGCGGTATTTTTTACAAGTGCTTGTACTAGAACAAATAAAATTGTACAAGAGATACTTGCCTTAACGACGGTGAATCCAAACACGAACCAATACGGGATGCGGATCCCGAGAGACGAGGCACGAGCACGGACACACGGGCACACGTACGGTACATGTGCAAAACAGCACACAGCGGGTTTACATGGATCTGCTCTGAGCGCCAAAACAGCAAACACCCATCGCAGATCAGATCTGATCTGATCAGATGATTCCAACGGTCGGGATTCACTCCCGCTTCTTCTTCCTTCTTCTTTACTGCAACCGAGAGCGAGAGAGAGGATGGTGACGGCGGCTCTTCGGCGTGGCGATGCAATGGGGCGACGAGGCGACGAGTGGCGGAGATGGCGATGCTGTGGTCGGGAAGTGACAACAGCGACCTCGACGAACTCCGGCGAGCAGCTCTGCCTTCGTTGAAAAACAGGGGAAGGCAAAAACGGCGAGGGATCAGCTTGGTCGGTGGCAAGGCGGCGAGACGAATGGGCGGCGCGACGCAAGGAAGCTGCGTGCGTCAGAGGTTCAGGCTGACGCGCACAGTCAGAGACGAGCGGAGGACGAGGGGATTGAGTTACACTGTTGGGTTCGTCGATAATTGTGAGCGGCGGAAATCGACGGAGAGGGGGCGAAGGAGGCGAGGCTCTAGGAGTAGCAATGGTGGTAAGAGCGGGAGTGGAGAAGACGAAGTGGAAGGTTTGGTTTCGATGGAAGACGACGGTGAATGCTGGCGATGGTGAAGGTTGAAGGCGATAGGGAAATGGCGGAGAACTTCGGGGTTCGAGCAGAGAGGGCGAGCTCGATGGGGGGTGATGGGGTTCTGATGGGTTTTCAAAATGGCGAAGATGAGAGAGTGGGAGAAGAAGAAGATGGGTTTTGTTTGTTTGGTTTTGTTTTTGATTTGGTGGTTTTGTTTTTTTGTGGTTTTGTTTAAACAGGGAAGGGAGAGAGAGATATATATTAGAATATAATAAAAAGGAATATAATAATAAGGATGAGAGAGATTTTAGGGAGTGGGTTACAGGGAGACAGAATAGGGAAAGATTTGAATATAATAATGGTATAAAATTAAGGAGGAGAATGATTGTAGGGGAGGGGGTTACGGAGTCAAATAACTTATTGGAATGCAGATTAATAGGAATATTAATTGGGGGGTTACGGGAGAAGTTTAGAGATTAATTGGTTGATCTGGTCAACAATGGAATTTGGGTTTGGGTTAGCGGATCAAGACCCAATAGGAGGTGGGCCTGGTCCTTGGGCTCATAACAACTTAATTATTTAAATATAGAATAGGGCTCAAAATAAATAATTAGACTTTTGGGCTTAAATTTAAATTACTGGGCTTATAATAAAAATTGGGTTCCAAAACATTTCAAATATTAAAATAGTTGAATAATCAAATATTGGACTTCACAAAATAGTTTGAGTAACATATTAAATTAAAAGAGAATAGTTTAATTTAAATACGGGAAAATACTTGAAAATATAATTTAACGAAAACAGGGGTTACACAGTGTTTCACCAATCTTGATGCAATCGAATGTCCCATATCTATTTAAACCTGTTTTTTTAAGGGAAAGGTGGAGTCTGGCCACCCTGTTTCATTAATAAGAGATTAACAAAACAAACTCAGAGTACTGATCTCACTACAAAATCCTACAAACATAACGAAAGTACAGAATCTCCACCCCAAACATGGGGGGCGGGACCAAAGAAAACTAGAAAACCAAAGAGAAATACATCATGGTCCCCCAACAAAACCCTGGGGGGGTGGGCACCTCTGATCAGTGTCGGCAGTGCAAGCTATCAATCGATTGTCGAACTGAACTCAATTTACTCATCGTCGAACTCCTGGACCTGGAATATGCTCGCAATCTGTCATCTGGGACCTGCTGTGGCCACATTATCTCAAAAAGAAATAAGATGCATAGTGTGAGTCAAATTGCCAGAAATACTATTGCAAGTACCATGAAAGTAATGGTTATTTCTGTCTAGCCAAAGAACCCAGGTCACTGCGGCGATAGCAATATACCATGCTTCTCTCATAGCCCCCGGCTCTAACCCAAATTTAGGGCCCACCCACAGCTCCTCATATACACTAGGGTATTGTGATGTCCCTAGGGCGGCGAGAACCTCTACGAGGACCGCTTCGCTCCTAGGGCACTGATGCAAAAGGTGGTCTCTCATTTTCAGTGTAGCAAGGCAAAACCCGCACTAGGTACCCACATTAGGCTATCGCTTGGCTATGTTTTTTCTAGTCAGAATCGCATCATTCAAGACCAACCATAAGAAAGCTTTGATTTTAAGCGGTGCTTTTGTTCTCTAGATGACAGCCGACCACGTTGGTGTACAACCCTTAAAGTGAATGCGGTTATACATGGAGTGAATCGAGAACTTCCCATTCTTCTCCACTCCTCATGATTTCTTATCAGGGCACTGGGAGCAATTAATTTCGGCATTGATGATGAGGTTCTGGAGTTCCGTTAGTCTAAGCTGGGAACCTAAATCAAGCGCTTGTTTGAAAGGAGGTTTCCAGGTGCCCCTTTTCCAGGTTGTGGCCACCGTGCAATATGGATGTGACGTTTGGTCATATAAGTCTGGGAATAGGTTTCTGAGCGGGTGCTCAGTACACCACTTATCCCACCAGAATCTGGTAAGTCTGCCATTGCCGATGACTGACTTCACGCAACTATTAAATAGTTCGTATGCTTTAGCGATGCCTTTCCAGAACCAGGAGACCCGAGAGCCAATCCTGAAGCCTAGGTTTCTCGTTCCATTACCCTGCATATATCCCTGAGCAAATTGCTGCCACCCTTCTCCATTAGGATGGAAAACTTTCCACCACCATTTGCCCAGTAGAGCCAGGTTCATATCTCAAAGGTCGATGATGCCTACACCCCCATGTTTCTTTTCCATACATGCCTTCTCCCATCTAATGAGATGGTACCCCCCTCGTTCTGGGTCTGCCCCTTTCCATAGAAAGCGTTTCCCCATGCGGTCAATCTTCTGAATCACCCATTGCGGCATTTCAAAGAAGGAGAGATAATAGGTAGGCAAGTTTGATAGAACGACGTTGATAAGCGTAACTCTCCCCCCCCCCAAGGATAGGGCTTTGCCCTTCTACCCTGCAAGCCGTTTTTCGACCTGATCAATAATGGGTAGCCAATCTGCCTTTTTAAGTCTCCCGGATCTTAGTGTCAACCCTAAGTACTGGATGGGAAAACTCTCAGTGGGGCAGTTGAGGATTGTGGTGTGATCCAATGCCTCTTCTGGTGTCAAGGCAATGGGAATGAGTGCACTTTTGTGGAAGTTACCCTAAGGCCAGACCAGGCTTGAAAACAATACAGAATACCTTTAAAGACGGTGGTCTCCCCTAGGTTTCCATTGCCGAATAGAAGCGTGTCATCAGCGTATTGGAGAATAGAGCACCCTTATCGATTGGTTCCCTTGGCTACTGGTACAACCCAACCTGCTCTACCGCATTTCGTCATCATGGAACGGAGAACGTCAGCAACGATGGTGAAGAGGAGTGGAGATAGGGGATCGCCTTGTCTGAGACCCCGTCTGCAGGGGAATTGGTGTCCTGAGACCCCATTCACCAAGATCGCCGACCTGCTGGTGGTAAGGCAAGTGTGCATCCACCTGATCCATCTCTCTCCAAATCCTTTCCTTGCCAGAGCTTCTAACAAACAGTCCCATTCTACGGAGTCATAGGCTTTCTCAAAGTTCAACCTCAAGAGGTAACTCTTAGAATTCGACATGTGGCAGTGATGGATCATTTCCTCGGCTGTTGCCACACTGTCTTGTATGCAACGTCCTTTAATGAATCCGGTCTGGTCTTGACTTATAAGGCCATCCATCACCTTACCTAGTCTGTTGGCTAGAGTCTTGGTAATGATCTTTACCGAATAGTTGAGGAGGCTAATAAGGCGGTAGTCGATTTCCTCCATCCTGTATAGGTGGTCGATTTCCTGTTTGAGCTGTAGCAGTCTATTTCGCTCTTCCTGTAGTAAGTCCCTAATTTTTTCTATTTTTTTCCAGCTCCTCAATACCTTCCCAAAGGGATTCCTTAGCCTGCCAGATCAGCGCAAACCTGGTGCGGTTCCATTTCCTGAGTTTGCCACGAAGCCTTCTAAGTTTTTCACACCAAACTGCGGTTCCCTCGGTGGCCGTTGTCGAGCGAGACCAACATTCGTTGACCATGTGATGGAACCCTTAGAATTCTAACCACACTTTCTCAAACCGAAACCTTGAGGGCTTCCTTGGTTGGTTTTCCCCTGAGGATAGGAAAATGGGTACGTGGTCTGAGGTTGGCTTCGGGATTAACCTAGTCGCGGCCAATGGGAATTTGGTCTCCCAGTCCGTGGAGAACAAATTCGATCTAGCTTAGCTAGAATGGGCACCGCTTGCATGTTGGACCAGGTGAAGAGCCTGTCAGAGATGGGAATATCAACCAGATCTAGATTCGAGATGACCTCATTAAAGGCTTCCCTATCTGCATCGCATGCACCTCTACCCCTATGCTCTGAAGCGAATCTGGTGATGTTGAAGTCGCCCCCCACCACCCAAGTGTGAGGCCAACATGCTTTCACCGCTCTAAATTCCGTCCAGAAGGCCCTTCGAGCGTCCGAGGTGTGAGGTCCATAGACCACCGTAACCGACTGAGTCCACTGGTCGGATTTATGCTGTAGTAAAACTGACAGAGAGAATTACCCGTGGAGCTCGTCTAAATAGTTAAAGTAGTCTAGGTTAAAACCTAGAGCGATGCCCCCAGAAGCCCCCACCAACGAGGATATTTTCCATTATGAGATTCGTCTACCCCCCACTCTACTAAGTCGGTGCGTGTGTGACAGTTTGGTTTCTTAAAGACCCACGAAATTGGCTTTCGACCTGGCGATAACCTCCCTCACCATATCTCTCTTACCCCTCCTACCTAGGCCTCTAACGTTCCAGAATAGAGCCTCCATTAATTAAGGAAATGGGAAGGATCATTACTCATTTCGGGCAACGAGTTCAAATTCAAGTTAAGAGTAACCCTCTCCGTCTCCCATCCTCTAATTTTGTTGAGGAGGAGGGAGTTCCTGTCTGTATCGTTAACCGCAAGACCACAGGTATTGGTTAGACTAAAAATTTCATTATCAGTCATGAAGTTAAAAATAGAAGCTAAGAAGGAGCGCGTACCTCCTTCGCTAGTCTTTGAGGATTTGGCGGCCGCCGCGATTTCCAGATAATCATCTAAGGACTCTTTTGTAGCCCTTTTAGCCGCCTTCTGGACTCTGAAACCTGTGTGTGGTCGGTCCTGGCTAGGTGCAGTCAGTTTTGTTGGGGGATAGGCGGAGGGCACAAACTCAGGAGAGGTGGCATGGAAGTCCACCTGAAAATCATAATCCTCTGACTCCAAAGACTCCTCCTCAAAATAGACACAATCATCTTCCAGATTCATCCTGCCTTCACTATTGTCATCGTCGTCTTGTGGTGTACTCTGTACAGCTGCCTCTCCCGTTGTTGCTGCTAATTTTGGTGTGGGAGCAAATAGATAGAATTTGTGGATTCTTGGAGAAAACGATAAAGCAAACCTGTTGACCTGTTGACCTTCACCAATGTGTTGACTTGGTCTCTTGCCACTGCAGTGAACCTGCAAAAAGTGCGAGACACTGGGATGGATCCCGGCGACGCACCCTCCGACGTACTTGTCAGTAATCTGAATGATTAAGCAAGAACTTAAAATTGGAAAAGTATTGATTACCTCTTAATGGTGGTGGATGGGGAGTATTTATAGTCGCCTTAGGGATCAGATTAGGAATGTAATCCCTGTGATCAGATAAGGAATGTAATTCCTGTGATCAGATTAGGAATGTAATCCCTAATTCCCAGTGAAAGGATAGATATGAATCAGGGCCATTGATTAGAATTCATCAAAAACCCTAATTCTACCCTACTGGACTGGGTTCGCTGTGGGTTGAAACCCGCACCCAGTTGAGACAGATCTGTTTATGGATTATTGGGCTTCGAATAAAGACCCAGTTCCCCTTTTAGACCCGTTAGTAGGTGAAATTACCGTTTTACCCCTGAGCTTTAAGATTCGTGTCCGATTTGAATGGCCCCGATTTAATCCCATTTTTAGCCATATCACGAGCCCCCCACTCCTGGAGACTGAGTTTTACAGTCTTTGAGGAGTAGTTTTGTTGTTCTAATGGCGTACGGGATTTTATTGGTGTTCTTAAGGGAGTTCAGATCTTTCTCGAGGTGTAACGGTGTTATTCTGGACTTGTAAAATACCAAAAAATATCCTCAGAATTTTCTGAATTTTTGGTGATTTTTTCAGATTTTTTTTGATTTTTTTCTCATTTTTTTGAATTTTTTATTCATTTTCTGAATTAAATAATTAATTATCAAAAATATTAATTAATTATTCTAATTAAATAATTATATTTTTTAGAATTTTAAAATGAATTTTCTGAATTAATAATTATTTTTAGAATTTTTAATTAATTTTTTTCGATTTTTAATTATTTTTTTCGGATTTTTTAAATAATTAAAACAAATAAATAAATAAATTAAATATTACATGGACACGTGGCACATTTCTGAACGTCGATCGTGATCAGATGGCGCGCATCGCAAAGCAGATCATGCTCTGGACATGTGGCTCGTTTCTGAGCGTCGATCATGATCAGATGTGCGCGCATCGCAAAGCAGATCACGTTCTGGACACGTGGCACATTTCTGAGCATCGATCGTATCGTGACCCGAATTTTGAGAAGATCGGACGGCGCATGTAGGTCGGTAGGGTATTTTCTCCAATTTCAAGGTCGGTACCTCGTCCACTCGGCTCGGCACCTCGGTAATTGTCGAAGTATTGGTGTTGTCGCAACGTGGCATATATATATATATATATATATATCTTTTTTTTCTTTCTTTCTTTCTTCCCCCGCTGCTTCTTTCTCTTCTTCGCTTCCTTCTCTTCTTCCGACCCTTCTTCGTTCTTCTCCTCTGCTTCTTCTCCTCGTCTTCTTTCTCTTCTTCTGCTCCCTTCTCCTTCGTATCCTTTCTTTGGCGCCACTTCAACGAAGAGGGAGCTCGACGTCGGTATGGCGAGAGGAGCTCAGCGAAGAGGAGGTGGGATCGGCCATGGGCGAGCCCGGCGAGATGGCGAAGGGAGCTCGAAGCTTCGGGGAAGCTTCGTCGAGGAGGTTTGAGCTTCGACAGTGGAGATGTGTGAGCACGGGAATGGGTTCGGAGCTCGTGATTGCCATGGTGATGGGTTCGAGCTCGGTACGGTGAGCTCAACGATGGCGAGGCTTGGGTTCTTCGTTGGAGCTCGACGCGGGGGTGCCTGAGACGGAGGAACCTAGTGCCACTGGCGGAAGTGCGGAGGTGTGCTCGGCACGGGAGTGGCGGTTGACGGTGTTCGCCGAGGAAGGGCTCGACGAATCTCCAAGCTCCGATGATGAGCTTCGGCTGCTCATGCGCGCTCGGAGGCAGTGGAGGTGGCTCGGTTACGAAGGAGCTCGGAAGTGGAGTAGAACTCGTTTCTTGTCGAGAAAGAGAGCTCGGTGTTTTACTGTGGGGGAGCTCGGCATCGGAGCTCGGAGGTGGTGGTGTTTGGTGGCGTGGAGCTCGATGCTTCGGAGCTGGATGAAGGGGACGTCGGAGCTCGAGCTCGGTTGTCGTGAGGGGTCGGCAAGGAGAAGAACTTGAGCTTTGGCGAGGGAGGGGAGAGGTCGAGCTTCGACAATAGAGGAGTGTGAAGCTCGACGTCGTGGCGAACGTGGCGAAGCTCGGAGAGCAGAGGGCTCGGCGAATGAGGCGAAGGGTCGTTCGGCGAAGGAGAAGAGGAGCTCGACTTCTTCGGAATATGGCGAGCTTGGGATGCTCGAAGCCAGAGGAAGAAGAAGCCTGTGATGGTTTTTTTTTTTTGGTTTGGGTTGTTGGCGGGAAATCTGGAGGAGAAGAAGGGAATGCTGAAGTGGGTTGTGGGTTTGGATCCCTTAACGGGTCGACCCCGACCCTTGTGCTTTTTTCCCTTCTTTTTTCTTGTTTGGCAAATCCGAGCGCGAATTTTGAGGCGCATTTTGCCACTTTGCACTTTGTTAGTTCAGTAGCTCGGATTTCAAATCCGAGCGACGTGGCTCAATCTGGACAGTTGATCACGATCATGGTGCAAATCACGAGATAAGAGGCTCAAATTTTGAGAAAATATTATCTTGTCGTTTTGTGGAGACGTGGCGAGATCTGAGCCGTTCATCATGTTCGGACACGAATTTTGAGACAATCTGACGGTGAAACTGGCTCGGCGGCATTTTTCTCCATATGTGGAGGTCGGTACCTCGTCCACTCGGCTCGGTGACTCGGTAGTTCCCCCTCTGCCCATAGTAGCTCGGTAGCTCAGCGTAGTGGAGGGGTCGGAGCTCGATGAGGAAGGGGGTCAGCATATGGGAGAGGTGAAGAACTCCAAAGCTTGGTGTCGGATCCGCTTTCTCGTTGCTACGGAGGTTCGATCGGGGTGTGTGACCCCTCGTTTCGAAGATAACTTGAAGATCTACAACTTCTCTTTAGGAGTGGGATGAAGATTCACCCTTCTTCATGGTCAAAATAGCCCCGCAACATCCTTGTCTTGATGAAGTTGAGGAGTGTTTTGGTTTTGGGGATTTTTTGAAGAGGAGCTCCACTCCTAGGGGCGGAGAAGATGTGTTAGGAAGATCCTCGTAAGAGCCATGGGAAGATCCAATCTTTGAAGCGAGTGCAAGGAGCAACTCCATGGGAGAGTTTTGAGCTCCCAACTCGCTTAGAAGAGGCCTGCTTTAGAGGCGAGCGGAGCGAAGAGCTTGGCTCTAGGAGAGAGCGATTTGGAAGACGAGTTTGAGGAGCAACTCTAGGAGAGATTTATGAGCTCCGAACTCGTGCAGAAGAGGTCCACCTTGGAGGTAAGCGGAGTGAAGAGCTCGGCTCTAGGAGAGAGCCATCTGGAAGACAAGTTTGAGGAGCAACTCTAGGAGAGAGTTGTGAGCTCCGAACTCGTTGAGAAGAGGTCCGCTTTGGAGGCGAGCGGAATGAAGAGCTCGGCTCTAGGAGAGAGCCATCTGGAAGACGAGTTTGAGGAGCAACTCTAGGAGAGAGTTGTGAGCTCCGAACTCGTTGAGAAGAGGTCCACTTTGGAGGCGAGCGGAATGAAGAGCTCGGCTCTGGAAGAGAGCCATTTGTGAGACAAGTGTGAGGAGGAACTATAGGAGAGAGTTGTGCTCCGAACTCGTTGAGAAGCGGTCCGCTTCGGAGGCGAGCAGAGTGAAGAGCTCGACTCTAGGAGAGAGCCATCTGGAAGACGAGTTTGAGGAGCAACTCTAGGGGAGAGTTGTGAGCTCCGAACTCATTGAGAAGAGGTCCGCATTAGAAGGAGCGGAGTGAAGAGCTCTGCTCTGGGAGAGAGCCATTTGTGAGATGAGTGTGAGGAGGAACTCTAGGAGAGAGATGTGCTCCGAACTCGTTTAGAAGAGGTCCACTTCGGAGGTGAGCGGAGTGAAGAGCTGGACTCTGGGAGAGAGCCATCTGGAAGACGAGTTTGAGGAGCAACTCTAGGGGAGAGTTGTGAGCTCCGAACTCGTTGAGAAGAGGTCCACATTAGAAGGAGCGGAGTGAAGAGCTCTGCTCTGGGAGAGAGCCATTTGTGAGACGAGTGTGAGGAGGAACTCTAGGGGAGAGCTTCAGCTCCGAACTCGCTGTTTAAGTGAGAGAATTAACGGTTGTGGGAGTAGTTCCGAATGGCGAACCACTTCTAACTCGCTTAAGAGCAAGTTATTTGAAGCGGAATCGAGCTAAGTGTTGGACTCCGAACTCGTCGTTTAAGAGAGTATCAACAGTTGTGGGAGCAATTCTGAATGACGAACCACTTCTAACTCGCTTAAGAGCAAGTTATTTGAAGCGGAATCGAGCCAAGTGTTGGACTCCGAACTCGTCGCTTAAGGTTAGTAAGTTGCGGGAGCAGCCATGTAGAAGAGGCTGGACTTTGAACTCACCATTTAGCGAGTCGTGACTGGGAGAGATAGAGAAGAAGCAAGAGCAATAATTTTCAATGGAAAAATGCAAAGTTCTATTGAGATAAACTAAGTGGTTGCTTCAACAGGGCGAGCCATTATTACATGCTATTGGCCGGGTTACAAGCATCGGACTTATTGAAAATCAAGATCCTACTTCTTCGACAAGGTGAAGATCTCTTGGGAGGAGCTGGGAGGTTCTAAGTCTTGAAGCTCGGCGGGCCATTCTGTTCGTTTGTAGGCTCCTCAGGGGGAAAGCTCGGCCCCCTCTTTTTGGACGAACTTGGTCAGGTGTTCCCACTGTATGGGTTGTTCGATCTCCTCCTTGAGAGCTCGAAAATCATCCGTGTCGTGGCCGTGGTCCCTGTGAAAGCGGCACCACTTATCCTTGTTCCTCTTCTTACCGGAGGTATTCATTCTAGGGGGAGCATGGAGTAGCCCTTCCTTGTCCACCTCAATAAGAACTTCTGATATATTGGCAATGAGGGGGGTAAACTTCTCAAACCGAGGAGTCGGGCGGCGCTGGCCATTGCCGTCTTTCTGGGATTTTTGGAACCCCTCTTTACTTGTGCTCTTCCGTTTGTTCCCGGAAGATGTCTCCTCAAGAGTAGGGGGTTTGAGAGCCTCTTCCGCTCGTATTTACTTCTCCACCCTAAGTAGGAGTTCTGAGAAGTCCCAATGAGGCTTCTTGGCAAGGGATGCCCTGAGGTTGGCATTAGTGACGTTGCGCTCGAATGCGGCTGAGGCTATTGATTGGTTGAGAGAGGGAATGGACCGGGCTTCGGCGGTGAAGTGCCGAACGTAATCCCTTAGGTGTTCACCCTTTTCTTGGTTGAGGGTCACCAGGGATACACTTGTTTTCTCAGCCCGGCGGCTACTCACGAAATGAGTAAGGAAGATCCCTTCAAACTGATCGAAAGAGAAGATGGAGGCCGGGGCGAGGTGAGAGTACCATTCTCTTGCAGACCCCTTCAGCGTGGCAGGGAAGATCTTGCAGAGGAGGGCGTCTGAAGCATGGTGGATAATCATGAGAGTTTTGAAACTCTCTATGTGATCTGCGAGGTCGGACTCCCCTGTATACGACTCAAAGTGAGGCGGTTTGAAGTTCCCAGGGATGGGGGCCTCCATGATGGTTCGGGAGAAGGGAGGTCTACTCGGGAGGAGAGTCCTTCCTCTTAGCTCTTCATCTTTGTCCATTCGGCCGAGGCGCCTCTCCATCTCATGGAGACAGCGAAGAGAGCATCGTCCCTCCGACGATAGTCAAATGAGCCTCTGAACTCGTCTTCATAGGAAGGAGAGCGGGGACTACGATGATAGTAGCTCCAGGAATGGCGAGGGCTAGGAATGGCTGTCAGTTGCTAGGAGCTGGGGGAGGAGTAAGGGACCGATGGTGAGGACTTTGGACCAGAGGAGGAGTAGGGACCCTTTGAGTATTGTTGTTGCTGGGTCAAAGATTGAGGGCTTGCAAAACAGTTGCTCGGAATTGCTGGAAATCGGCACGGGTGATGGGTGCCTCATCGTTCCTTAGAGGTTGCCTATCATTAGGAGAATGGGGTCTCCTCCTATGGTGCCGAGGGGACTCTATCCGCCCCCTTCGAGTAGGGGATCTTCTGTAATCTCGGTGATGAGGAGATCGCTCATTTGGACATTGTTGGCGGGAGGCTCCCTCTCGGGCCCGCCTTTCATCCAAACGGCGACGAAGGTCCTCTTCCTTCTTCCGATTGTCGAGGGTGTTGCGGAGGTCATCTGAGGCTCGGGGGTTGTGAGATGCCATGGAATCGGAAGAGGGGTTGTGTATTGAGACGCGGTCCTGATGGAGAGGTTGCTTCTGAGGATTGACCCGGGAGCCCCCCGCACCGGCATTCTGGGGACCGGTTTGACCGCGAGGGGGTTGATGATTCTGAGGAGGAGGTTGGTTCTGCTGAAGGGCCTGATTAGGCTGAGGGACAGGCCCCATCGGCAGGACGGTTTGATGGAGAATCTCATGTTGTGTTAGAGGAGGGGTAGGTCCACGGTTGGACCCTCTGGATCTGAGTTTCCTTGGAGGCATGGCTAGAGAAGATCTGACCAACGGGAAGAGGGAAGACTGCTATTCGTGGTGTTTCCCACAGACGGTACCAATCTGTTGCTGCTAATTTTGGTGTGGGAGCAAACAAATAGAATTTGTGGATTCTTGGAGAAAACGATAAAACAAACCTGTTGACCTGTTGACCTTCACCAATGTGTTGACTTGGTCTCTTGCCACTGCAGCGAACCTGCAGAAAGTGCGAGACACCGGAATGGATCCCGGCGACGCACCCTCCGACGCTCTTGTCAGTAATCTGAATGATTAAGCAAGAACTTAAAATTGAAAAAGTATTGATTACCTCTTAATGGTGGTGGATGGGGAGTATTTATAGTCGCCTTAGGGATCAGATTAGAAATGTAATCCCTGTGATCAGATAAGGAATATAATCCCTGTGATCAGATTAGGAATGTAATCCCTAATTCCCAGTGAAAGGATAGATATGAATCAGGGCCGTTGATTAGAATTAATCAGAAATCCTAATTCTACCCTACTGGACGGGGTTCGCTGTGGGTTGAAACCCGCACCCAGTTGAGACAGATCCGTTTATCGGTTATTGGGCTTTGAATAAAGACCCAGTTCCCCTTTCAGACCCATTAGTAGGTGAAATTACCGTATTATCCCTGAGCTTTAAGATTCGTGTCCGATTTGAACAGCCCCGATTTAATCCCATTTTTAGCCATATCACCCGTATTGGATCCCTCAATGGGCCCATCACTTGTCGCCACTTCCTGTAGAATAATTGTCTCTCCAATGATGGACCCCTCGATGGGCCCACTACATGCCACTTCCCGTATATTTGGTTGCATTTCAGGTCCCGTACTAGTATGTAGAACAATTGGGCCCTCGATGGGCCCCTCTAAACTAACCCCTCCTGCGCTATAAAATGCCCCCCCCCCTCTCTTTTTCGTTCCCAAGCGAAACAGTGGGCTTGGGCCCACTCGAACCCACTTGAACATTTAGACTACGATCTATCTGCGGAGTAGGATAAGCTACGCTGCGTTCTTGGACCATCTGGTCCTGCCTTTTGACGCCCCCTCCACATGGCTTATGAAGGTTGGCTGCTTCTGCGGCAGGTTCTCTGCTCGAGGCACTGCGCACTCTGAACGAAGCCTCTTTGTCATTTACGAAGGGTTCCTTCCTCTTATCTTGTGAAGCTGCTCTTTCTTCTGTTGGACCTTTCTCATTTGAGTTCTCTTTCTCTTCAGCGATGAGCTGTACGCTCGTCGTCTTCCTCAAAAAACCCTTTGCCAAATCACGCTCCTGGCGCCTAGAGCTTCCTTTTTTCTCTTTAGGTGGCCTACTTTGTTTTGGGTCCACCTTCGTGGTTAAAAGCGACACTCCCCTCGGTGCTTTCCCCTTAAAGGAGCTATCCTTTACCGACTCTCGTCCCAAAGACAGCGTCTTTCTCCCTTTTGGAGAGCAGCTTAGCATGCTTTTGCCCATACCAGGGCCTGCAGGCTCTAGTTCCTTCCTCTAGTCTTCTTTTGGTTTCTTTTCACCAACTTTCTGTGGCTACATGCCACTTTGGGAAGCCTGTGGTACTCCCTTTTTCAAACTAGTCGCTGGCCTTGGACGATTTACCAAATCTAGCAATGGATTCTGGCCGATGGATCCTTTGGACGAGTCTCGATCTCACCCAACGAGATCCGGCCCTGGGTCTTGACGCGCTGATCCCCCCACCACAGGCTCTCGGCCCTCCGGCCCTCTCGCCGCTTTGATCAATTCTCGGTGAGACCGCTCCACCTCATGGGCCCCGTCTATAGTGAGCTCCCACTCCGGTGAGGCAACCTCTTTGTAGGTGCGGCCATCTCGAAGAGAGGGGGGTGTGGGGGAAGTGATGGGTTGCAGCTCTGCCTCCGTCTCTGCGCGTTTGTCTAGTACAAACCGAATGTAATAAGATTGTTCAAATGAGAAGACTTTGGCGAAGTAAGGCATGAGGGAGTTATCACCGCTCCTGATGAGGACTCTCGCCGAGACTATCTCCGAGCGGCGGATGGTCTTTTCATCTATGTCTTCCACTGATCCGAAGTCGGAGACTATCTCTTGCAAAGCCTCCTTCTTCCAGAAATGAAGTGGAACGTTGTGGATCCATATCCAAAACTTGTCTCCTTGGGGACGTTCTGCACCGAAGCTCGGTGTCCAAGCTTTGAAGTCCACTTTGAAGTGGCCAAAATCCACCGTCGCCATACTGGTAACTTCTAACATTTTCTCTGGTGATGGGAACGAGATAAGAAATTGGAGATGACAAACTTTCTTCATTACCCAGTCCCTGTGTGCATTCATAGGCCACTTAGCGTTCAGCACTTGTAGGAGATGGGTTTCTGATGGCCTTCCTGTCTTGACTCGAGCCACCGCGCACCGCTGGCGTAGCCAACTTTCCTTACTATTGATGATGGCGATACTGTTTGCTAGTCTGATTGTTGCAGGGTTATCTGGCGACCTTCCTCTGCAAACTTGTCGTTCATCATCGGCGTTAGAAGTAATCACATTAGTACAATTGTAAGACATGTGGCCCCATTTCATACATTTCAGGCATCGAACTTCTTTAGTGCATTCTGTTCGATAGTGGCCCAAGTCACCACAATTGAAGCACGACACCGGTTTTCGTTTCCCTCTTCTTTGTTTCTTACCGTTGTCCTGCAGCACTGGCGCTGGGGAGGTGAGTTTCCTT
This sequence comes from Hemerocallis citrina, assembly GCA_017893485.1. Classification (NCBI taxonomy): domain Eukaryota; kingdom Viridiplantae; phylum Streptophyta; class Magnoliopsida; order Asparagales; family Asphodelaceae; genus Hemerocallis; species Hemerocallis citrina. Next base: position 210,455,564 of record CM030367.1, on the reverse strand, counting down.
TTCCCTTTGTGGGTGACCTCTTGTCACTGCCCCGCTGCATCTCCAGACGGAGCTTGATCCTCATCCTCCCTAGCCTCATCGCTTGGACCCCCCTGTTGGGCCCATACGACGATGGCTTTGGGATGGTCCGGGCTCGCCTCCTTTGGTGGTGCCAGGTGTTGGGTGAGGGGGGGGGGGACTGGTGGGAAGTGCTGCTGATTGTTGGGTTTCACTGGGGGGTTATGGTGGAGTGTGGAGGATCTTGGCTGTGATGTGTTGGTTGAGTGATATTGGTAGTCGCTGCTATGGTGACTTGAGTGATGCCGCTGGCCTCTATAGTATTGGGGACGGTGAGTATCCTTGCTGTAATCCTTTTCTCTGTCGTAACTGTTGGATTGATGAAGTTGATGTGTCTCATTGGGAGAACTCAGTCGGTGATTGTCCCTGTCCCTAAGAAGATGGTCGTCGTATCGTCTCTGAGCGTAACGTTGGACCCTAGGGGGTTCTATTACGCCCGTAGCGGCTCGTAGAAGGACCCCCTCTATGGGTCCGTTCCCTCGAGGTGACCTCCTGATAGCGGTGATGAACGTCGCCACTCCTTGGCTGTCGATGATGTGCACTTCGGTGTGCCCGCGGCGGAGTGAGCGCACGTCTGAGCCTAGGAGACTTCTCCTCATAGGGGACATTCAATAGGGAAGGAAGGTTTGAGGTGGGGTTGGGGGGTGCAGCCACCTGGTTGACAGGGAGGTGAGAGGGTGGGAGAGGAGTAGGGGGAGACACATCTGCAGCGGGGGGAGGGGAGGTGGTGGGTATCGGACCCCCTCGTTGGGCCCACACCCACTCAGCTCCAACTCCGACAGCATGGAGGAGTGAAGCCAAAGGTCCGAGAGGTAAAGGTGAAGATGGTGAAGACGTCAATGCACCGGGGTTGAAGCCGAAGGGTGTGGGACAAACTAAAGTATGCAGGAAGGAGAAAGAGAAGAGGTTCAGAGGAGGAGGAGAAGAAGAGAGTGGTGGAGGGCGCCGGAAATGAGATTCGGCGGGAGGAGGAAGGAGGGGTTAGGTGGGAGCAGCACGTTTGGTTGGAGAAATCCCGTCAACAGAAATAGTTGAATTTAATAAACCTATCTATTTAAACCTGTTGAATCGGTTTTTCCCTTGTATGTGGCATGCATCTGCCTCTTGAACCGAATTCCCTAACTAAGTACACTGTTCAGAAAGTGTACTTCTTTTGTACGTGACTTTGACACTGTAGGTGGGCCTCACAATATGAATTAGATTTTATGTAACGCCCCGGCCCAAAAATATATACGGTCCCAAAACTCTATTCGATTCATCAAAAACAACCTTCATAAAATGTACAATTATGCATGGACAAATACTACTGCTAGCTACTTAAGAAGAATAAAAAAAAAAACTCACAAATTAACCCGTCGAATTCCTCTCTTTTTCCATGCTTTTTTAAAATCCGGAATCATCACTTTCATCCATTCTGAGCTCCATCTTTCAGTCACTCACTCTCTCTCTCTCTCTCTCTCTCTCTCTAAAGCTTTCTCTCAGTCTCTCCTTTTCTCATATTTTCTATATATAGGTATCAAAATATGTACAGTATATGTCTCTCTATTCTTAACCTCTAACGAATTCACCACATCACATCTCTTCCTACTCTCCAACCTACATGTTTACTCCTAATCATATGCAGACTAGAATTAGATTCCTTGTGATTAAGCATTTAAGTGAACATTACATACTAAACCTTCAAAATTCCAACTTTGCACGTATGTCTTTTCTTTATTCATTAATTCATACAAATTGACTCCAAACAAGTCAACTTCAATTTAAAGTACTCCTATAAATTTCAGTGTATTATATTTCCAATAGTGTTGAATTGACATGTACAGGAGGTAAATTTTGTTGTAAAAATAGAGTGTATAGAGTATGGCTGTTAAAAGTACTAGATTTTCAAGAAGGCGTAGAACATGGTAAAGCAGAATTGTGTGGTACGTGGAGACTCTTAGACTAAAAGATCGTATTAGAGATAGATATATGGTTGAAGTAAATTGCAATGTGTCATTGATGGCCGCCAAGAAGGATAAGCAAAAATATAATTGGAGTTCAGGTTCTACCTTGTTGCATTCTTTTTTTTTTACTTATTTTTGTTCTTAAATGTACTTACTGCTGTCACACTCTTGTGTCCTTTCTGTAGAGCTCTTCTTCTTGTGGCAAATATCCTGGATGCAATACTTTTAGAAGCACCTGTTGGATCATCTGGGAAAAATTAATGAAACAGCAGTCTATGTTCTAAGGGCGAAAAGTGTATATTTTTGTTAGTATTCTCGGCTTCTTGATTCTCCTCTGTTGCTCCGTCACAAGGATCAATCTGATAGTAGAATGTGTAATTTATCTTTGAGAGTATTACTCTTTACAGAAATAGCTAGCTAGATTGTTTGGATTTTAAGATTTGCGTTAGCAGTTTCAATCTAGTGATCGATAGTTTTGGAGTAGTGTTTTCTCTTTGAAAATTTTGCTTACTTATGAAGAAATTATGACTAATTTATAATGGCTCATTTGTTTATCGTTAATTTGAAATGTTTTATTCAGGTTCTTGGATCTATTTATGTGTCCAAGTGAAATTGAAATTTCTCTGTAAAATTTGTCTTCTTTTCCGCTGCATGTCTACATTTTATCTCTGTTAATTTTTTTCTTTCTTCCTCCAGACTATTGGAGAATACCATTTGATTTCTTAGTTCATAGAAAACTTGCTGCAGGTCAACTAATTTCCAACTAAAAATTTAGGACAAAATACTAATTAAGAAAATGTCTACACTAGGTTGAGAGAGTTGGTTATAAAATTTTGTTAAATCTTTCATGGAGTATTACAGCGTTGTAGAAAAGACGGTCATTTGAAAGATTTGATTATGGATGTGACGCATCAAAACTCTTTAACTAGTGTGCCTACATGCAGGGCTAGTTCCCACCTTGACGCAGGGGCCTCTGGATTTTGTTGCAATTTTAGGAGCCCAAAATTTGTATTCTCTTACAAATACAGACACGTATTTTGCGTGTAAAAAAATTTATATTGTAATTAGGGGCCCCAAAAATAATTATTTGGGCATTTCGCCTCAGCCCCTGGGGACTGACGGCCGGCCGGCCCTGCCTACATGATCTCAAAATAGAGATCGTAGCGACTGAGTGCATCTTGAGGCAGGCACTATCCTTGATCCTATGGTGTAAATGCTTCTCTGTAGCTATCCTATGCTGCATGATTATTCTAACTCAGAAGTTTTGTCCTTGCCACCTTTCACAGATTACGAAAACTTGTATAAACTAATTAAAAGAGTGATGTCTCTCACAGCTCTTTTGTTTTCCTTGTTGCTACCTTCACAGAAGAAGTCAAAGAGCTTTGAGCTTGTTCATTTCTTTCTCAAGCACAAGTCTAGCTTCCCTTGCTCTTTTTTCTTCCCCTACTTCAACAGTTATTAGCTAGTGTCAGTTTCTGATAATGGCAGGAAACTCTGCTTCTTCTGTCCATGACTTCTTCACTGTTAAGGTCAACCACACTAACGTACCCTTGCTTAATTTTCTTTTCTTTTTTTCCCTAATGTTTTAGGGGTTTTGGTTTCCTATTACTTTCTGTTAGTTTTCCTCTAAACTTGGTTTGATCTGATTATTAGGCAGCTTTTTGAGATTAGACTTTGATTAAGTTATTGTGAAAGTGAGAGATTCTGATTCCAAAAATCAGACAATCATAGGGTTATGTTATTGGATTTTGTTACGACCTTGTAGAAACAATTACAATTTTTTGAGAATCTACAGCTTTGTTTCTCTTCTTTGGACCCATGTTTATGCTTGCTTCTCTTGAATCTTTTGGTGGTTAGAATTGATATTACTTTGTTAAACAATTTGTACAAGAATGCCCAAAATCCCCAGCTTTCAGCTATGAATTTTAGGTGAGCCATTTTTATTGCAGGGTATTGTGGTTCACTACTGCTACTAGGTCTAATTAGGTTCCTCGAAGGTATCTTGTTTATACTAATACTCGTATTGCACAAAAGCAAAGGAAAGAGCGAAAAGTGAGAATTCAAAAAAGGGAGACTGTTAACTGTACTAGAGGTCGTGTTTCTATCGTTGTTTATCGATAGTGGAGACTGCAAGATGCACGTATTGCCCGTGCATATGGATCAGATTGATTGAACCACGTAAAGCCTAACGCCGATTTTAGTTCTGTTGTGGTGTTATTCTCTTATCGTCTGTGATTGTCAAGGAAAGGACAAAACTCTAATATTTGTTGGACTTTCTTTCTTCTCTGCGGGAGCTTACAAGTGATGCATAGAATTTTTAGCCGTCATACGCCAAATTTTGAAAATATTTGCATTTAAGGGCCAGTTTCCAAACTATTAGCGCTCGTGGACTACTTTGTGCTACGTTAGCAACGGCCGCTTTTTCCAATAGCGGCACCTTCATTTTCGAGGTCCCAAATGAGAATAGTGGCCTATATTTTAAATTTTTTTGAATTTTTTGTTTGTTGTTGCTATTTCCACTAGCAACCTTACTATATATAAGGTCGCTGATGGGATTAGCGACCTCAAATGAATGTATTGAGACACCTAGCGATTTCTAGAGAGTTTTTGTTCTCTTTGAAAAAAAAACTTAAAACTGTGGTCGTTATTGGGAATAGCGACCTTAGTATATATGAGGTCGCTAATGGGATTAACGACTAAGGTTGCTATTCCCAATAGCAACATTAGTTTTAAATTTTGCTTACGCAATACTTCATGCTCTTTACATATGTTACTTCATAAATTGCAAGCTCTAATACATGCATGGACAGGTCAAGCAGGGGCGAGGAAGAAGCCCAGAACGGAGGGATCTCAGTAGTGGAGCAAGGACCCGAGGCGGGAAGGTTCATGGCTTAGAGTATTCAGTGATAATTCCCGGAAAGGGTGGAAGTGTTTTGTATCTCCTATGGAGAATTTTATTGTATTTCCTGTAGCATGTTATATTTTGGGAAGGTTATCTGGGACTAGATTGTAAGGGGGAGCTCGCTCTTCAAACTATTTTGTATGTTTCGTTAACTATCATTAATGAAACCCGTGACTATAGTCACTTTATTTCAAAAAAAACATTAGTTTTAAATTTTTTCTCCCAAGAGAGCAACATTAGTGGTAAACATAGGCCGTTATTCTCATTAGCGACATCGAAAATGAAGAGAGCGGCCTCGCTGACGTGGCACAGAGTAGCCCACGAACGCTAATAGTTTGGAAACTGGCCCTTAAATGTAAATATTTTCAAAAAGTGGCCTATGATGGTAAAAAAAACTCTGATGCAGATTGAAAATTTGAAAAATGAAAGCTACTACTATTCTCCTTGCAGGATTCCAAGGGCAACGATGTCGATCTCAGTATTTACAAGGGAAAGGTCCTTCTGATTGTAAATGTTGCATCCAAATGGTATATATCTCAAGTGTTTTTGTTTGTTGTTCAGTATTGGGTAGAAGCTAGAAACAATCAATTAGTGTGTATATTTATACCCTGCATTACTTTGTTCGACTGCGGATTTTCATAATTTGGCTTTTGAAATCATTTTTCTGCTTGTGTAATCTTGTTGAGTTACTCAATTCAGTGGGCTAACTAAGTCAAATTACACGGAGTTGGGCCAGTTGTATGACAAGCACAAGAATATATATATATATATATATATATATATATATATTTATTGAAATAGGTAACTTTTTATGATTCCGACAAGCATGCTTGAGAAGTTAAGTGTCGTCATTTTGGGTTACATTATCATATGCATTGTCATTTTGGGTTACATTATCATATGCATTGTACAATATTGTTTCATTATGATATTTTATATTCTTCGGATATCAAATAGTTTTTTTTTTTTAATCGTAAAAGGTTGACAATTGCCCCCTCCGTGTTTCATTAAAAAATTTAACAAAACAAACAACAAAAAATAGGCTTATGAATTTCAGATCTCAACAGGCTGGGTTCTGGAATTCATACACCCCAACCAACAAACAAATATACATCGAAATGTCGTCCTACTGATCGGCCACCCCCGCCAGAACAATTTTTTCGTGCCAATTTGGGCTCACTCTCTCACTCAGTCGCTCGCTTGTACGCCGTTTATTCTCTCCGACTATCGTACGCTCTCCCTCGTCGCCCCCAGCAGTGACCCATACGACAAGCAACAACACCGTATTAGAGACCCCGCAGGCACTCCACCAATCTGACACTCCATGTCAAGATTGAGTCCTCATTCTCATCCCCTCGCTTCACTCTCGATGACTCTCACCGCAACCTCACAACGATGGTAGACGTCGCACCTGACCCTGCGAGTCCTCTGACATGAAAGAACCAAAGGCACCCGGATATCAAATAGTTGAATTACATGTCTTAACGAATGTATGAAAGCTATATATAAGAGGCCCAAATACAGTAATATTTGATGATCCACTTTGCTCAGTTGATCAAAATATCTTTAAGAAATCATGTTTATTAACTCAGGAGTCGTAATACTATCCTCTGATTGAATAGTCAAGTATTGATTCATAAAAAAATGATGAACTAGAACTATAAATTGTTCTATATGTGCTTCCGATATTGACCTCACTTGTGTCTTTCTGTTCTTCTCATGTTCTAACAACATATATAATTGACAATGTAGGATTTGAGATACTCGCTATCCCGTACGTGCAATCAGTTTGGGGAGGAAGAACCGGGTAGCAATGAGGAGATTCTGGAGTTTGCTTGCACCCACTTCAAAACCGACTTTCCCATTTTTGACAAGGTACCTATAACATGGGGAAAAAAAATTCATATGCTAATTTTTCAAATTATTATTTCGTATCTCTAATCTCTAATCTCTAATATTATAATGGAAGAGTTGGAATTGTCATTTGTCAACATAGAAATCCGTACATTGCACGAGTAATATTGTGCGGAATACGAATCAAACAACCAATCGAAGAGAGAAACAGCGAGAGAAAACACAGAAAAACAAGCAAACACAAGGACACAGATTTAATGTGGTTCGGCAAACAAGTGCCTACATCCACGGGGCGGTTGGGGTTTCTCTTCTTCTTCAAATAATCACCAATGGGCGAAAACAAACCCTTACAAAAGATGACGGCTGCAAACCGAATAGAGGTCTCTAATTTTCGTCACTCCTTACCAAACCCTAACGGGTTGTATTTATAGGGAAGCTATTTGGGCCTTTCGAAATGGGCCTATTCTGGATTAAAAACCCGCCTACAGTCGACTGATCATCTTACCAGTCGACTGATAAATACTTCGGGACAGTCGACTGAACCCACATGCAGTCGACTGACTACTGCTGTATCCTTAGCCTTTGAAAACTCCTCTCTGGACAGTCGCCTGATCCTCCAACCCAGTCGACTGATGTACTGGAACTTTCGATCGCTGTAGATACGAACCAGAATCGAGCCATTATCCTACAATCTCCACCTTGGCGAGATCTTCCAAGTATCCAACAATCTCTACCTTGGCGAGGTCTTCCATGTAGCCCGAGCAATCTCCAATAAATACTCCAAAACAAATGCTCATCACCCAATGTAACAAATTCCAAACTCCACCTTAGTATGATATCACATACTAGGCAAACAAATAGCGAAGCACCATCCCAACCGCCCATGCCAAATTATCAAACATGCAAAATATTAGCCAGGTTCATGCAATGCTTGAACTTGGCTGCCCCAACAACTTTGGTCAACATATCAGCAGGATTATCAGCTGTCCCAATCTTCACCAGAAGAATATCACCATCCTTTTTCAAATCACGCACAAAGTGATAACGGACATCAATATGTTTGGTCCTCGAATGATGAACTTGGTTCTTCGCTAAATGAATAGCACTCTGACTGTCACAGTGTACCTCCACCTTCTCCCGATGAATTCCCAAGCTCTTCAAAAGTCCATGAATCCAAATAGCTTCCTTCATGGCCTCAGCAACCGCCATGTATTCAGCCTCAGTAGTAGACAACGCTACAGTGGACTGCAAATTGGACCTCCAACTTATAGGTGCTCTAGCCATAGTAAACAAATAGCCTGTAGTAGACCGCCTCTTATCTAGATCACCTGCATAGTCAGAATCAACATAACCCACCAATAACCTGCTAATATTGTCATCCCTTTCAAACTTCAAACCCACATCCGTGGTGCCACTTATGTACCTCAAAATCCATTTAGCTGCTTGCCAATGCTCTCTGCCAGGATCATGCATATATCGACTAACCATACTCACCGCCTGAGAGATGTCTGGTCGAGTACAGACCATGGCATACATCAAACTGCCAACCACACTAGTGTAAGGTACATTAGCCATATACTGTCTCTCTTCATCTGTACTTGGAGACTGAAAAGCACTAATTCTAAAATGAGTGGCTAAGGGTGTACTGACTGGTTTAGTTTTCTCATCTATACCAAACCGTTTCAGCACCTTCAAAAGATATTGCTTCTGTGTCAAACTCACTATGCTCTTTGCTCTGTCTCTAGCTATCTCCATCCCAAGTATCTTCTTGGCTTCACCAAGATCCTTCATCTCAAATTCAGAACTCAGCTGATTCTTCAAATTTTGAATCTCCTTAGCATTTTTAGAGGCAATCAACATGTCATCCACATATAATAACAGATATATGAAAGAACCATCCTGCAATTTTCTGAAATAGACACAATGATCATACTCACTTCTGGAATATCCCTGCACTTTCATGAACTGATCAAACCTCAAATACCACTGCCTTGGAGATTGCTTCAATCCATAGAGAGACTTCTTCAACCTGCAAACACAATTTTCCTTCCCAGCTGTCTTAAACCCATCTGGCTGCAACATATAAATTTCTTCATCTAGATCCCCATGTAAGAATGCAGTCTTCACATCCATCTGTGTCAATTCAAGATCAAACTGTGCTACCAATGCCAACAAAATCCGAATAAAAGGATGCTTCACAACTGGAGAGAACACTTCATTATAGTCAATTCCTTCCTGTTGAGCATACCCCTTTGCGACTAGTCTAGCCTTGAACCAAATACTGTCTTTTGGACCTTCTTTCTTCGTATACACCCACTTGCAACCGATAGCTTTCTTCCCCTTCGGTAATTGCACTAGATCCCAAGTCTGATTCTTATGAAGAGAGTTCATCTCTTCATCCATAGCAACTTTCCAATCTGCATTTTCAGAACTTCTAGTAGCTTCTTTGAAGTTGGAGGGAACTTCATCATCCACAATGGGAAGAGCAAATGCAACTGTATCTGTAAAACGAGATGGTCGTTTGATATCTCGTCTTTGCCTTCTTGCTGCAATTGATTCTTCGTGCTGGGGAGGGTTAGGAACTTCTTCCTCATCCTCAGTATCAACCACATCATCATCATTTTGGGTAGGATTTTCAACTGAAAGCTTTTCTAACTCCACCTATTGGAGAACTCTCCCATTCTTCTGCTGCTGTAGATCACCAGTCGACTGATCCTTTACACCAGTCGACTGTCCCGAGCTTCTGCTGTTCACCTGTTGGAGAACTGTCCCACTCTTCTGCTGCTCACCAGTCACTGTTCTCGTCCACCAGTCGACTGTCCCGAGCTAATCATGCTGGTCTCATCAAAGGTGACATCCCTGCTGATTACTAATTTTTTCTGTTCTGGACACCACAACCTGTAACCTTTGACACCAGTACTAAAACCAACAAATATAGCCTTTTTGGCTCTTGCATCAAGTTTAGTTTCAGTTACATGAAAATAAGCAGGACAACCAAATATATGCAAAAAACTATAATCAGATGCAGGTTTACAACTCCATACCCCAATAGGTGTTTTGCCTTCAAGTGCTGCTGATGGTAAACGGTTGACAATGTGGCTTGCATATATAACAGCTTCTGCCCAAAATGTCTTCTTCAATCCAGACTGTGCTAGCATACATCTCACCTTCTCAAGTAAGGTTCTGTTCATCCTTTCTGCAACCCCATTTTGCTGTGGAGTCTTCCTAACTGTGAAGTGCCTCTGGATCCCTTCATCTTCACACAATTTCAGAAACGGATCGTTCTTGTATTCCCCTCCATTATCTGATCTCAGAACCTTAATCTTCCTTCCAGTCTGGTTTTCAACTTTCTTCTTCCAACTTGTGAACAATGTCAAAACTTCATCTTTGTGTTTCATGGTATATACCCAAACTCGTCTGGAGTAGTCATCAACAAATGTAACAAACCAGTGTCTACCACTCATAAAAGGTGTCTGAGTAGGGCCCCAAACATCTGTGTGCACATAATCGAGGATACCCTTTGTCTGATGTACAGCTGTACCAAATTTCACCCTAGTTTGCTTACCCAAAACACAATGTTCACAAAATTCCAACTTGCACCCTTTAGCATCTTTAAGCAACCCTTGCTTCACAAGTCCCTGCAAGGCCTTTTCTCCTGCATGCCCGAGTCGCATATGCCACAACCTAGTAGAGTCGGGAATAACCTGTTTAGGCCTTTCAGTTACACTGGCAGCCTGACCCAAATATGTTTTTCCCTGCAAGAAAAACAAGTTCCTTTTTCTTTGCCCTTTCATCACCACGAGTGATCCGCTAGTCACCTTCAGAATGCCACCTTCACTAGCAAATTTCAATCCACTGGCCTCCAAAGCACCAAGTGAAATCAAATTTTTTTTTTCAAATCTGGAACATACCATACATCTGAAAGCTCCCTAATAAGACCATCGTGCATTAGCAATTCAATCTTCCCGATTCCTACCTTCTTACAAGGTGCATCATTTTCCATCAAAACTACCCCACCATCCATATACTCTAAAGAAGTAAACCACTCCTTTCTCCAAGACATATGATAGGATGCTGCTGTATCAAGGAACCATACCTCTTGATAAAGTGAGGGACTAGTTGCAAGTGCATAAGAAAAAACATCATCACTATCTACATTATCAACAATCACATTTGCAGTCGAATTTCCCTTATTTCGTAGCTTAGGACAATCCTTTTTCCAATGCCCCCTTTCATGACAGAAAGCACATTCATCTTTGGCTGGTATCTTTCTGTCCTTTGAAACTCTTCTCGATTTGGAACGAGATTTGTTTCCCTTTTTCCCAGATTTGGTCTCAGATCTGGTCTCAGTTCTGCCCCTTACAATCAATGCCTCAGAAGTTTCTCTATCAACCATTTTATCCCTTCTCCTAGTTTCATTATTCAACAGAGCATTTGCAATATCTTCATATTTCACAGTATCCTTTTCATATATTAACGTTGTTGCTAAATGATCATAACTTTCAGGTAATGAGTTCAACAGAATTAGGGCTTTATCTTCATCTTTAATTTGCTCATCCAAATTTAACAAATCAGCCAATAATTTATTAAATGATTCAACATGAGCATTCATAGACATACCTTCAGTATAGGTGAAGCGAAAAAGTCTCTTCTTCAAATACAGCCGATTCTCCAAACTTTTCCTCATGTATTTGTCTTCGAGTTTCTTCCACAACACCGCAGCAACGGTATCCCTCATCAAATCATACTTCTGAGCCTTCGCAATAAAGAGCCGAATAGTCCCACACGCAACTCGATTCAACTTCTTCCAATCTACATCGGACATATTCTTTGGTTTTTCTACCTCCAAAGCAACATCTTGTTCTTGTTGAACAAGAACATCCAACACCTCACACTGCCACATCCCGAAATTGTTTGTTCCATCAAATTTTTCAACTTCAAATTTTGCGTTGTGAATCGTTGTTCTGGACGAACTTGATCCCACAACATCCTTGGTTGCATCTGCATCACTCGCCATCTCCCTCTAGGTCTAACCGAAAGCTCTGACACCACTTGTTGTGCGGAATACGAATCAAACAACCAATCGAAGAGAGAAACAGCGAGAGAAAATACAGAAAAACAAGCAAACACAAGGACACACAGATTTAATGTGGTTCGGCAAACAAGTGCCTACATCCACGGGGCGGTTGGGGTTTCTCTTCTTCTTCAAATAATCACCAATGGGCGAAAACAAACCCTTACAAAAGATGACGGCTGCAAACCGAATAGAGGTCTCTAATTTTCGTCACTCCTTACCAAACCCTAACGGGTTGTATTTATAGGGAAACTATTTGGGCCTTTCGAAATGGACCTATTCTGGATTAAAAATCCGCCTACAGTCGACTGATCATCTTACCAGTCGACTGATAAATACTTCGGGACAGTCGACTGAACCCACATGCAGTCGACTGACTACTGCTGTATCCTTAGCCTTTGAAAACTCCTCTCTGGACAGTCGCCTGATCCTCCAACCCAGTCGACTGATGTACTGGAACTTTCGATCGCTGTAGATACGAACCAGAATCGAGCCATTATCCTACAAGTAATTCCAACTCTCCCATTAATTACAACAAGAACAAACAAATAAAAAAATCTACCTATTTAAAACGTGCAACGCACGTGCAATACAATCATTTTTTTAACATTAAACATACACATATGTTGTATGTACAACTCAAATTATACTTATAAATACGTGCATTACATGTACAAATTGTAGCTTTTTCTTCAAAATATTTTTTCCAATTATGTGCAGCGCACGTCCAACTCCAAAACTACTAATTCTTAATTAACATGTATATTGCACGTAAAAATCTCTTACTCTTATCAAAACGTGCATCCGAACGTCAAAAATACTGGTGCTAAATAATGAGAAGTAAATTCCATCTGCATGAATGTCTATTATACAGCACCTAAAACTCTTGTCAGCTACAAGGCACATCAAATTTAAAAAGAAAAGGACAACTTTGTCTATCAAATAGTTTGAATTTCTATCAGTTTCTAATCTCTCAACTGTTTGGTAAAAAACTAGAAAATATCATCAAATGCGTTACTATTAAATATATATATATCAAATGGGATTTTTTTTCTTCAGCGGCTCAAATGATTTTGTCTGCTTCGTGCCAACACTAGTCCCGACACTAGATGATCATATCAAATTCAACATTCTATCAGATTCGCACTACTATACTGCAACAACAGGCAGGGCCAGTCCCCGCTTGAGGCGGGCGAGGCTCGGATCCCCGAATTTTATGCATTTTTTAGGGCCACCATTTTTTTTTCCTTATATATATATATGTACACTTATTTTGTACGTAAGTTTTTTTTGGATCTCCGAATTTTTATTTTTTGGGACTTCCAATCCACAAATCCTCTTATGAACCTCTGCTTGACTCCTCTCACAATCAAATAGATATGTGATTTAGCGATTTTCATATGAAAGTTATTGAATCCACTGTTGGTCGCAATGTGTAGCTGTCGTTTGTCGTTTGACTAGGTTCTCTCTAGTCATGGTGATATATCTATTGTTGGCTGTTTTACTCAAAACCAAGCTCCTCCTTCCTTGCTTTTAGTCCCACATATGTGCATTGTGAGTGGTTATGTTACAACCCCTCCTTTACTCCTTTGAAGACTTGTGTGGTGTGGGGAACCCGTGGGCCACACGTGCGCGCCGCCACCGCCGCCAAGCCCGGTTCGGTTCGGTTCGGCGCGCGTAATGGGCACACGTCGGATCTGTTATTCAGATCCGAAATTCTTGTCTTTTTCTTTGTGCACGTTGTGAGTGGTCCCTCTCTCGTTCACCTCTTCTCTGCCTTCCGATGCCCTATTTTTTCTCTTTCGTTCTGGACAAGGACAAGTTCGGGTCGATCTCTCGACGTTATGTGCGACAACGAGACGCCGGTGATACCGGTGGTTTTACCACTAGGAACATCTGAGAAACGTCTGTACATAAGACCTCGGATCAACTCTTAGGGCAGTGCGTTCCGCGCGACTTCCCCATAGGCCGATAATTTTGTTCTAATTCATTTTAGTTTATTGTTTCGAGTTGCAGAAAATCAAAGATTCGAGGATAATTTTTCTAACATCAATATCAAGAATCGGATTAGTGAGGCTGAGATTCAAATTTTGATACACTGGATCGAACGAATCTATAAAATGTTGACCACATACAGATAACTAGATGAGTCAATTTTCGAATTTTTTCCCAAAACGACTTTTTTTTGAAAGTTTTTTCCAAACCGACCTATTTTTTTTTTAATTTTCAAAGCGACCAACTCGGTCTTTGAAAGACCGAGTCTAGTATAAACTAGCGCGGTTTTTCAAAGACCGAGTCTTGCATTTCGAAAAATCGAAGAGCAAGACTCGGTCTTTGAAAGACCGCGCTAGTTTATACTAGACTTTTCGTATTTTTTTCTTCTTCTCTCTATCCCTCAACGAATTTGGATTTAGTAGGTGTTGTAATATTTTTAGTTAGTTTGATTTTATAGTTTTTTATTGTTCTGTCACGAGTTTAGAGTAGTATGTTGTTAATGTCTCTAGTTTTTTCAATGTTCTGTTGGGCATATGTTGAGATGATATTGTGGAGATGTTATTGAAATTGTTGATGTGGTTGTGGATATGATATTAACAATATTGTGGAGATGTTATTGAAATTGTGGAGATGTTAATGAGATTGTTGATGTGGTTGTGAAGATGTTGGAAATGATGTGGTTGTGGAGATGTTAATGAGATTTTTGATATTATATATGGAGATGTTGGACATATGGAGATGTTAATGAGTTTGTTGATATTGTGGAGATGTTAATGAATTTGTTGATATTGTGGAGATGTTAATGAGTTTCTGGAATTGTGGAGATGTTGTGGAGATGACGTGGACATGCTACATCTGATGAGTTGGAGAAATAGAATAGAGTAAAGTAGAGAGAGAAAGAAGAAGAAGAAAGGAGATCTGCGCAGTTAAAACCCTAAAGTGCAGGACTAGTATAAACTAGCGCGGTCTTTCAAAGACCGTTCTAAATATAACTAGACTCGGTCTTTGAAAGACCGAGTCTTAAGTCTGTAAGCAAAATTTTGCAATCAGCATCAAGACTCGGTCTTTTAAAGACCGAGTCTAGTTAAAATGACAACGGTCTTTGAAAGACCGAGTCTTGAGGCTGATTGAATTTTTTTGAAACTTCAAGACACTTTGAATCGAATATAATTGAATCTTAATGAATCCAAAAAACTCTCTTTGGACAATATTTAAACCTCAATCAATCATACTTTTTTGACAATTAAACATATCCAAACTAAGTGCTTAGTTCGATATAAATATTACAAACACACTAGAAAGCACATAATCAAAATTTAATTGTTTTGAGATGCTCTGTTAGTACATCGACGCTTGTTGTGTCCTTCCAAACCGCAACTTGAACATTTTATTCCCGTACCCCTGTTAGAACTATCTCTCACATCCATGTCGTTGCGTATTCTCGTAGATTTTGTGGGTAGGAGGTCGCCCTAGATTTAGAAAGATGGGTTAGAGAAATAGAATAAAGTAGAGAGAGAAAAAAAAGAATAAAGGAGATCTGCGATATTAAAACCCCAAAGTGCAAGACTCGGTCTTTGAATGACCGAGTCTAGTATAAACTAGCGCGGTTTTTCAAAGACCGAGTCTTACACTTCGAAAAAATCTCGTTTATACCAGACTCGGTCATTCAAAGACCGAGTGGGTCGCTTTGGGAATTAAAAAAAAGTAGGTCGGTTTGGAAAAAACTTTCAAAAAAAAGGATCGTTTTGGGAAAAAAATCTCAATTTTCAGGCCTGATGATCAATATAGTGGATATCGAAGTCAGCCAAAGTATTAGCTGCTAATTCATATCCACACCAGCACCACTACTAGCATCACCCCAACGGTCTTCATCCCAAATCTATGAAGTCACAAATAATTTTTATCTATTCTGGTCTATTATCATCTCTACTATTAAATTAACAGCTATCATATAATCCTTCTAGCAAAAAAAATAAAAATAAAAATAAAAAAAGTGAGAGACATCATACAATCAGATATCCAATATATACAGTACAAAAAAAAAAGTGATATATAGAATATAACTAAAAAAATTATATATGTGAATTGAAAATTGTATTTAAATACTGAACTTATTTTAATATTTGGATATTTGTTATTTATCCTTTCTGTCAGATTGAGGTGAATGGCGATAATGCTGCTCCTGTTTACAAGTTTCTGAAGTCAAGTGAAGGTAGCATTTCTGGAGACACCATCGAGTGGAACTTCTCAAAATTCTTGATCGACAAGGAAGGCCGGCCATGTTGCTAGCCACCTCGTGCCTACAACCTCTCTAAATTTTGAGGCAAGCCTTCTAATAACTGATGTTTGAAGTTTTGTCTTCAATATAAATCAAACCATAATTAATTTGGTGGTTTTTTGGAGTGTGTTAATCTTCAGGAGGATATCAAAAAGTTGCTGTTGGTCGCCTGATTGGTGGTGGTGGTGGTAGTGATGATGATGATGATGATGATGATGAATGCTTGTTGATTAAGCTTGTGTACTGTTTGCTCCTGTTTTTTTTTTGAAATAAAATACGGCATGAGAAGTGCTATCCGACTCTTATAAATAATCACAACAGATACATCAACAATCCCTTAGGAAGTAAGTACATTCGAAAGTTACATCAGAGTTACTAAAACAACATCAAAATAGTTACAAGTAGACTCAAATTACAAAAGATTTCGGTACCAAAAAGAGTCGGTATAAATACTAAACCGTCCCAAACCCGAAAAACCACTCCATGTCTACCATCGGAAAGATCAAACCTGATCAGTTGTTCACACCATCTCCAGAAAACAGAGGCCCTGCTCGAACTTTCTTTCTCATACCTGGGATTTTAAACCAAGAAGTGGTAAGCGAAAAGATTCGAAAAATCAAATGCAGGAAGTTAGAAGAATGGTTACGGAAGCATAAATCATTTCTATCTAGCCAAATAACCCACAAAAATGCTGCTACAACTGTTTGCTCTTGTTGACATTAATAACTTGTGTTATTTTATCAACATTTTTTTCATGTTCTGCATGATTGCTAAAATTTGTAACTGTATGACTTCAATGTTCAGGGACGAAGCTAAACCAGAAACTTTTAGCCAGGGTAGCTGACAACAAATTCATAAATTATTCCATTAGCAAAAAAAACAAACAAACAAACAAACAAATAATAGATATAATATTTTGCATTGATCATCTATATATTTAAAGTTGTCAAAAAATTATGTTTTTCTATCAAAAATTAACAAGTGTGGAATATATATTAAAACTCAAAAAAGAAAATAATTAAAAGTTGAACTTAGAAGAACTGTGATCTACGTTCCTTCATGCAAACAAATTCTTTGATAATTGAATCTAGACTGAACATTTCAGCAATTTCTCTCTTGATGTAAACCATCAAATTATTAGAAAGAAAATCATCTTATATTTTGTTGCGAAGCTTAATTTTTGCAATGCTCATTACTGGAAATGCCCTCTCAGTAGTTGTTGTGGAAACTGGTAGTGTAAAGACAAGTCTAATTAATTTATGAACATTTGTATAGATGATGGACTTTTTTATTCTCACTAATGTTTGACATAATTCAGAAAGAGATGATAAACTCTTAAATTCAAGACATTGACGAAGCTCAATTTGATAATGTTGTAAATGACGTGTCAAAGAATATTGGTGTTCTTCGAAAAAAATCTTGAGGATAAAATTTAGTTGCACGCTTGCAATTTTTTTTTAAACTAAGTAATTTAAAAGTGCGGCCATGGGGGAGGATGCAATAGTGCAGGTGGTGACTTGGATGGGTTTCTAAGTTGTTGAGATGGGTTTCTAAGTTGCCTACAAAGTTAGAACTGGTAATGATTTTTTAAAAAAAATAAACCCATTAAAATTATTGAGTAAGACCTTATCAGTGTCGATGAACTGGCCATTGATTTGAGGGGAAGCCATGAGGGTTTGAGGAGCTGGAAGTTGATGACGATGACTCGGTGATGAGGAAATTACTAATAAGACCTGAAAGATCGATTGGAGAGATTGAGGGTTTGAGGAGCCAGAAGCTTTGAAAGAACCACGATGGAGGACGGTGGAGATGGAGGTCGATGGCTTGGGAATCAAAAAGAAAGGAGAGGGGAGGAGACGAGGGGGTGTTGGCATCGGGCTCAAGACAGCAACGGCGACAGCGACATTGACAGCGACGGCGACATCAATGGCGACGACGGCGGCGGCAACTGTTACGAGCTTCGATTTGGGATTTTGCGAGTTTTGGGGGTTCGGAGATCTGGGGTTGGAGGGATTACAAGAGATTTGGATTGAGGGATTTTGATTTTGAGGGATTGAGAGATTTGGACGGTTCAGCCGATATCATTTTGTGAGAGAGAGAGAGGGGGGGATCCATCTGTTGTTGGTTAAAGGAGGAGATGAATGGTTTTATTTTAGAAAAGTAATTTTACGTGTCTAATATGTGTTTATTTTGGAAAACTATTTTAGTAACGGAATATATTATGTTGTAATTGTTCTCTTGCAATTGTTGCAATTGCAACAGATTAATAGAATCTCTTGCGGATGTCAAAAACATTCACAACGAAGGGTTTCGTTGTGATTAATCCGTTGTAGATGGTAGTACTAACAAGAGAATTTTGGTACTCGTAAATGATTCGTTGTTATTGCAAGGTTTTCTACTAGTGGAGGCTGAATGCTATTATGAAATTATTAAGGGGTTTTCTAGAAATCTTCAATGGGGACAAAAAGCGTGAAATTTTATAAAGTTAGGGGGGTTTGGGAAGCAAGAGGTGCAGCTTATCCCTCTTACCTCCGTCTCTGTTAATGTTGTTGCTTATGAGTAAGTTTTATTTTTCCCAAATGAAATATGAGAAAACTTTCTATTCTATGTAAATTATGTCTCAGTTCACTTGCACAAGAATGTCATTGTAAATTGACGTCGTGATCGAAACAACAATTGCAATATTCACTCAGTACTCTAGTTTTGTTTTGTTAACAGCATATTAATAAAACTTGCTAGCTATATTCTACATTTTTTACAGTAGAAACCAAATAATTGCAGAGGCATCACATTCAATTACAATTACAATTATTATTATTATTATTATTATTATTTTTATTATTATTATTATAAGGCTATAGCCACTAGTACTATCAATAAGAACCGATACTCGAAAACGAGCCGGAACTAAGCCTAACCTGGCACTCGACCGGAATCGACTTGGTCTATCGGGGTTGGGTCCAGATCCTTAAAAAAGACTTGTTCTATTTCTGGATCCGGGTCCGGTCGGATCTGCTCAAATTGGACCTGATGACCTGATAAAAAAACCCTAATCTCGATAATAGTGAAAAAAATAAGTTTGGGGTTTAATTGTTAATGTTTTTTTTTTTTTGAAGGAAAAGGAGGAGTATGGCCACCCTGTTTCATTAATAAGAAATTAATGATACAAACTAAGAGAACTGGGCCAGATAACAACCTACAGACAGTAAATCAAACATATATGAAGCAACATGACCTGTACAAACAACAAATTCCTCCAACAATCTTGGAGTGTGGGCCGACAAACAAGCTCAGTCCAGCAAAATTGTATGTACGTCAGTTTAGCTTCGTACACTGCCTCCACGGCACATGCACACCCACCTGAAACTAGTCTGGTAAGATTTTAACACCCGCCGATCCCTGCCTTCTCCTCGCGGGGGGGACCCCATCTTTGGGCCCAAGCCCTGCGGACCCCATCTTCGGGCCCAAGCCCCACAATCGTGCAATACAACGTGCTGCACAGTCCCCACCTCCCACAGCAAACAATCACCGGCCCGGTCCCACGGGCCCCATACCGAACCACCGACATCATACACTTGAGCCCCAGATCCATGGCATTCGCGACAACAGGCGCGGGAGGATGCTCTGGCGCGACATAGTCGCTTCGCGACCTGAGGAGACGAGAACCGCGATCTGGGAATCGTGAGAAAGGTAGTGGTGGTGGAGCCCCGACGACTGTGGCCATCAGGTGAAGCAGCCCGCATGTAGCCCCCACCCCTCAAGAAATCACACCAACAGAACGGGATACAAGCTCCAGCCACTATCAATGGCGCTGCCATCTGTATAAACCCCGACTACTTTGCCGCTACACCAACCTTGGAGGCCCAAATCATGGTTGCAGATCACCGTAATTGGCCCCGAGAGCGTGGACATGATGGTGGCGGCGAAGGAACCGTTCCAGCACCACATAAGGAGACAGACGATGGCGTCGGTAGAAGGCGTAGGGCACAGGAGTAGCGAGTGAGCACATCTCATGGGAGGACCCCGTCTTCGGGCCATAGCCCCACAACCATACTACACCGCAATCTTCACATCTAGACACACCCAACTCAGACAGCTCCACCAACCCCCCACACATATAAAACCTCTGCCGTCTCGCATTACGGCACTGCCATCCACACTAACTCGCTCATCATTGTGACTCGCAGATAGAGAAGCACACCAGGCTTCTTCACACGCACTACCAACCCTCGAAAAACCAAATCATAGCCGTAATCGCCGTGATTGGCCCCGAAAGTGTGGACATGGTGGCAACCACGAAGAACATCCCGGCAAACATCTAGCAAAGCCAACCAACCTCAACCTAACCCAAACCCTAACCCCAATCAAGTCACCCCCAACTGAAACTATAAGTGAAACAGAAAATGAAAGTGAAACTGAAACAAAAGAGACATAGATCTGGAGGCGCTACAGGTGGAGCACGCCGGAAGTAAAACGACCTGGAGCTCCTCGCCTATTCGCGAGCGGCTTGATTCTGGGGTTGGGTTTTCGTCTGGACAGGAGCGGCGGGAGTAGGGCGGCGAGAGGGGAAGGGTGGAAGGCGTGGAAGGGCGACCATCGTCGTCGCTAAGCGAGTGGGAGTCCCACCCCGATCGTCGTCGACTCGAGTGGGGGTCCCTATCTGGGATAAGAGCTCGACATCGTCATCGCACACCGCCCTATCATCGTTGCTATGAGAGTCCCCGTCTGGGACAAGTGCTCGACGTCAGAGGGGCTTAGTGGTGAGGTGGGAGTGGTGACGGGATGAGATGGAATAGGGTGCGAGGATGGAGGGCCGACAGGGAGTAGCTGAGCGGCGGGCGACGAGGGGAGGCGACGGCGACGAAGACGAACCCTAGACGCCACCCCCAATCTTAGATCTAGGGTTTGAGACTTTTGGGGTTTTTTCTTTGGGAGAATTTCTCTCTCTAGATTTCTAAAGAGAGAAACCGTATGTATGAAAACGAGAACAACCCTTTCACCGGAACAATTTAATTGTTAATGTTAGCCAATTAACTAATTAAACCCTAAAATAAAAAAAAAATCTAACCCCAAACCTCCACGTCTTCTTCCCAAATGCTAACCCCGCAAATCCACCACCGATGAGTCGATGACTTCATCCTCATCCTCATGCCCCACTGCTCCTCCTCCACTTCTCACCCCATCCTCTCCTTCCCCCACTCCCCCCTTATCCCTCTCCCTCTCTGTCTGCCTCTTCCGATCCAACCCCAACCTCCATGCCCACCTCCCTACTCGCCGCTCGCCACTCGTCGCACGCTCCTTATCCCTCTCCCTCTCTGTCTGCCTCTTCCGATCCAACCCCAACCTCCATGCCCACCTCCCTACTCGCCGCTCGCCACTCGTCGCACGCAGCTCGCGCACATCGCTCGTAGTCACACTCACAGCTCGTCGTCACCCTAGCCGCTCGTGCTCATCGCTCGTCATCGGGTTAGCCGCTACCCGACAGGTAGAAATTGATTGAGGATCCGGGCCCGGAACCGTTTTCACAGGTCCGGATAGTGCGAGTCCCGACCTGATATCAGTGCTAGTGACACACCCACTTTATATATTAATTATGATTTTTTTGGGCGCAAGCGGGATTTAAATTCTCGTCACCAGCAAAAAAACTTAGCAGTGGGCTGGGCCGGCTCTAAGTTACAGGGGTTCGAGGCGAACTCCCGAAATGTGCCCAATACAAGATTTATTTATTTTTATTTTTTTGATTTTTTTTTTCTACGATTCTTAAAAATTGATATATATGAAGAATATATAAAAATTTAGAAATTTGAGAAAAAAATCTCCATAGACATTCAAGTCAACCCAAATACTAAATTTAAAAACGAAAGTTCAAAATTAAATTTGTGGTCCCTTAAAAAAATTACACACAAAATCTATATATATATAAATACAAGAAGAAAAAAAAAATTGAAACCCCTAAAATTGCAAAAAAATTGAGTACCCAAGACAGCCGCCTGCCCTGCCTCCATTGGGGACTATTTACAATTACACCTTAGACCTACCAGCAATCAATTACACTATTCCAAATTGAGAGCTATATTTGGTGATAAAAAGATCATATTAAATGTAAATACATTTAGAGCATCCACAGTCGTTTTTCTCATTTGGTATAATATGGCAGCTACAGTAATAGCAAATACGATCGTTCACTGCAGTCGTCGTTTGCTATATTTTTTCTATTTTTTAGAGAGACGGGGTATCATACCCCGTCCGATCGTTTCAAATAAATTAAAATAACTTAATTACTTATTATCTATTAAACTATATTAATTAACTAAATTAAATAATATAAAACTAACTAAACCTAATTAATATACTAACTAAACCTAACTTATATACTAACTAATCCTAAATATACTAACTAATCCTACTTTCCCAGCATTAAATGCTCCCCACCCATCATGGACGGGGTATCATACCCCGGACGGGGTATGTGTCCCCGTCCCATACTTTTTTTATTTTTTTTTATTTTTTATTTCCTATCGTTACATCGTAGCCGTTCGATTTATTAAAAAAATAAATAAATAAATAAAACAAATAAAAAAAAAAAGAGAGAGACGGGGTTTGATACCCCGTCCGGGGTATCATTCCCCGTCCGACCTTTTTATAAAAAAAAAATAATAATAAAATAGGAGAGACGGTATATGATCGTCCGTCTGATACGATTAAAAAATTATTATATCCTTCGGACGGTATATGATTCCCCGTCTCCTATATTTGAGAATTCTTACTTTCGTTTCTCAAATTTGAGAAACAATTTTGAGACGAATGGAAAAAATGGCAATTATAGCAAACGAGTGCAGCGCACCGTTTGCTATAATATGGGAAAATGAAAAAAATAGAAAACGACTGTGGATGCTCTTACAACAGCAAAGTCCCTATTGTGCATGTCAAAACCACATTTCTATACATCTGAGCACACTAATGCATACTAATGCATCAGACATCAGACAATAATGAAATTTCTTTCCAATAAGAGTTACGAGAAGCATGTAAAAACCATCTTTCTATACTTCCGAACACACCAATGCATCTGATCATAATGAAATTGCATTCCAACAATCAGTGTTATGAGATGAGGAATAAAAATTACCCGTTCTATTTCCACAATATATTAATACAAATAAAGCAAAGTTTACCGACAGAATCAAAGCAACAATCTCTAAATCTACCAACATTCATAATTTACTGCAAAAAAAAAAAAAAAACAAGCTTGTACAATGTATCATCTGAGCCAGCATCTAATAATCGGAACTGAATATACAATCAACCACCTTCAATATATATAAATTAATCCGGCAAATTCACCCACGAGTCAAGTCGATGCCCATGTGGGCATCCCTCATATCTAACTGCCTAGATCCTGGCCATCCTCCCATCAGCGGACTCGCAAAGCCCTGACTGGACATGTGCATTGCACGCGTTGTTGTGTCTTGACTATCATCGCCCACTGGAAGCTCGTGTTCAGGTCCTGATTCCAGGTCAGATTTGGACTTGTTCTTTACTTTTGAGCCACCATAAAGAAAGCTCCCGACAATAACCTGCAAGGTGCAATTCCGGACCTTGAGAACTATAATTGTCTATTTTGTCCTAAATTGATTCCAGCATTATGAAGAAAAAAACACATGCATTTCAGTAGTTGCAAGTAATACCTGGACAGGGGTTGCAGCTATTAACGAGCCACCAACACCACCTCCAATCACACGACTATCCGGGCTTGCAAGGGATATGTTAAGACCCCCACTTCGGTTCCTTGAGCCACCCTCATCGATCATCAGGTAAGACCCAGACAAGCATAATATCTCAAAACGACCCTACACAAGTTCATTAACAAACAATGAATGTGGAAGTAGTTTAATTAATGCACTTGAAATGAACAGAACAATCAACCGAAACAAAACTGTGGTTACAGAAATCTTCAGTTGTTAGTATTTAGTATTTCTTTTCTTTTACAGGAAAGCTATTTATTGAGACATCAAAGGTTCGAAGTACAATATTTAATAGAAGTTACAGGCATTCATGAAATTTCCTCTTCCTGAGAGTTTAGACAAACCCTTCAATTATAATCACTAATCAAGCCAGATGAAAAACACAATTCACAAAACACCTTCAAGAGAGCTAATCTAACCTAAAACTCAAATAGATTCACTAACTATAACAAATTAGCAATTGTAATATTAACAAAAGAAATACAATCTCTGTACTGTCTGCGAAAGGTAACAATATGATGCTTCTGTCTGGCAAATTCTCTTATTTTTACAAAGAATTTATGAAGATATGACTGACTTTCAAGTAATGATACTAAACTGACTGTTATCAAGAGAGAGTGGGAAATTGGGTATTACATGTTCTCAATCTTCAACTAGTATGAAGAAAAGTAAGAAAAAACTATACTATGGGATTGCCAATATTTATACTCAACCTAACCTGCCTTAATTTTGTTAGAGCAAAAAACAGAGGAAAGAACCTGTCTTTGTTAAATGCCTCTCTGCTAAATGACTTGAGCATGTAATTCAGAACAAGAAATTCAAATTTGGAACAATCAAATTGTACATATTCTCATAATTCCCAATCTTATAGGTGGTAGCTTCTGTACAAGTTTCCATATGAAATATCAGGACAATTATTATTTGTACATATAAAGATCAAAATTAGTAACAGGAATTGATCTAGGTGAAAATGGACCCCAAAGGAAGCCTCAGAAACCAATATTAATCAAATTGGTGATTGATTTATTCAGTGAAAATGAAAATTAGCAACGAGAAGAGGAAAGACAACACGGTCTGTTGATTGATTTATTTTGTGAAAATGAAGACAAGTCTTGGTTTCTATTTAACCCAAAATCGGTCCAAAGAAAATTAGCAGAACCATTCAACATACCAAAGTTTATATAGGCATTGAAATTTGAATATCAAGGAATATTGGGATCTTTTAGCTGAGTAATTGCACGAGAATTAGGAGCCCAATTATAGAAGGAAATAGAACAATGTCCAGAGCCATTCACATCTACAAGTAGAGGGAAATTGTGGAGGTGCCATCCCCTACAATTTTAGAAAGTAATAAGCAGACCTCTGGGTTTAAAGAAAGATGTATGGACAAGAGTATGGGGGGAAAATTCCCTACCATTGTAATCAACATTTTCTTTCTATGAAACATAATAATCACCTTGATAAAGAGAACTAAAAGAACAGGTGACCAAGTTATCTCTAATCTCTAATTATGAACAAAACGAGCTTCAGATATTTGAGCAAAAATCATAACCATTCAAATTTTCCATTCGTAACCACAAATATAGAACACATGACTCCTGTATGTGATCACCTTACATGTTAATGCACGTTATTTAGGCACAATAAAGATATTATATCCAAATAAAAAACTACAGATGAGATTATTACACAGGCAACTATAACAAGATATGAATATGCAAGGAGAAAGGAAAAAAACAGCTAAAAATTATGTACCTCGTAAGTTCTTATGCCACCAGCAGTTTCAGGTTGTCGGAGAGTTACTGTGGAAACAGCACCATTAGCTGAAATGATGCAGACAGCCCTAGGACCTTGTTGTGAAAATGCCATTATCTTTTTTGCAATACACTACACATAAATAGTTAACAAAGTCAAACTTATTTATAATGACATTATCTTTTGTGCAATATCAGAACATGAAATAGTTAATAACATCAAACTTATTTAATAATGATATCATTGAAGAAAATATAAAAACAACAAAATAAAAGGAGAAAAATAAGATAATTAAACCAAAAGAATCACTCCTCTTGCATTGCAGCAGCTTAGTTTTCATCTATGCAGATTACTTTCTCCATAAGAAAAAGTCATGGAACGGCACTCACAACGCTATGAAATAGGAAGCATAGTGACAGCTACAACAAATGGGTACCATAAATAGGGCACTAAAATATTTTAAGGCACGTTAAATATAATGTATTTTATTATAGAAGAAAAAATATATATCTTGCTTTAAAAGGTAGGCATTTAAGAAAATTCATAAAAATGATAAAACTAAGTAATGAATTTTCTCTGCGAATAAAATAAATAACGGAAAATATGATGAAAAAACTGTAATTGTTTTCTTCTCGAGTAACACTGTAATTGTTTTTGAAATTACACTAGGATGAAAAAACTGTGAAAGCATGCAACATACGTACCACCTTTTAAGTTTTAACAAGCAACGCATAAATAGAATAAGCTACATTCATTTCTATTATGTAACTAATTAATTACCAAATCATCTAAAAAAATCATTGAATACTTATGAATATTATTTGTTTTTTTATTTTAAATAAGCTATACTAACAAGAAGAGCCACACAAATATATTTTTAGGCTAGTATCACATAAATGAAAATATTGTATATTCACATATTTCATCTCACACTCTTCAATAATTAATAGCATAATAGAATAAGCTATATCACAAAATACCGATCATTGCGTAAAATAGCATTGAAACACTAATGCTACAATAAAATAGCACAAAGCAACATTTTAAAGCTATTTTGAGGATTGAAGAAAAATTCTTTGCAATACGCTATGTAGAAAACTTATAAAACTACATAATCTTTCTTATTTCGAGGCTTTATCCATAAGGAAAACCGAAAACCTATAAATATGTTAGTACCAAATAATTCACCCATAAATTGGTAATTCCATACAAAAGACCCACATTATAGCGTCAGAGGTTCAATTCACCAAGTTGCCCAAATCTTCTCCCACTCTCAGTTAATTCTAACACTAGTTCTCTGTGCATGTTCGCCAATAACTAATCTCAGCCCGCCAACACCGCCATGATTTTTTCCAATACGGCCACTAAAATACAATGAATCCTACCAAACCAATCCACCAGATTAATTCATGAGCATGAGACAATATCAAAATTCAATTTTCAAAGTGGGTAAATACCAAGGTTTTAAATATCAGATTTCGGACTCATCTCGGCAAGGGGTGTTTCGTCTCAGATCAGAGATATCGGAGGAGATCTAGGGAAAATGTGATTATCTCGGAAGTTCATTTTGAACACTCAATAAACATATTTTTTTGTTACTAAACAAGATATTATAATATTATATGTTCTACATGTCATTTATCGTATAAAATAGTGTATAATGTAACTAATGATATGAATCAATCACGGTAAATATTCGTACAATTTAACAACAATATAAAAGAGAATATAATATAAATATATAACTAAAATGAATTTGCATTGATTAGAAAAAATGTACTAGTTAATAGACTTCCTTGACTTTATATATACACAAACAATAGAGAGACGCTTCACATTATCTTAAGGTCTTATATTGAAAGACTTATATGCAAAAAAAAAAAAAAAATATTCACAATAACATTAGTATGTCTATTTCGGCCGAAATCTACAATTTCATCCAAAACGATATGAAGTATAAAATCTGTGATTTTGTATTGGCAAGCTAGCCGAAACAAAATTTCGGCTGAAATTTCGGTCGTATTGACCGAAATTTAAAACAGTAGTAAATACAAACTTTCATTGGAATTAATCTCGTTGTAAATCATTTTTACACATTAAACTTCAAAATTGAATCTATAGTACCCAACAATAGGGGTGGGCATCGGTCGCTATCCGACCTATTATGGACCATCCACCACCGATCCAAAGAAGATCGGTTTTTTAATTTTCTCATCCGTAACCAATCCGAACCTTAATTGAATTGGTTTCCATCCAAGCCGATCAAGCTCGGTTTGGATTGGATTGGATGGTCGGTTTCGCGTGCTACTTTTCACCTTCAACATCATTCATAATTTTGTTAAAATTTAAAAGATCAACTTCAATCAAACTTAAAAAACAACCTGCTGTTTGTTATTCAGAAATGAATTTAAAATGAAGATTCATAAAACTACAAGTTGTTAATGAATTTTGCACTAATTGTTTGAGATGATGACGTTTAAATTGGTGAGATAAACTGTTTTTCACTTACATACTTCTGTAATCTTAGTTTATTATCATAAAAGAAACATTAACAACCATAGCTAATTGAATTTCAGGTACAATAAACAAGGATTTAGAAAATTATTTTTGCTTGACTTGATTAAAGTAACTACTAAATGTTACATCAACTTCATGATTCTATTAAGCTGGGTCACACTGTAAATCAAGCATTTCTCAACAATATAACACACAGGATTATGGAGAATTAAAACATAGGTAGAACAACTGCTCGGTTTGTATTAAAGAAAAAGATTGTATATCAAAGAAAATGAGAAATAACTATTTGTATATTCAAGAAATTAAAGGAGAACTATATTTTTTATGGACTTATACATAGAGGTACAGTCGGTTCGGTTTTATCGATTATTTGCAAGCCACATCCAACAACCAAACCGGTCCAGTTGGTTATTGAAGATCAAGAACCGGGCCAATCCAAACCCCCAATTGGTTCGGTTAAAAACCGATCGGTTCAGGTTGGATTGGTTCGGATTGATCGGTTCAGATAATAGTTGTCCACCCCTATCCAACAATCTCAACAATAAGGCCTACACGAGGGAAAGGAATCGAGAACATGAGAAAACTAAAATTAGATAGACAAAATTTGGTATCGAACCTCTCCTACTGCAATTGAAATGACATGTGGAGTAAAACCCATTCCAGCTGACCCAACAACCCATTCACCTGTAAAACGCCAACAAAGAGATGCAACAAACCATGAAAAAATAAACCGATATAAAGGAAACAAAATGAAAATTATTACGGAGTTTGTATTGCTTTGGAAAACGAACAGATTGGAAAGCCATAACAAAATACTCTATTTTCTATAAGAATGAAATGAAACGATTCATATATTGGAAGCAACTAAGGTCAACAAGAACCAAATGAAACAAATACAACACCAACAAAGAAAAGGCTTTGAATTTTAAGGATTTAAGGAATTTAGTAAGAAATAACCATAAAAGTACATAAAAGGCAAAATAAGAAGCTGGATACGATGCAAAGATAAGCATTTTTTTTCATAAAAGTAGGAGAAGGGTGCATTTTTTGGTACGTTGAATATAAAAATATAAAACTTATATTTTCATGAATATAATTTTTAAATAATAAAAAAATCAAAAATATTATAATAACTTCAAAAGAATATCATAACATTCTAACATAACATTACGTGGATCAATACCATTGCCAAAATCAAACACATCGCATCGTTGAATTGATCATTCATATGACAATTCCATTCCCCACCACAAAATGACGCATCTCATAGCATTGTAACTACAAATTTCATGTCATATATGCAAAACATAAACTAAAATTGAAGCTAAATATAACCAACATATAGCCAAACTAATCTTTTGAATTTAATGCAGCGAGTACCCAAACGCACCCACAGAACATCCAATTCAGTTTTGATCCAACATGCACCCGTTGCCCGCACAAGACCTAAATAGGGTATTGTGCTTCATAGATGGGGGGCTATGATGGGCTTCGGTTATTCATTGTGATGGGTTCTATTCATTGTTCATTGAAGACTTTGTATGGCTGGTTATGTAATAATGTATACTTTCTACCTTGATTAAACAAAATTGTAGGTCTTTCTACCAAATTTATAAAAAAAAATTGTATGCCTTCAGCTAATCATTATCTCTATATTTTAAGAGGATTAATCGGGTCGCTCTGGACACAAACTAAGTAATAAAATATGAGCAAAGAAGGCAACAAAATATTTAATGTAATCCATGAAATCCATCACCAATATCATTCAACTACCACATTATTATAATGAACACACATTCACACACAACATTAAAGCTCTAAAGCACAACTAAAAAACCAATTCAAAGTTACATTCTCACCCAGAGAAGCCAACTGTTGCTTTCTCCCCGTCCCCGGTGGCCTCCCTCTTCCTCGCCTTCCAGCTTCGGACCCCAAACCCCTTCCCCCCGACCCGGAACCCGAATTAGGAGTCACTGGCGACAGGGCAAGGCCTACACCCCCACCACCATCCGGCCCATACTTTCTAGGCCTCCCCCTCTTCCTCTTCACAGGCTCGCCCGATCCCGCACCAGACGAAACCACCGGCAATGACTCCAGCTGAAAACCACTGGACCCACCACTCCCAATGTGGACATTTTGGGCACTAACAAAACTAGGGTTCGACATGGGCATGGGTCGTATGGGCCCATGGAGACCGGCCTGTGGGCCGGGCCCACCATGGATGTAGTAGGAAGGGGAAGTTCCCTGCATCGCCATTGCTTCTCTCCCATCCATGCATGGATTATGGATAGGAGCTCAAAAAAAAAAATTCCCAAATATAGTAAAATAAAAAAACCCTAGTCCCGTTTCTTCTTCCTCTTAAAACCCAATAACCTAAAAGCTTTTTAAATTTTAAAAAAAAAACCTGGGATCAAATTAGTTCCGGAAAAATCCAAATTTTGGTAGAAGAAGCTAAGATTGGAAAACTGAAAGGAAATGAGGCGGTTAAAGTTGGGGGGAAATTAGGGTTTTGGGGGAAGCTAAAAGCTGAGAGCCATCCATTGGTGGTTTTGGAGAGTGAGGGAATTTGAAAATTTTGGGGAAGGTGAGGGGTTTAATGCAAAACGGGCGTATTAAAGGTGGAGTCTTTTGGGGCTTTGTTGTTTTCTGGAAGTGGAGGTGGGAATGAAGATAGAAGAGAATGGGAGAGCAGAGATAGGACTGTATCAAAATTAATTAGTTAAGTGATTAAAGGAAGATAATTAAAGTGATTCAGATAATTAAGGGGGATAATTAACGATATCAGATAATTGTGGGAAACAGATAATTAACGTGTTAAAGACTGGCTGTTTTGGAAAATACAGCATGGATTGGATTGGATTAGATTTAGCCGTAGGACTGCAATCGATCTGAGGTACTCGCGAGCTACTCGGCTCGAGCTCGGTCAAAGTTCGGTCAAAGCTCGATTCGAGACGAGCTCGAGTTCGAAATCGAGCTCGACAGCTTAACGAGTCAAGCTCGTGCTTGGACATTTTGGAATTATTAGGCTAAGCTCGCGAGAACTTAGCTCGAACTCGGTCAAAGCTTAGTCAAAGCTCGGCTCGACTCGAGCTCGAGCCGAGCTCGAGCTTGAAACCGAGCTCGATTGATTAACGACCCGAGCTCGAGCCCCACGAAACTCGGCTCGACTCGGCTCATTTGCAGCCCTAGATTTAGGTAATTGTAGTAGGTATTCCATTACATTTTATCTAAACAATCAACTGTAGTAGAGATCATATTAAATTTATCAAATTATCTATTACTAGTAATTTACACTTGCGATGCACGTTTTAATAATTTCAAAAAATAAAAATAAAAATTCTCACGTAAGGAGGATTTGAACCGGAAATATTCTTTATATCAGTTATGTACATGTATTGTACATGTTAGTAGAATAACAAAGTGACAAATGACACTAAGGCCTTCTCCCATTATA
The DNA here is from genome assembly GCA_017893485.1 of Hemerocallis citrina. NCBI lineage: Eukaryota > Viridiplantae > Streptophyta > Magnoliopsida > Asparagales > Asphodelaceae > Hemerocallis > Hemerocallis citrina. The sequence continues at coordinate 210,423,990 of CM030367.1, read as the reverse complement.
ATAATATATATAATATATTAGAGATTAGAGCATCTGTAGTCGTTCTAAGCTATTTTTTGGGTATTTGGCTTTTGGAAATAGAAAATATGGCTGCGCGCTGCAGTCGTTGAAAGTTAAAATATGGCCGGACGACCGATTATCTTCCGTCTCAAACTTTTAAAAAATAATAATAATAATAATTCTGTGCACTAAAAAGACAAAAAAAAATTTCCAAAATGTGAGGGACGGTGGATTATACACCGTCCCTACACATTTGGCACTTTTGTCCTTTTGTGAAATGTGTAAGACGGTGTATAATCCCTCGTCCGTCCTTTTTAGCTTTTTTTCTTTCTTTTTTAAAAGACGGTGTTTAATCCATCGTCCGAACGACTTTTTTGTATGTCTCACCTACGAGACGAAATATTATTGTTCGTCTCTTTTCACGGACGAAAGAAATTCCCCGTTAGCTATATTTTGGCTTTTACCAAATCGTCTGCTATATTTGGCAATCTACTATTCACCGTACATCCAAATTTTGGGTATTTGGAAGACGACTGCAGCAATTTTATTTCCATTTTTTTAAAAATTTGGGTATTTAGCCTACGACTACAGATGCTCTTATAGATGGAGTATTATTCTCCTGAAATATATTTTTTTGTCAAATTTGAGGTGAAATTAAGGTTTGACTTTCTTTTATTTTTTTTAATCTCTCACACGAGTCACACCAAAAATATATATTTAGTCGAAAATTAATGGTGTAGGCAAGACTTAAATTTTTAACCCTCACTAAAAAAAATAAAGTATGACAACTAGAATCTAGTATAGCATGTTGACTTTTACTTGATGTGGGAGCTCTTCTTAATTGAATACTCAAATATATGTACTTGATAGTTTGATCAAACTTCATTTATATATTATTAATGATTTTGACTCTTGCGGTTAGTTTGAAATACAGATGGAATAGCATTAGACAATATGAAGTGTCAAAGAATTATTCTAATGACTAAATGTACACTCACTATTCACATGAACATCCTAAAACATATTATTTTAAGGCTCAAACCTCCTTTTAATTTTGTTTACTGATTTAAATATTTTTATCTTTCTATTTTTTATATAACCTTTCTATAAAAATAAAAAAAATATTATCTTCGTAGAATATATAGTAAAATGAAATAAATAAAAATAGAAAAATTTCATGTGTGGTAGAAAGATTTTTATTCATCAAATTACTAGAAGATTAAAATGAGAGAGAGTAGAAATTTATAATTTTTTTTTTTTTTTTTCAAGGGTAAGTAGAAATTTATAATTAGAAATTCATGTGCTCCATTATATGTCATGATTTATCCTACTACAAAAAACAAAAAAAAATTAATGAGAGAGAATATTCAGGGTCAGCTCAAGGGTAAAGTAACCAAAGATAGGGCTTAAGGCATTAAAAAAAAGTTATTCAAAAAATAAAGACCTTCTCACATATTAAAAAGTTCGAAATTAATTACAATAAAATAATAAATTATTTTGCATCTAAAAAAAATCCCAAAAGATAATATTTAAATAAAGACCCAAAGGATAATAAAGACCTTCTCACATATTAATTTGAACACATTATTTTATAAACTTTTAAATTGCTTCATTTCAAAATTCGTTTTACATCTCAACAACTGTTGGACCGACTCTGTCCATTACAATCATCAACTTTCCTCTCACCTGAATAAATTAAATACAGTATAAGTTGAGAATCTCTTTAATTTGCAACCCCAGTTCAAATGTACGGAGATTTTCTATCAATGTTTAATTATCCAGAATTTTAAAGACGTGTTAGTGTAACTTAATAGTATGTATTATTAGTAATCAAAGTTAGTGTAGTATGTTACTCGCAATTCCCTAGAGACAAGCTGACATTCTGGAAAAAATACCAGCTTTTAGGCGGATCTGCTGTGTGAGATTAGATACCATTCACACGAACTAACAAATCAGAAACTGACACTTTTCCACTAGCACGTGACTGCCCTTTACGCGCCGATTCAGAGTAGCGGTGGATGACGTGTTCAACCAGGGAGTTGTGCCGGATTCTGTGGTTTGGCTTTGTCGTTATCGGATTCCAAATCTAAAATAAAATGTGATTTATTTTTCTTCTCTGTTTTGTTGTTTAGTATACTGGAGCATCCACTATCATTTTCTATACCCATTGCTATATACAGCATTTAGAAATAATAATAGAAAAACCACATTATAGTTGTCCAAGTCAAAAATAGAAACGATGGAAGATCATCTTCTATCTTTGTATTTTTATTTTTTTTATTTTATTATTTTTGGTTATTCGGTTAACCAAAAAAAAAAGTCAAAAAAGTAAAAAATACACCAAACGGATGATGTTCATCCGTCTGGGTGTTTTTTGGTTTATATATATATATGGAGTTCCCTTCGGTTGCACACTACTTTTGGGGAGCACTCCGTGAGCACTCATAAAATAAAGACCCTATGAAAAATATGAACCGCTCATATTGTTCTATATGCCTCAGATAGCCTAACAATAAAAAATCAAGTAATTTGAAGTTAATTTGCCCATCCATCATGCTGTTAGAATTTTCAGCCATACAATTCTGTGATGATGTAAATCATGGACAAATAAATTTCAAATTAATTGATTTTTTATTGTTAGGCTATCTTAGGTATATAGAACAATATGAGCGGTTCAGATTTGTCATAGGTGCTCTATTTCGTGAGTGCTCACCAAAGTAGTGTACAACCGAAGATTTCTATATATATATATATATATATATATATATATATATATATAAAAAATAAAACACAAAGATAGCTATCAAGTGGTTCTCCTTTAATTCCCTAAAAAATTAAAGGCTCAGATCTAACCTCACAAAACATATTTTCCCACCAAAAGTTTCCTCCAAAACTCAAATTCAAATCCCCCACCCAAAACAGCTCCTATATTTATTTAATTTTCTCTCTCTCTCTCTCTCTCTTTCTCTCTCTCTCCCCCTCTTCTATTAAAAAAAATTAAGAAAATAGTTTTCTTTTAAAATTTTTGAAAAATAAAAAATTTAAAAACTAAAAAAATTTAAAATTTAAAAGCTTTAAAAATAGTTTTAAAAAAAAAATCATATAATATGTTTTTTGCTGGACCCAAAAAGTTTCTCATATAATATGTTTGCTACTTCAATTAATTTGCTCGACCTCCAAAACTATTTTATACGATCAAATAAGGTGCACCGTTCCGAAGACGTGCCGTAGGCACGTGTCAAATGGCAAACCTAGTATATATCATAAAACACATAGAAAGCTATCAAGTTGTTCTCCTTCAATCCCCAAAAAATCGAAGGTCCAGATCTCACCTCACAAAACATATTTTTCCCCCAAAAGTTTCCCTCCAAAACTCAAATTCAAATCCCCCTCCCAAAACAACTTCTATATTTATTTATTTTTTCTCTCTCTCTCTCTCCCTCCCTCTTCTATTCAAAAAATTAAGAAAATAAAAATTTTAAATTTTTTTTAAAAATTTAAAATTTAAAAACTAAAAAGAATAAAAATTTGAAAACTTTAAAAATAGTTCAAAAAAACCAAAAAAATCATATAATATGCTTTTTGCTGGACCCCCAAAAGTTTATCATATGATATGTTTGCTACTTCAATTAATTTGCTCGACCTCCAAAACTATTTTACATTCTCAAACAAGGTGCACCGTTCCGAAGACGTGTCGTAGGCACGTGTCAACGGGCAAACCTAGTATATATATATAGGGTAAAAGGTATATGGGCAACTTGCTCATTTGGTAAATGAGCAATTGATTATGTGGCATGCATGTGATACATTGGACAACTAACCCTTTTTAAGAATTTTCCAATAACATGTATGCCACATCATCAATTGCTTATTTACTAAATGAGCAAGTTGCTCATACCCCTTTTTTCCATATATATATATATATATATATATATATATATATATATATATATATATATATATATATATGGGTTTTGCTCCATTGAAAACGGGTCCGTTTTCAATGGGTTGGAAAATACCAATCTCCACCATCCGATCACTCTTGATCTTGATCAGCGGATCAGATCAAGATCCGCTTAAGTCTCCCACTAATGTTCCCAAAAGCGGAGGGGTATTTTCATCACTTTACGCCAAAAAATATTTGGGACTTAGCGTTTTTTAGCGTGGAGTTTTTTTTTGTCGAAAAAATCACTTGTTTTTTTAATAAAAACAACATACCTTGGCCGGTGTTTCCAACAACGGCCTAGGTATGTACAAGTATTTTTCCAAACACTTGTACATACTCAGATCTTCATCTCCCTGTTTTCGTCACAAACAATATCTCTCTTTCTTTCGAGCTCCCGAAACCCATCCCCAAACCCTAGTTCACTCTTCCAACTCCTTGGCATCGATTTCTTTGTCTTCTCGATCTCTGCCCCTTGTGGAAAGCTCTTTATCTCTCTCTTCCTCTCCCGAATACAGCAAACCCTAACTTCACATCCAAATTCCCAAATCATCTAAACCCTAGCACAAATTATCTTCCTTTGTCTACAACAACATGCAGCGGCTTCTCACATCTTCGGCCACTCTCTATCTCTCTCTTTGGACCAGATATTTTCTTAATCTCAATTTACTATAATGAACTCTTTGAATTTATTGATTTTTTTTTCCAATTTTGGAGTTGGGTTTTTTTGTATTATGCGTAGTAGTCTAGTCTATAATTTAGAGAGTATATAATTAGCTCTGATCATGTATGTTGTATACATTTTGTTGACATTTTTGTAGATATAGTGCTAGTTATAGTGGTGGAATATAGTAGAAGAAAAAAAAACGAGATGAAAAAATTTGGAATTGTACGAGTAGGTCGGACTCGCCGCGTAGAAGGTAACGGGTCTTGTAGAGGCGATTTCCGTCTCACGATTTGTGAGATACGTCCGTTTATCATTTTAATTCAATACAACGGATATAAAGTGATACACGGTCGTATCTTTCAAATCGAGAGTCAAAACTCACCTCTGCAAGTTCCGCTGGCTCGTGTTTGGTGTGCTAGAGTTGACGCCCAAATTTAGGAAATTTTCCTTCTCATTTTTGTTGTTTTGACGCATATATAAAAAACCTTTAATCCACCTTGGAATTTATGGAATACGTTATGAGGTGAAAATAGTTTAAACGAAGTCCAAATAAAACGAAACTTTGCGAGTAGGTTGGTCTCGCCACTCACAAGTCATACCAACCTGTACATGCGAGTTCCGACCCGCAGTTTGCGAGATACGTCAATGTATCGCTTTTTTGCTTAGTTTTCAATAGTGAAACCGATACACGGCCGTATCTTTCAAACCGTGGTTCGGAACTCCCATGTACTAGTTGCATTGGCTTGTGTGCAGGGAGCCCGACCCAAAGTCTAATTTTTGGATTTTTTGTATCTCGTTTATGTTGTTTTTACGCTTATATGAAAAAACTTCAATATACCTCGAATTTTATTTAGTACGGTCGCAATACAAAAATGCTTAAACGAAGTCGAAAAAATTCGAAACGGTGCACGTAGGTTCGACTAACCATTCACAATGCAACGGAACTTGTATTTGCGATTTCCGACCCACGGTTTGTAAGATACGTCAATGTATCGCTTCCCGCTCTATTTTAAAGAGTGAAAGTGATACACGGGCGTATATTTCAAACCGTGGGTCAAAACTCACTTCTACAAGTTGCGTTGGCTTGTGTTTGGTGTGTCCTAGTTGACGGCAAAATTTAGAAATTTTTGCATCTCGTTTGTGTTGTTTTGACGCGTATAAGCCAACTCTTGGAATTTTTTCATCTCGTTGGTTTGTGTTTGCTAATTTTTGGCAAGTAATTAGTTTCATATATGCAAACTTTGTTACAGAGAAATGGCTAGAACGAGGGGAACCGGAAGGGGAAGAACATTCCAAGAAGCACGCGGGGAACATTCCACAGAGAATGTGAGAACTAATAATTTGTATTGTCCCTAATTTTGTATTTAGTGATATTGATTTTAGACTAATAATAATTATGTTTTTTGGTTTGTGTAGGTTGGTGCATCCTCTTCGACGACAGAAAGTCGTGGTCCAGGACCAATATATCCCGGCGAACTGACCTTGGAAGATCGCCACAAATCTACGGAAGTGTGGGGTGGGACGACGCATAGGTGTAATTTCCGCACCTACGAGACCATAAAGGTGCATCCACGTATTGTCGAGTACCTAGTAGCAGCCGGTTTCTATGGAATCAGCATGATGGGGAATGTTAAACTCGACCGAGCACTTCTCTCGGTACTCGTGGAGCGCTGGAGGCCAGAGTCGCACACGTTCTATCTACCGGTCGGAAAGATGACGGTGTCGCTATAGGATATAGCGATGATATCCGGTCTTCCAATAGATGGGTTGGTCGTGACGGGTAATATTAACTTTGATAAAATAGAGATGTGTAATGAACTGCTCGGTACAGAGTTTGATGAGTCAGCTGCGGAAGATGATGACATTTTCCAAGGACAATCAATCCGACTATCTTAGTTGAAGGGACATTTTGATGGGACGCTGACCAATGAATCGCCTGACGACTATGTATAGTCCTACACTAGAGCCTACATTCTAACGGTGATGGGAGGGGTTCTATTGCTTAACTCATCGGGCGATACGGTGCACCTCATGTTCCTACGATTACTCGCCGACCTAGGCTTAGCTGGCCGGTACAGCTGGGGAAGCTGTGCGTTGGCAACGCTATACAGGGCATTGTGTCATGTAGTGCTAGAATCATCAGAAATGACCGGACCGATGGTTTTGTTACAGATTTGGTCCTGGGAGCGACTGCACCTGGGTTGTCCCCGCATTAGGAGACCGGCGGCCAGTTGGATGGCCCAACCAGAAGATCATGCTATGTTAGCACCCTTAAGGGTATGTTGGGCTGGTAGTCGGAGTTACAAAGACAACCCCAAGGGTGTAATAACGTACTACAGAGACGAGCTCGACCAACTACGTAAAGAGTTCGTGATTTGGGCGTCGTATACACCCGAGTGGGTGGGAAGACTACCGCCAATGTGCACCACCGGGTCGCAGTTGTGGCTGACGACGGCTCCCCTTATCAACTTCGGTATAGTGGAGCATCCGCGACCGGAGCGAGTCCTTCGTCAGTTCAATTTTCAACAAGATAGTCCCCCAAGCTGTGCAAACCTATACGATCATGAGTTACACGCCGTTATGGGTACCGGCTGCATGCCTACTCATGATTGGGTAGATTTCTATCGTGTTCACGTTGCAGAATAGAACGAGCGACGGTTTGAACTTGTACTCGTCAATGTTCCAGAGTACGATGGAAGAGTGCAAGAAAAGTACATGACTTGGTTCCAATCATATACACGTTTGTATATCTCTCCCGATATAGTACTACCTGCTGGTGTTCAACGAGAAATTGAGGAGAGGGAGATTGAACCACCACCCGCATATTCCAGTTCACAACCCATGTTTCAACCGAAGGCCACAGCTATACGTACGGTGGTAACTTCAATCTTCATATTTATTTTAATGTTTGTTATACGTGAATTTCATGAATTCTTTAAATTATTGAATTTGTGTAATTATTTTCGTTGGTTTTTTCTAATTTAGATTGATAATACGATGGACATGGCAAAAGAATGCGCGGAGGTAATAAAAAGTAATATGGGCATGGCTATGAAGAAGTTTGCTCAGAGGATGCTCTCTTCATGTCGTACCAATTTGGATATTTTGGGAGAGACCGAACGTTTGGATCGAGCATTAAGCGGACCGAGGGGCCGACGTAAAAGTGTGAGGGGTAGGCCAACTGCATTGATGGGGCGACAACGAAAACGTGAGATGAGAGAACAACAAGCTTCAACTTCACATCCATCTCACGAACAAGCACAGGAAGAAGAGATCGAGGAGAAGGTTGTTGGAGACGCACAACAAGAGGAGGGAGGATCTGAACAAATCCCCGAGTCGCCAACCACGATCCGGTGCCAAAACCCTGCTCGGAAGAGGCGAGCACCACAGGCATACACGCCCGGTACTTAGCCAATACATTTTGTTTGTTGTAATTTTTCTTTTTTGGGTTTTATCCTGTTGTAACTAAACTAGTGGAAAGTGTGGTTCATAAGTTTAAGTGTAGTTGATGTTGTTGTTATTAATTTCTAATAGTCAATTATGGTTGGTGATTTTGGCGGTTGTAGATATGAATTTATTCGGAGAGTGTATGTGATAGCAAAGTGTTTGGAATTTGGTTAAATTTTCAAGTGTAGCAGCTTCAGCTACTTTGTACAAATGTAGATTTTTTTTTTTTAACAGGACTAAGGTTGGAGGATTTGTCTTGCTCTCTGACTTGTTGGCTTTAAAAATAGCAACAAGTTAGAGAGCAGCTCCACTTTATTGTTTATACCCTAGACCGTTGTCTCCGACAACGACCTAAGTTGTAGGACAAAAATATAGACAATTTGTCTTGTTCTCTGACTTGTTGGCTTTAAAAATAGCAACAAGTCAGAGAGCAGCTCCACTTTATTGTTTATACCCTAGGCCGGCCTAAGTTATAGGACAAAAATATAGACAATTTGTCTTGCTCTCTGACTTGTTGGCTTTAAAAATAGCAACAAGTCAGAGAGCAGCTCCACTTTATTGTTTATACCCTAGGCCGTTGTCTCCGACAACGGCCTAAGTTGTAGGACAAAAATATAGACAATTTGTCTTGCTCTCTGACTTGTTGGCTTTAAAAATAGCAACAAGTCAGAGAGCAGTTCCACTTTATTGTTTATACCCTAGGCCGTTGTCTCCGACAATGGCCTAAGTTGTAGGAGAAAAATATAGATAATTTGTCTTGCTCTCTGACTTGTTGGTGTTAAAAATAGCAACAAGTCAGAAAGCATCCCAACTTTATTAGAAATACCCTAGGTCGTTATCTCCGACAACGGCCTAAGTTATAGGCCAAAAAGATAGACAATTTGTCTTACTCTCTGACCCCTTAGGCCGTTGTCTCCAACAACGGCCTAAGTAGTGGACCAAAAAGATACACAATTTGGGATGCCCTCGACTTGTTGGTATTAAAAATAGCAACAAGTCAGAGAGCCCCCCCAATATAATGTTTATACCATAGGCCGTAGGAAGTAGGCCAAAAATTAATTGGTTGTTTGCTTTTTTCAATTTTCTCTTTACTCTTTACGAATAATCTCTGTGGAACTTTATACAAAAGACAGATGAGAACTTGGCTAGTATAACAATTATATATATTTTTATTTTTTTATTTGACTGCACCTAATTAACCACTACATAATCATGATGTTTTAATATGTACAGAACACCCCAGAAAATATTAAGCTAAACTATATCATTCGTTAGGGGTTAGGGTTAGGGTTAGTGCTAACGGGGGTTAAGGGTAGGGTTAGGGTACGCGGGGGTTAAGGGTAGGGTTAGGGTACGCGGGGGTTATTGTAGTGGTTTGGTCAAGATTATTTATAGTAGGGAGTTGATAGGTAGTAAGTTTCCAGTAAGGAGTTTATAGATATTTAAGTTCTATCATTAATCACATGTGTCTCTCCATTCTTTACGTACATTGTCTTCTGAACTCTACAAAATAGACGTTCATATTTATGTTTTTTTTTTGTTTATATTTTTTATTTATTTCCATTTCTAGCCACGTAACTAACGAATATAAAATCGATACCCACAAACGAATATAAAAACTAACCCAAATTAATTGGTATTTTGTTTCTTTTGTCTTTATTGAATAATAATATATAATCTTCAAAATTCTCGTACGTTGTTTACAATGAAGACGTTACTGAAGATATTCTCCAGACATGTAACTGGGAAGAATTCCACAAGATTGGGAAGAAGAGATGTGATCACATGTAGTAGAACAAGTTCATTATGGAAAAAACTAATAAGGTAAAACCCCACATGTATGGGAAAAACCGCATGTAGCTCCCTGACTTGTGGATAATTATTGCGGACACTTCAATATGGGAAAACCTAAACTACATCACCACATGTACCTCCCCACATGTACCCTATATATGGGAAAAACCACATGTGGAAACCCACATGTAGTTTTCCCATCTATTGAACTCTTCCCGAAACACCCTCCTAAAATACCAATACCCATCTCCGAATATCAAAAATATCCAATAATTATGATGGACAAGAAGAAATCAAAAATAAAAAAGATTTGGTTCGCTTTTGAGCAGAGGTAATCAGATCAAACTACTTGGCCATCAAGAACCGAATCTGATTATTTTCGGGGAAAAACGGTCTAAATAGGGACCATCATGTATTGGGAAAACGTAACAGAAAACCACATGTATATTTGACCACATATATAAACCAATGTGAAGAGTATTCCAAAAAGGTTCAAAGATTACTCTAAAACACTACCGCCAACTGTTGCTTCGGTGAGAATTTTGGATGTAGAATCTCGTCGTGAAGTAATTGTGTGCAGTTTTTCGAGACACTTTGAAAGGTGGAAGTAATGGGCAAATAAAAAAATATACCTATACGATACAAGTGTAGATTATCTATTTTTGGAATAAATTTCCATAGAGACTGTGCGTAAAGAGTAAAGAGAATATTGTACTCTAATCCCAAAAATTTCATACCTAGGCCGTTATTAAAGACAACGGCTTAAGACATTCATATAAAGGGGTCCTTCATGACTTTTTGCTTTTTAAAAGTATTAAACTAAAACCTAGGTCGTTGTTGGAGACAACGGCCTAAGGTATTTACTATAACCTAGGCCGTTGTCTACAACGGCCTAGGTAGTAGGCCAAAAAGAGATAAATTGGGGTGTTCTCGACTTGGCTAGGGTTAGGGTTAGGGTTAGGGTTAGTGTATTCAGTTTGGTAATTAGTGTTAACGGGGGTTAAGGATAAGATTAGGTTTAGCAGGGGGTAAGGGTTTGGTTAGGGTTATTGTAGGGTTAAGGTTATTGCAAGGAAGACATTTGCGGTAAGATCTTGTTTTGGTTTATCATTAATTTGCGGTAGTTGGGAGTTGACTGGTAATAAGTTTCCAGTAAAGAGTTTCTAGATATTCTACATATAACCAATAAAAATCAATAAAACATGATATGTAGGTTAGGGTTAGGGTTAATGTAGGGTTAAGGTTATTGTAAGGTTAGCAGAGTAGGGTTAAGGATTAGGGTTAAGGTTATCATAGGGTTAGCACAACGCAAGACTAGGCACATTTGTAATGTAGCTCGGAGTAAGACTAGGCACATTTATCTGCTTGAATCATCTGATTCTTCTTTGATTTAGGATAACACCCGTCTACTATTATTGAAACAAAAAACCCCTAACCCTAACCTTAACCTTGACCTTATACTTGTAAACCTACCTCTTTAAATTTTTTGGAATATTTTTTAAGCATATTACCTTTTATAATTTTATGTTGGTTAGATAGAGCGAAAAAATTGTAATGTAATTATAAACAATATATACGCGTATATCATCTGTCTTTCGTGTAGAGTTCCAGAGAGACTATTCGTAAAGACAGATAGTTCTTATTTTTATTTTTTAAAAAAATTTTCCACAATCTAGGGTGTAGGCCGTTGTCTCCATCAAAGAAGTGGTGTTGTCCTCTAAGCCAAGTGACCACCAGATGCCCGCAAACTTTCAACATACACCTAAGTGGGAAAAAGCATCAAGCTGAACAAGCAGAACTCAACACCATCATACTATTATTGCAGACACTTCAATATGGGAAATACCTAAAGTATATAACCACATGTAGATCTCCACATATAGCATATATATGGGAAAAACCATATGTACATCCCCACATGTAAACTCATATAACAAAAAACCCCTAACCCTAACCTTAACCCTAACCTTATACATGTAAACCTACTCTTTTATATATTTTGGAATATTTTTTAAGCATATTACCTTTATAATTTTATATTGTTTAGATAGATCGGAAAAATTGTAACGTAATAAAATATTTTTAAACAATATATACGCGTAAATCATTTGTCTTTCATGTAGAGTTCCGGAGAGACTGTTCGTAAAGACAGATAAAATTTATTTTATTTTTTGTAAAAAAATTTCCCCAAAATGGATGATTATGAATTTTTTTTTTCTTTTTTTTTACATATTTAACCACCATGATTATATATTGGTTTGAAAGGTGGTAGTAATCGGCACTTAAAAAAAATATAGCTGAAAGATATACAAGTGTAGATCACCTGTCTTTGGTATAAATTTCCACAGAGACTGTACGTAAAGAGTAAAGAGAAAATTATAAAAACACCAAAAATATCATACGTAGGCCGTTGTTACAAACAACGGCTTAAGGCATTGAATTAAAGGGGTCCTCCATGACTTTTTCCTTTTTTCAAGTATTAAGCTACAACTTAGGCCGTTGTTGAAGACAACGGCCTAAGGTATTTATAAGAAATGGGGTTGCTATCTGACTTGTTGCTCCTTTTGTCTTCTCCAAGTCAGAGAGCACCCCCAAAATCACAACTTTTAGACTATGACCTGGGCCGTCGTTGAAGACAACAGCCTAAGGTATCTATAAGAAATGGGGTTGCTCTCTGACTTGTTGCTCCTTTTGTGTTCTCCAAGTCAGAGAGCACCCCCAAAATCACAACTTTTTGACTATAACCCAGGCCGTTGTCTCCAACAACGGCCTACCGTTGTCTCTAACAACGGCCTAAGGTATTTATAAGAAATGGGGTTGCTCTCTGACTTGTTGCTCATTTTGTCTTCAACAAGTCAGAGAGCACCCCCAAAATCACAACTTTTTGATTATAACTTAGGCCGTTGTTGAAGACCATGGCCTGAGGTATATATAAGAAATGGGATTGCTCTCTGATTTGTTGCTCCTTTTTTCTTCTCCAAGTCAGAGAGCACCTCCCAAATCACCACTTTTCTGAGGTTATCGTAGGCCGTTGTCTCCAACAACGGCCTAAGGTTATCATGTACATATTGTTTTGCTCTGTGGCTTGTTGCTCTTTTTAAACTAGTTATATTGAATAAAAAACCAAATTCATGAAATAACTGAGGCCGTTACCTCCAACAACGGCCTTGGTTTAAAATATATATATATATATATATATATATATATATATATATATATTCACAAATACAAGTACAGCTACAGCTGATACAATTGAGTTACAAACCAACATTTGCGTACAACAACAATATTAACAAACGACACAAATAAACGACACTTAAGTCTCAAAAACATTTACAGTTACCAATCAAAGGTAATTAACCAAGTTGTATAAAAAGTTATAAATATACCGAACAATTACATTTTAAAAATTACAAATCACAGTGGATCGTCATATCTCGACTCAGAACTGTCTTCTTCGGAAAGAATTACTTCTGGCCTTCATTGAAAGATTAGGTTTAGTTAGTAAGAAACTAATTTGCCACAAATAAAGTATAATAAATTTAAACGAGTGACAAACATAAAAATTACGAGTCATACCCCTCAAATAAAGTTGGACATTTTCTTGAATCATGATTCATTTGGACAATGCCGCATCTTCGGCACCTTCTCGGTTTTTTTATGCGGAGTTGCTCTCTAATCGGCCTCAATCTTTTGGCACGAGGCCTTTCCTTTATCGTGCACTGCTGTGGTTCACTAATGCATGTAGGTATGTGTCCACTCCCTTGATCATGAGGTTGTGCACTACCATGCGGTTGTGAACTACCTCCAGGTTCGACACTATCATGTGGTTGTGAGGCCTGTTCCGGTTGTTCACCTAATCCGGGTTATAGCCGAGAAACCCCGTCAATGATCTTCTGCAAATTCTCCAACATGTATTTGTAACTCTCATTGGAGGAACAACCGAGATCGACAATTTGTTTTGCATGGCAGCTCAACTCACAATATCGAGAAGCAAAATTCTCGGTATTGGGTTCGGTTGGAACTGATGTGTAACTTCTTCTCATCACATCCCTAGTCCATCTTCTTTTAATATATACATCTGGGAGGGATGTGTGATGTCAGAAACGAAGTACAGCTAAAATATGCCTGCAAGGAATGACAACGAATTCGAACAAGTGACATGCACATGTAATAATTCCATTGATTTTGCATAATTGAATAAGGCGAGCCAGTTCTGATTCTCCACAGAGTATCACATTGAAGGTTGAACTATCCGGTGTCTCAAGATCGGCAACAAATGTCACATTGTACACGAAGCTTTTTGTGACTTCATCTTGGAATTTGTAAAATATTTTCAAAGTATATGTTTTTGCCATTTGTGCCTCCAAAGCCCATTCGCTCTTCAACTTCGGTCTCTTCTCACGGTTACGATGATTTTCTTTCAATTCATCATGTCTTTGCCTTCCCAAAAAACGGTCGAAGATGACGGCAAATTCATCCAGGGAATATTTTTTTTTCTGTATGATGCTTTAGGGCAGAATGTGCGGACTCAACCCGTTGGCTACACAACATGCCGGCCCAAAAAAAATCTTTAGCGTAGATGGGTGCCCAACTTTCACGGATATCGAATATATCGTTCAACTATTTGTTACTCTCTAATCCGTATTGCGAAATCAAAATATTCTACTTTTCTACAAATTCATGTATATATTCGGAATTGTAGATTACTTTTTTCAAGGACTCCCTAAACTTGTCAACATCGAAACCAAGACGAACCTCCTGAGGTAACTTATCCAGATTGTTCCAAATACAAAAACGATGCCGTGTCTGGGGGAAAATTTTCTTAACTGCGGCGGCAATCCCACGGTCTTGATCGGTGACAATACCGGATGGAGCACGATTCATAACCCCTAACCACTTTTCAAAGAACCATTCAAACGAAGAGGCCATCTCATTTGGAATGAACCCACCTCCTAAGAAAGTCGATTGCCAATGTTGATTTACTCCAACAAACGGAACAAATAACATTCCGTAACGGTTCGTATTGTACGTGGCATCAAAGAAAACTACATCGCCAAATTCTTCATAATTCATCCTAAAAATACCATCTACCCACATACAATGTGACAACCGCCCTTCGGGATCGACTTGAATGTCATAAAAAAATGAAGGATCCTTCTGTTTCTTAGATTCGAAAAAATCAATTAGCATTGTAGAATCGTATCATTTCAATGCTTCTTGCGAATCTCTAACTAAATTTCTAACATCTTTTTCTGTGAATCCTACTTGATCGTGACCACCGCTAGCACTTTTGAAGAAGAGCATTTATCGAAATTTTTGGATATTAGCTTGGTTCATTTGATTTATAATCCTTTTATCCGTTTTTGACACGGACCTGTTCCGGGGCAAAAGGTGCCTTCTACCGGGTGAGGTGAATTCGTGATTGTGTTCATCATGAAATGAATACACCACCCACGTATTACTTGTTTCGTTCAATTTTACACGAACGCAAGTCTTGCAACCCGTTCTATTGGTTGTTCCACGTTTACCATCACTATGTTGACCCGGCGACGACCTAGCTTTATTACAAAGATATGACTTATCTACTTCCATTCTCCCCTTTAATTTATTCCCACCCTTACGCATTGCAAAACCCCCACAACGAGCATATGAAGAATAAAAATTCTCGGCCTCAACTAAAGTGGGGAATGTCATACCTAACTTTGGTTTCAGATGGTCTTCGACTATCGGCATGGAATCAGTGATTGGTTCTACCCGCACAAAATTATCGCCGGCAGCAGAACTCTCCGTATCGTTGTTCATCTGCAGTAAAAATATATTATTGGTCAATTAATAACACATTATATATAAAACATCTTGTTAATAAACGACTGTGATATATATACATACGAAGCAAAATAAGTCACAACACGTCGAAAACGACATCATATAAATACAAAACTCTTCTATTGTCTCCGGCTTGCCGCGCACAAGGTAACGGAACTTCTACAAGTAAGTTTCGATCCACGGTTTGCAAAATAAGGCCGTGTCTCGCTCGCATTCCCCTCATTCTTGAACTGAGGTTGTTGTTTGATATACGGTACAAATCCGTACAAACGAGATCAAAAAATTCCTAAACTTTTGGAGATGGATGGCGGCAAAACACATGAGCCAACCAAATTTTTAGAGGTCAATTTCGACTCACGGATTGCAAAATACACCGATTTATCGCTTTCACTCACGGGAATGAATTGAAAGCGATACACGGCCGTACACTGCAAACCGTGAATCCGAACACACTTCTACGAATTGTGTTGGGTTGTGTATGGCATGTCCGACGTACTCGCAAAGTTGCATAAATTTTTTTCCGCTTTGTGCGCTATTACTAACATCGAACAACAAACAACAACAACTAATACAACATCTAATTCCCCAATCAAACTAGAATTACCTACTCTATAAAAACCTACGCATAATATAGCAATTGTACACTGAAATATGGGTGAAAAATTTCCAATGAATTAGCCTAGTAAGAACTACTCAAGTGGTAACAAATTAGTACCTTCAACACTATCGGTATTCGGGAGACCGCAAAGTTGCTGCTGTAGAGAAAGGAAGGGGAGTAGGGTTTGGCTAATTTAGGGGGATTAGGGTTTTAGGGTTGGATAGATTTTGTATGGGTTAGGATTTGTTTGTAATTGGGATCTCCAAAGGAAGAGGTCTAGAGACTGAGAATAGAGGAAGATTCGGTGAAAAGTAACAATCAAGAAAGATTTAGGGTTTTCAGTTCGATAGAGAGACAGCTCCGGTTGGGAAATTGGGTTTATCGAACTCAACTAGCGAGGGAGAGTTGTGAGGGAGATGAAGATCTGAGTATGTACAAGTGTTTGGAAAAACACTGGTACATAGTTAAGCCGTTGTTCCATACAACGGCGTAAGTTGAATTTTTTTTTTAAAAAAAACAACCTAGGCCGTTGTTACAGACAACGGCCTAAGTACAATTTTTTTCAAAAAAAAATTTCAAACAACCTAGGCCGTTGTTGGAGTAAGTGAATTTTTGACAAAAAAAACTTCACGCCAAAAAAACGCTAAGTCCCAAACATTTTTTGGCGTGAAGCGACGAAAATACCCCTCTGCTTTTGGGAACGTTAGTGGGAGACATAAGCGGATCTTGATTTGATCCGCTGATCAAGATCAAGATCGATCGGACGGTGGAGATTGGTGTATTCCAACCCATTGAAAACGGACCTGTTTTCAATGGAGCAAAACCATATATATATATATATATATATATATATATATATATATATATATATATATATATATTATAAATTTAAGTTTGTTAAAATCATAAAAAAAATCAAACAAAAAACACACCAAACAGATGAACATCATCCGTCTGGGTGTTTTTCGATTATTTTTTTTTGTTTATAAGAAAATTTTAAAAATCAAAAAAAAAAAAAAAAAAAAAACTAGACGGAACACCTTCATCCATCTAGCGTGTTTTCAGTGATTTTTTAAATTAAAAAATTTTTGTTTTCGATGAGAGATGGAAGATCTTCATTCGTCTCTCATTTTTTTTTTTTTATTTAACTAGACGGCATATCTTCCTCCGTCCCTTTCGTCAAATGGATGAACATCGTCCGTCTCCTATATTTAGCAATTGTCTAAAGGCACAGACTACTGTTCATTTCTATCCTAAATTATGGGTTTTTAGCAAACGACTGTGAGACATATTTCTAAATCGATTTCTATTTTTTAAGTTTTTAGCCAACGACAGTGGATGCTCTTAGTAGTGTGTTTTTAGAAGCTCATCAGCGAATTATGGGATTTTTTTTTTGTTAAATGCCACTTTTCGAAACTATATGTAGAAATAGAACAATTGTCAAAGTATCTGAACTCGTGAACTCAACAACTAAACTCATCGTTCCCAACGGCGAGTTTAGTTGTTTCATATTCACCGTTGGAACATGGCGAGTGTAAAAAAAAACTTTCCAAAAAACTCGTTGTTCCCAACGGCGAGTTTAGTTCAAAATTTTCAATGAAGACTCGTCATTTCCAAATTTGAGGAAATTTATACTAGACTTGTTGTTGGAAATAACAAGTTTAGCTCAAAATTTTCAATGAAGATTCGTTGTTTTCAACGGTGAGGACATTTATACTAGACTCACCGTTGCAAATGGCGAGTTTAGTTCCAAAAAAAAACCTATGAAGTTTTTTGGAAAATTCACCAAGTCCAACAGAATGTTTCACTGTCTGTGAATTTCCTACATCCTCGTCGTTTCCAACAGCGAGTATAGAATAAATGTCTCCACCGTTGGGAACGGAAAGTCTTCATTGAAAAATTTGAACTAAATCGTTGTTCCCAACAGTGAGTCTAGCATAAATGTCCTCATCGTTGGTAACGGCGAGTCTTCGTTGAAATTTTTGAACTGAACTCACCATTAGGAACGGTAAATTTCTCAAAAAATTAGCGCTAAACTCGCCGTGTTTCAATGGCGAGCATGAAACAACTAATCTCGCAGTTGAGAATGACGAGTTTAGTTGTTAAGTCAACGAGCACAAATACTTTGGCAAATGTCATCTTTCTGTAAATAGTTTCGAAAAGTGGCATATTAAAAAAAACTGAATTATGGGAACTACAAATTTACACATACGCTCCACTTCTAAATAAATATATATTTTTATTAGTTATGTATGTTATTTACGCACCTCTCATTATAATAATATTATAGTAATGTACTATGCACGTCATCATAAATATATTTGTTTAAAAGTAAAAACTCTGACGTAGTCTGGCCTCGAACCTGAGTAAAACTCTGACCTAGTCTGACATCGAATCTGAGATCTTCTTTATATTAGTTATGCACGCGCGATACATGTAAGTTGATAGATTTACAAACGATAACTCCAACTCCCCTATTACAATATTAGAGATAAAGGGATTATTAGTAATGTTATATTTTTCACATCATTAGTTGGAATTTTCTTGATGATTGTATGACGATAAATTAAAGGAAAATATTTTTTTTTTTAGAAACTCCGTAACATTAACATTATATTTCGCTCACTTTACCTCCTCTATTATTAGGATTTAAATTTTTTGTTAAGTGCCATTTACGTTTATTTATCTATTTTATAAACCTTTGTTGCTTTTTCACATTCTTCTCACACATTTTTTTAAACCCTAGATCCATTTGAAAAAAACTAAGAATGTTATACTAGCAATGTTAATTTTTTGTTCTTTTTAGAATTTATTTAAATTCATCTCTAATTATTAATTATGAGTTGAAGTCCTAAATTTTATGTTTTTTAAAAATTTTATTTGATTCACTAAATTTGACATGAGTTAGAGCATCCACTATCGTTCATGCTATATTATAGGTATTTGGCAATATGAAAATGGGAATAGAATAGTTGCGCTGCTATCGATAAAGCCAAAATTTGGGTTAAAAAAATTATAAAATGTACAAACGGAAGAACACCCTCCATATAATAAAATAAATAAATTTTTTAATACCCAAAATTCGATAGACGGAAGATCATGTTCCGTTTGACAATAATTAAAAAATAATAATAAATTTAGCCAGACGGAAGAAGATCTTCCGTTTGGTCGCCCGAATAATTACAAAAAATAAAAAAATTACCTGGACGGATGATGATCTTCCGTTTGACGATTTTTTTTATTTTTTAAAAGCTCTTTTTTTTTCATCCTTTTCCTTAAAAAGAAAAAAAAATCGTCTGTCTCTTTCCCATTTAAAAAAATGTCTTTCCCATTTAAAAAATTGACGTAAAAAAATTAGAAAAGAGAAAGACGGACGTCTCTCCATTTAATTTTTTTTTATTTAAAAAAAACGGAAGATCTTCTTCCGTCTTTCTACTAGACCGAAGATCATCTTCCGTCTTCTATATTTTGCATTTGCTATTTGACTCTGCTATATATAGCATAGTACTGTTCACGTTTTGGTCAAAAAATAATTTTTTGGCCAATGATAGTGACAGATTTTTCATCAAAATTTTCAATTTTTAGATTTTTAGACGAGGATAGTGGATGCTCTTAATAAGTTTGATAAGAGCCCTGTCAAATGATAATTTTGTGCTATTTTGGTTTGGAACCGTACTTACTCATGAATGAGTAGATATAGAGTTATGAACAATGAAAAAAGGCGGCTGAAAAAATTCTAAAAATCCTCAAAAAGGCGATTTCAAAAGCGATTTTTTTCCTCCTCCTCGTCCGCCTTTCTCAGCCCAGATCCGCCGTCCTCACACCCCCATCGACCTCCCTCCCTTCTTTAAAGTTGTAGATCTCATCTTCCTCTTCACACCCATCTCTCGGTTTCCCCTCTTTCGTATTCCGGTTGTTTTCGCCCTCCTCAGCAGTGGCTTCCTCTTCGTTTATTCCCAGAGCCCTCCTCTGTCTCCTGATTGTTATCCGCTCCCGTTCCTTCCAGCTTCGGTGTCGTCCGTCAGATTCCTTGTTTTTCGCCTTTCCTACTTCGGGTCTCCGCTGCGCCTTGGCTGGTTCTGGCTGTACTCGGAGTGCGTTTCCCCTGGCGAGCGACGACTCCTTCTCCATCCCTCTTTGCTCGCCCATGACACCACTGTAAGTATCTCTATAGCTATCCGTTTCCTGGTTGTGAGGCTCCTGGTGTGGGGCAGCGTGGTTTGTTTCTTTGGTTCTTCATATTCGGTTTTGTTTTCCTCTTTCTGGAGGAGAGGCTCTCTATTATAGGAGGACTTTGATTACCTTTGGTTACTACTGAGACTTTAGTCTTTTTCCCCTTTCTATCGGCTCTATTGAGCTACCTCTTCTTCCTCTTCTGGGAGCATTAGCGCTTTCCCTGAGAGTTATTTCTCCGGAATTTTTCTGGAGGTGTTCTTATTTGTTCTGCTCTATTTAATCACTGGTTTGTATTGCTCTGGTTATATTCTCTTTTCTCAGTTTATTAACTGGTTCGAAGCTCCCTCTGAGCTCCAGTTGACTCTCTCCCTTCCTCGTTAAGGGTTTCTTTTCTTATCAATTCTTTCACCCATCTATGCTATCTCTTATTTGTGGGTGTTGTCGCACCGGTTAGTACGGTTCTGCTTCGTTTCATCGGTTGTGTTATGCTGGTGATGTTCGTTAATTACTATTGTACTTCTAATTGTTGTATCTATTGCCTTCTTTATAGTTGGTAGTTGTATTAAGAGATTATCATGGTGTCTGCTGGCATGGAATCCACCGTTTCTACAGCTAGGCCTAACAGTTTAGTTTAGTTTCGTTTCGGGCGTTGAATAGCGATGTTTCTGATTCTTTTCTGGGTAATTCCTATCTTTGTAGTGGCTCACCTTCCTCCACTTATTCTCCTTCTCCTGGCAAGTCCGACCCTATACGGTCCTGTCACAGGTGCCTTCTTCCTGGGCACCTTAAACGTGAGTGCGTCAAGTGTCTCTTCTGTGAGAAGTTCGGTCACTCACGCAGTAGATGTTTTCTCCTCCAAGGACTCCTTGGTTTGCCCAGAGGCGTTAATTTACCTGCCAAACTTCTCTCAGTTCTTAATTATCCACACTTAAAGCGCAGACTTCTTGATTGCTCTTCTAAGAAGCGCAGTATTCATTCTGGAAAGAAGTTTGACTCCTCAGTGATCGTATCCAGTCCAGCTAGGCTTCCCTCTTCCCCCTCAGCTGAGTTATACGATTCAAGGGCTATTCTTCAGCCTTCTAATATTGCTAATCGCTTTAAGGATCTTAAGATTTATTCGAAACTTACCTCCTTCCCCCGATCGAGCGTCCTCAAGACTCGTCCTCATTCTGTTTCAGTGGCATCTTCATTAACCTTGAATTCGAGGTTTAACGAAGGATTGTTTAATTCCTTTGCCTCGCGCCAATCTTGGCGCTGCAGTGCGATGGGGTCCTCCCTGCATCGCAGCTCTTCGGCCCCTCAGGCGCCATCTGCCAATTCTCTTTCTAATATCAAGGGTCATACTTTAGATTACCTTTATCCTTGCACTATGTTAATCTCCTCACCAAAT
Organism: Hemerocallis citrina; assembly: GCA_017893485.1. NCBI lineage: Eukaryota > Viridiplantae > Streptophyta > Magnoliopsida > Asparagales > Asphodelaceae > Hemerocallis > Hemerocallis citrina. The sequence continues at coordinate 210,402,146 of CM030367.1, read as the reverse complement.
CTTCCGTCGTTCTCCCTACATTTTTCGGGATGTATCTTCTCGATGTATCAAGTTTTAGGGAGTCAATCTTGGATACATGATCTCCTATCGGGGGTGAGGGATCTCCTGCTCCCCTTCCTCCGCAGTTTTCTCTCTCCCTCATCTAGTTTCATCAAAGATAGGGTTTCTTTGTCTGCCCCGGATGCTAGTTCTTCAACCTTAGTGCAGGTAGCCCTGCCCCCCATTAAGCGGAAATACAACAAGAAGGTTGTCAATAAAGTTCAGACACGAGTGTGTGCTCGTATTCTTGCTAGGAAAGCAGCTTCCATTTCGTCTCTCCTGCTTGTGCACGGTTGAGCTGTCATCCTCCTAGCCTCCGCAGTTCAGGCTGACAGGCCCCCCTTCTTGTTGGTGCTTGCCTCCTGTGGATGAGTTGTTGTGTTTCCTCTGCGAGAGCCGTCTCTTCTCTTAGGCTACGCGTTTATCACATTGTGTTGCTTTTGTTCGCTAGGACAGCTAGTGATGGTGACTGTCCTCGTGCGGGGAGGGGCTGGCTCCCGGTTTTCACGGCTCAGTGGCTTAGGTCCTGGTCTTTCTCGGGGGTGACTGTTGGGCTCGCTCCATTAATGTTTTTGTCTCAAGCCCATTCGGAATGCTGCTTCGTTTCTTGCGCTGACTCCCTGTATTTCTAGATTAGTTAGTCATTATTGTTTTTCCCTTATGTATGCTTATTTCTGTTTTACATCTTGTAAAGCCAGTGATTACTGTTTGTACATTATCTGATTTTATTGATTAATATATTTTTTGATGGCTGGAGCCTTTTGGCTCTATCCGATTCATCAAAAAAAAATGAAATATTAGATATACTTTCAAAGGAGGGGCAAATATATAATTTCATAAAAGACACCCTCCTCTACTAGTTTATTTACTTTAAGCTTCTCAGCCATTGTATTCCTAGTTTCTTTTATGAAAGAAAGGATAACTGCGAGGTTGAAGTGTGTGCGCTCCCTTTCTTTGTTATGTGCAATTGCTACTGTCTGGAGAGCAAGTGACCTATGAATATGATAAATAATTTATGGTAATTATGTTCTTTAATATATAGTTTAAATAAAATTATATATCTAATATAATCTTTATTGCTTATAAAATTATAATGAGGGAGTTGAGGTTGTCATTTGTCGACAACCTGTAATTTGTAGATATTCAATTATCTAATCTCAATCATCTCTAATCTCTAATATTATAATGGGAGAGTTGGGGTTGCCATTTGTAGATAACCTGTAATTTGTAGACATTCATTCAACTATCAAATCTCAACCATTAAATTTTAAGTGAGAGTTATATTAACCATTCAGTTACTTAATTGTTGTTAGTTACCATAATACCCTCAAAGTATCACTCATAAAATAAAAGTTTGTGCCACTAGGCATAATTTGTAAACAGTATGTGATAAGTAAAGGGATTGTCTCAGGTTCGAGGCAAGATTATGTCCTATTATTTACTATATAAAAATAAATTAAATAGAACGTGCATCACACGTGTAAATTACGAGTTTATTTTAAGTGAGAGTTATATTAACCATTCATTTACTCAACTGTTGTTAGTTACCGTAATATTCTCAAAGTTCAAATTTGTTTACGACATAATTATTTACAAAAGTGTTACTTATCTCTAATCTCTAATAATAATATTACTAGTAATTTACACTTGCGATGCACGTTTTAATAATTTCAAAAAATAAAAATAAAAACTCTGACGTAGAGAGGATTTGACCTGGAAACCTCCTTTATATTAGTTATGTACGTGCGTTGCACATGTTGGTAGATTGACAAAATGACAAATTACACTAAGGCCTTCTCCCATTATAATATTAGAGATTATTGTGGGAGAAGGCCTTAGTGTCATTTGTCAATCTATCAACGCGTGTGACGCACGTACATTTCAGGTTCGAGTCCTCACTCACTACAAGATTTTTAGTATACCCCGGCGAATCTACCCCGACGTTTGAGTAGTCGCGCCGGGGAATTAAAGGACTATAAAATTTTGGTAATCTACGCCGGCATTTATAAAAAATGCCGGTCTAGGGTATGTATACTTCAGTAAAATTTCCCCAATCCGAACCCTATTTCACTCCCCAAATTTTTTACTCTCAATTTCATTTTCCCCCCCCCCCCTCTCTCTTGCGATCTCCCGCCACTCATCGACGCCGGTTCAGGGCCGCCGTCGCAGTACCCACGTCGACGTCCACGCACTCTCTATCCCGCTCACTCATTTCTCTCTCATCGCAAGTACTCTCTCTCTCTCTCTCCCTCTCTCTCTCTCTCTCTCTCTCCTTCTTGAATTTGTTTTGGAATCTATGCTCAAGAACTCATGCGATCTTGAATCTCGTCTCTATTTTTGCTTCACTGTGTTACTCTGTGATTGGATCTAGGTTTCAATGTGTTAATCTGTGATTGGATCGAGCTAGGTTTTAATTTCACTGACTTGTTGTTCTTGAGATTTTGAGGGATTTAATCTCTGTTTATGTTTGTGAGAATTTTGGGTGGTAATGGTTTGAAACTCAATTTAGGGGAGATCTCGAATCTCTGTTTACTCTGTGATTGGATCTATTTTTGCTTCACTGTTTTTGCAAGGCCTAATTTAAGGGAGATTTGAAACTCAATTTGCCAATAATGTGGCAATATACTCAGATTAGGAGTTAACTGCCCTTTTTATTAAGTAAAAGCAATAGAATATACCCATTTATGGTTAATTGATGATTGCAATTTTTATGCATTGTTAATGTTAGTGATGCATGGGAATGACAAAATGAAGTGCTTTATTGTCTTGAGAGAGATTCTAGGATTGGTATATGTGTTTACTTATTTGTTCATTTGGTTCATAATTGTTTGTGGTCAGTTTCATTATTAATAAATGTAATGTAATTGGTTTATAGATATTCGGCAAGATATTGGGCATCGCTCTCTCATTTAGTTTGTCATCGTGGATTAATTCTATCACCAATCATTGTCTTGCTCATCTATTTGTTTCTATTCTTTTGGGATATACCAATGAAAAAGAAGGGTACGTAAATTGAGAATAAGTAACCTATTTTGCCTACTTCTCACTTATATGCCCTTATGTTTTTCTACCTCTGTTTATATAACCTAAAGTTTAAAAACTTGGCTCATTTTCAAATGTTATTCAGCTCACATTGAATTAATGTTTGGTTCAGCCAAAAAGGAAGTTATGTTCTCCATGCTGGCAGTCTATTATATTTGGCTCATTTTATTATGATGTTATGCAAAAGGTAATGTTAGGGTATATGAATGATGGGGGGAAAATATCAGGATATATAATAGCAAATGATTTTGCTTTTGGGGGCTTCCAGCTTTGATCTTCATATTCAGGTTTAGATTGAAGAAAGGGGTCTTTAGTTTGGGTCTTTGTAGTATGTGCTTAATTTTTTTCACTGTTCAATACTTGAAGCTTATCATGATTAAAACAAAAATTGGGACCATGCAGGTTCATTTTTTTCATTCTTCTGTTTGAGTTTGCTTTCTTATGCATTTGGAGATGGGTTAGTTGCTTTTGGAGATGAGTTATTATGCATTTGAGTTTGAGTTTGGTTCAGAATAAACTGGAATTATTATGCATTTGGAGATGGGTTAGTTGCTTTTTTGTCTGAATTTGGAGATGAGATGGATCATGTATCTGAAGTTGTACACTATGATTTTTTTAAGAGCGACTAGTGATGGAAATTTTTTATCTAAACTTTATATACAATTATATCATGATGTCTACATGAGTATCAGTTTCTAACGTAATGTTCATGCTTGTTGCTTGGGTTTGAAAATGAGATTGTTCTTTTCCGTATGGTTTTAAGTGATGATGAGATGGATTATGTAACTGAAGTTGCATACTATGATTTACAGAAGAGTGACTAGTGATGAAATAATCATGTTTGAACTTATGTTATGGTTTCAATTGACAGTTATCTCATGAGTATTATAAAAGTATAAGTTTCATTTCAATTAGTAGCATTTTTACCTGAATTTGACAGTGAAATTATTCTTTTTCACTCTTTGTAATTCAATAATTTGAACTCCATATTCTGGTTTTGATTGAAAGAGTGCTGCATTTTTTTTTATAATTTTTTTTAAAAAAATTTATATACCTACACCGATGTTTGTAAAAAATGCCGGTGTAGAATGATTATAGGGGAAGAAGAGGGCAGTCTTGAATATGCCATACACCGGCATTTTTGCAACCGCCAGTGTATCTTACAGAAATACCGGCGTTCGTAAAAAATGCTGGTGTTGACCCCCACTTTTCCGTAACACCCCGAATTCCAAAATACAACTGAATTCGAGTTCCACAGGATCTTTACACTTCTTTCATACAATTTTACAAGGAAATAAAAACTTTTCTTTCATCAGAGTTACATTTACACTTGTACATTATCACAGCGGAAGCAACATTACAATAAATTATATGAAACAACATTTAAATCAGTCTTGCACAACATGTATACTTCAATTGTCAATTATCTTTACCCTGCATATAAAACTGTGGGCACGTCAGTTCATTCAACTGGCGAAATATTACACACGACCATCCTCTCTATGCCAGAAACAGTATAACGATTCTAATTTCTTAACAAACACAAACTTGTCACAAACAAAGCTAAAGGGACTATCCTATTGTTGTCGTGTTGTGAATGTGCACTTAGTCCTTAATGCAATTATTTATATTATATGACACTAATGCGTACTTGTTCGGATTCTATGCATTCCATACTACATAGGTCCGAGGGCAAGCCCTTAATCGTTCTTCATCTTATAGGGTTCAATCCCTCGCCATAACTTAATCTACTACTGTAACTACGGTAAGTATCCTAGATATTTTCTGACCTACGAACTCATGTCTAGGCGCCCTAGAGGGAATCCCAACGCATTGACACATGACTCATCATGCAGGCATCCTGTGGTAATTTAGCTCCTACCATAGACATGACACCACCCAAAGTCGTCAAACACCCCACGAGCGTCGCCACTGGGATGGTACTCTGGAGCAGTATCCACGCCTTATCATGACTCATCATGGGACATCCTGTGAATACTCTTACGCCGCCAATCCAATGGCCCTCATACTCAGTGTTTTTCTCTTACTTTCATCACATCTTCACTATATATTTAATCCTTAATTTAATTGAATCATGGATAAAATCAATCTCTTAGAATGTAGTACTCCCACTATATCGGTCTTATTCATTCAATTTTACATGACCCAACCTTGGTCTTCTCATTTCAAATTCCATTTCAATTCATTTCTCTGCCGGTATAAGACTTGGCTATATCCTAATTCTCAATTTCAACTCATAATTACAATGTCATGCTCATAAGACCTTGTCATGATTAATCACCATTCATGTTTCAAAAGCATAGTATTCATGTATTCACATTTTTCATAATTCATCACAATCAATAATTCAATGCATAGATACTTGAAAAACTGAAATTCTTCAAACATGTCACATTCACTAGTTTATAAACTCACATAATTTTATTTCAATCCATTCTAATTCCACAGTTCACATTTTCAATAGGTTTCACAATTCATACCTTTCCAATTTCTCATCACCAAAATTTCATTTTAAATTTCTTAAACAATCCCTTCAATTTCCTTTATATAAAAAGTTAATAATCAAAATAAGTTCCTCTTTGTAAAAACTGTCTCAAATCTCATTTATACTAAGACATAGGTCATAGAAATAATCTCACAAAGAGAAATACAGATTTACTTAAAATTTCGGGGAAGTCGACCGTCACAGATCACCAGTCGGCTGTTCTACGATGTTTTTAAACTTAAAAATAAAAATGTCCAGGGCAGTCGACTGTTAACCATGACCAGTCAGCTGTTCTGCGAGTTTCTAAAGCTCGAGAATAAAATACTCAGAGGAGTCGACTGTCTTATATGGACAGTCAGCTGTTTCGCTATGATTTTTAAATAAAAAAAATAAACGATCAGGCCAGTCGACTGTTAAATGTGATCAGTCGGCTGCTCTGCGATATTTTTCAAGTCTAAAAATATATTTTCTTCTCTTTTTGAAACATAACTTTCCAGATCACAATGTACATAAAAATTTACAGTAAATCCGTATTTCACAATGATCATTTGCTTTATAAGAACTTCTGTTTTATTAATTATGCATGATGCATTCGATCATTTGTTTGCAAATATACATTCCTTTTTATTTTTTTTAATGGCATAAATAGCAATGGAAAATTTCATGACATCTATTACCAATCATTTCTTAATAATTTATTCTATCAATTCATTTTTAACACACCATTCTACATTAGCACTTTAATTCATAAACATGATGTTAGTCTTTTACTAGTTAAACCACATAGTTCACATTTAGGACATATTTTGCATACTAACATTAGAAATAACGAGAACATTCACTTTACTCATAATTAATAAATATAGTAATCAATCAACACATATTTGCTAATTTCTCAATTCCCTTCTATTTAGGCTGGCATGCATTTCATTTCAACTAATAATTCATAATAACAATTCAATTTTATTCCCTAGCATGATTTCTACTTTAGAAGTCATGAGAAACACCCATCTTTTGAAGAAAACCCAATTAAGAAAATCCCTTAGAGCCACCTAGATTGCGAGCGAGTGCCTTCTCCTCCTAGATTGCAGTGCAACGAACTCCTTCTCCTTGCTCCTTGCCAAAAACCGAGAGCTTCTTCTTGTAGGGATGGCCGGCCTCCAATGGGGGAACACTCACACTCAACTCACACTAATATAAATCTCCTATGTAATTGTTCTCTTCTTTCAATAGATTACTAGCGTAAAATACAAACAAATAGGAGGGGTATTTATACTAATTTTAGAGTAGATTGGAGGGCTAGGATTCGATGGATGGTTATAGAATGAAGGGCTAGGATAGGAGTAGGAGTTATAGCAACCACCCACACACAAATAACTACCCATGCACACAACCCACTCTCCCATTCCTTCTAATGCACAACCGGCCCAAAATAAAGTGTGCATTGCACACTACGTGCTTCGCACGTGCCACCTAGTACCCCTATTTAAAAGTTGTACAATTTAATGAATCAAAATGTTCACCAATTATCTCTACATGACAAGTGTGACTATTTAATTAATTAATTAGATTGGTGGGCTTCATAAATAGTGGGCTTAGGCTTGTGGGCCAAGACAACAAATTAATAATTAATTAAAGTGGGCTAAAACAATTAATTAGTGTTTTAGGCTTTTGGAAATAGGCTTTTTAGAAAAATAAAGGAAGATAATTGTTCATACAAAAATGAGATTTCATACAAAATAAATAAATAATATACACATGAAGTTTGCACGTGCACATTACGTGAAAATAATGTTTTTATAAAAATGAAGTTTCAGGGTATTACATTTTCTGCGACGTCTTCTTCGGCGGCATTAGCACCGGCGATTTTAAAAAACGCCGGTGAATTATTCACCGGCATTAGAAAAAATGCCACCAAATCCCTTTGTGTGTTGTAGTGACTATTCGTAGTTCTTATTTTAAAAAACACTTTTATTAAGATGTGCATTGTCCGTGCATAACTAATATAAAAGATATCTCACGTTCGAGGTCAAACTACGTCGAAAATTTTATAAATTTATTAAGACGTGCATTGCACATGTAAATTACTAGTATAAAATAACAGTTTACTCCACTTGGGATAATTTGTAAGAGTATGTGATGAACAAAGGGAGCTCTTAGGCTCGATGTCAGATTACGTCTTGTATATTATTTACTATATTAAAAAATATATATTAAGATGTGCATTGCACGTGCAGATTACTAGTGTTATTATAACTAGAACATTGAGGTTGGACACATTCAACCATCAACTAAACTAGACTAATTTCAACTACATATTTTTTTAGTAGAAGTTGTATAAATTATTTATACAGTTCAATTAAATTATAACCATGTATTCTTTTTAAAAAAATATGTACATTATACATGCTTCATAACTAAAGATATTAAGGTAAATTTCAGTAAACCTACCTCAAGTTTTATGAGTTTTTAGATAACCCACACCATAATTTTATTTTTGTATTTTTCTATCTATTTGATCAACTTGGTTGCGGTACGCACACATCCTCCTAAAAAACTAAGCATGTAACTATTTTTGTTGCCTTTGTGGGAGTTTTTTACTAAAACACCTCAAGTTATTATAATATTAATATATTATAATCAAGGGGTTAATCAAATAATTATTTTTTATTATGTATTAAAATACTCATGGGCGCGCCCCTCCTCTCCCCCCCCCCCCCCCCCCCCCCCCCCCAAAAAAAAAAAAATAATAATAATAATTCAAAACCCCCTTCATAGTATTGAAAATTTTGAAAAAAACCCCCAAATATTATGATTTACCCCTCCAAAAATTTAAGTTTTATCGTTTGGCCCACCTAAAACTTTTCCAAAATTTTTCAAAACCCCCTTCATACTATTGAAAATTTTGAAAAAACCCCCAAAATGTTATGATTTGCCTCTTCAAAAAAATAAGTTTTATGGTTTAGCCCCCTAAAATTTATAAAAACCCCCTTATATATATATCTATATATAGCCATAAGATTTTTTCTTGGCCCCCCGAAAAAAATTGTTCTTGCTTCGTCCCTGAAAATACTATTAAATATTAATTGCATTAGTGATAAAAATTAAGTAATAGAGATAGCTAATCTAGAATTAAATCACTAACTGTAGTAAGAAATATTATGTAATAAAGATAGATCAATTATGATTAAATTACAAAGGGGTGGTTTGGTTGGTTGTAAAAGAAATTAAGAGATGGAGCAACACAGTAGATAAAGTAAATTATTAGATTTGATTTCTTAAATTGGTTGAATGTAGATTTACTATAGTAGAAAATTGTTTTCCATAAAAGATTAGCTTTGTTTGAGTTGTAAAAATAGTGTAGCGACCGTAATTTAAAATATCTTTTAACTTTTTACTTTATTTGAAAGTAATCTCAATTAATTGGGGTTTAAACTAATTAAAGTAAATTTATCTTAATTAATTAAAAAATGGAACTCAATTAACATCTGCTTAATCATAATTAAATTAAACAAAAAAAGTGAAACCCAATTAAATTAAAAAAAACCAAAACTCAATTAATGACACCCTTAATCTTAACTTCATTGGTCTTTAATTATTATTATTATTATTTAAAACAAAGCTCAATTAACTATTTTTTGTTAAATAAATTAAATTTAAAAAAACAAAAAAATACCAAAATAAACCATTTTTTTGGTTAACTCAATTATCTTAATTAACAAAAACTAAACCAAAAAGAAAAGAAAAAAAAACCGAAATTGTGGCAAAAAACCAAAAACTCAAATTTTTTTGGTTTCGAATGTGGGTACTTTAGTCCCACGTTAGCCAGGAGATGAGGTGGACGTTAGTTTAAATAGGGTTTTTATTAGAATAGAAAAAGACAAAAGATAGTTGAGATGTGGAAAGTGGAGTGAGAGAAATAAAAATAAATAAGAGTGCGTTTGTTTTGATATTGAGAGTTCTCTATTCTCAATATTGTTTTGGGAGTAGGCGTTTGTTTAGAGTGTTTTCTCAAAACACTATTGAGAATACTGATACCCCTTATTTTCAGCATTCCCAACCCATCTCACGAGCTCTCTCTCTCTCCTCACTCACGAGATCTGGTTCTGCATTCGTTGTCTTCTACCTTCCCCTCTCTTCCAAACAGCGTCTCCCCAACCCATCTCTCCTCTCTTCTCACTCACGAGCTCTCTCTCTTTTCTCACTCACGAGATCTGGTCGCCTCCGTTGTCTTCTACCTTCTTTGAAGAACCCAGATCTGATCTCCCCCTCCCCCCCCATCCACAATTTCCCGAACGATTCTACTGTGAAATCGAGCGGAAACGTGTGATTCTCTCGCTGGCGACTTCGATACCTGTCTATTTCTCTGTCGAATTGGTGAGGGGTTGAGGAGTTTTGGTTGGGGGTTAATGGTTTGCACTACCCGTGCTGCATATCGGAGAAGAGCTAGGGAACGAAGGGCAAATCGAATCAAAGAGCTACGCAAGGTTGAATCCTGTGCTGACAATTTCTTCCTTGTTAAAATCCTATCAAAGGTATGAACCGCGATTGTATTCATTATTTGGTTGTTTTTCTTTACCAATTTTCGCCAATTTTTAATACGCTTTTGCACCGAAATTTTTTTTGAATAACGGTCCAGACTGCACACTGTAAGCCGAATTCAATGTTGTGATTTTTTTGGTGTAATCGGTGGCTACTTGCAACCTAGGGTTATCCGATCAGCTTTTAAACTAATTGAAGGAATTTGCCATTTTTTTTATTGGTATTTGTTCAATATAGATGAGTAATACGGGTAGGGGGAAGGAGAAGGCAGTGGAGGAGGATTATGGGTTGTGGCCTCCCCATATTGTGGAATATTTTGTCAACCTTATGGAGGCTGCAGTTGACAATGGTTACCTAAAAAGCAACACATTCGAGGCTAAAACCTGGAGTAATTTTGCGCTACAAATGCAACAGGTGTGTGGCCGTTCATTCTCGGTAACACAACTGAAGTCAAAATATAACCGACTTAAATCAGAATGGAAGGTGTTTGCTAATATGAGGAAACAGAGCGGTTTTGGTTGGGATGAAGCCAACGAAACCGTTACTTGCGAGTTACCGGTTTGGGAACAATATGTTAAGGTTAATATATATAATCTCAAACTTTGATTTTTGTTTGTTAATCCTTTTTATTATACTTCATCTTCAATCTAATACTTGTATAGTAACAACATATTCTGTGAATAGATGCATCCTGCTGCAAAAAAATACCAACATAAGGGGTTGCCACATTTTGATGCATTGACAAAAATAATGGGAGAATCTGTAGCCCAGGGCAATGTGGCAAGGTCCTCCACACAAAGGGGGTTCGAGGATGAGGAGGCACGGAGGATGAACTATGAGTTTGGCCACTCCCATCAATCACACGTAAATGTGATTGATGAGGCTGATGATGTGCCAATGGGTTCGGGGTCGGGATCACGTAAGAGAAAATCTAGTGCATCAAGTGGCCGCGGATCAGCGATGTCAATGGTGAAAGAATATCTTGATGTCTGTAAGCAAACTCAAGAGGTCAAAAGAAGCAGGTACAAGAATAAAAATGAGGTGGACAGTGATGCCTCGATTAACCCTGCTTTGGCCGAACAAGATCAATGCCAAGATATATTAAGTGCGATGACAGGGCTTGATCCAATTGTAGCTTTAAAAGCAGGACACTACCTATTTCAAAATCCGAACATTTGTCATGCTTTCCTCCGTATGTCTCGAGAACAGCAGGAGTTGGCGGTTCATTTTTATGCCACCCTGTAGTCATCCCATTCAGCCTAATGGGATGAACAAACCATGTTGTAGACAATTTTTTATGATTATTTCCGTATTTGCTTGAGGTTGATTGTAGTATGACGGCTTGACGGTGAACAAATTGCTTATTTAATTTAATTTAAATTTGTAATGTTATAATTTAAATTTAATCCTTAATAGTATTATTTGCTAGTAGTAGGATACCTTGTTATCTTTTTTCAATGCTACAGTTTGTGGAATTCTACCATCTCTCAATATGTTATTTTGTGATTTCGTAAATCTCGTTATATATAGTCGTATTATTAAATGTGTGTGCACTTGATATGGGATTTTCTCAAAATAATTTCTATCTTCTTGTTTATAGTGAGTTACTACTGCAAGTGTAACACCCCGAATTTCAAATAAGGACAAATTCGAGATTTCACAGGATCTTTACTTCACTTCGTACAATTTTACAAGGAAATTAAAACTTTTCATTCACAATACATCAGAGTTTCTTTACACTTGATTTTTACACAGCGGAAGACTGAAATTTACAATAAAACATTTACAACATCTTTAAAATAAAACAACATCAGCATATCCACTTTATAGCTCCATGAATGATCCTTTACCTGCATGTCAATCTGTGGGCACGTCAGTTACTTACAACTGACGAAATGTTATACACGGCTATCCTCTCTATGCCGGGAATAGTATAACGATCTCATACTTTAACAAGTCACAAAAGATTGAATGAACATATAAAGTGTCAAAAGTGATTATTCTAAATATAAGTGTATGTCATGCCTTAATGCCTAATGCATACCATTCTACACTAGGATGACACTAATGCACACTTGTTCAGATTCTATGCATCCCATACTACATAGGTCCGAGGGCAAGTGCCTACGTTCTTCACAATACAGGGCTCGATCCCTCGCCATGAAAACTACCCGGTAGCAAAACAAAGTTCAGACTATTCCACGAATGTGAATCCCAGCCTTGGAGTCCACCAACAGCTGTTATAACAGATTCCACATCGTACGAACCGTCCCGTATGTGACCCTCTAGCCCAGTATATATATATATACATTGGAGACGGTAAACACAAAAATCCATCCGTCCGACTACTCAAGATCCCGGAGTCCACCGCTGACCCGTCCTCATAGTCCCGGACTAAAATATAATAATCCGTCTCCCACAGGGCAACCTCAGTCCACCAACTGGGTCTATAGTCTTGGAGTCCACCAACAACTATATAGAGCACCCCACTTACGTTTCCCTAAGTTTACTACATCTTCACTTATGTGCCTAAATTTTCTTAAGTTCAAGACATGAATAATTTCCATTCAAAAAATTAGTTTTACCTCCTACCGGACTTAATCAACAAATACGAGATAGCTCCATGGCCATATCTCCAAAATCATATCTCAAATCTCTTCTTTTAATAACGCCGGTATCGAGGTCTTACTAACTCTAAGTCATAAACTTTCATGTACAAGAAGCATGGGTATTCACACCCTTTCATAATCATCTCTAAAACCTAAATAATTTCATCTTTCAATTCATTCACAATTGATCACAATCTTGTCTTAACACTTATCCACAAAGTAATCATTTCATAGTCTTGCCACTATTCATGATCTAGTTATTCATAATAAATAATAATTCATTCATAATTTCAAATTCATACGATGTCTCATTTCAACACGATTCAATGTCTCATCTTTGGCACTAAACATGATTTACTTATTCACAACAAAATCTTTCATGATCTCAAAAGTCACATAACTCAACCATATTGCATTTCTAGAAATAAAGAGATTTCAATTCACCCTAAATCATTATTTTGTAAATTAAAAGTCATGCTCTTTACTAATACTTTTGTAGTCATTTATTTTTCTTCCTATCTCAAATCCTCGTTAAAACTTATCAAAAACAAGAACAATCTTTAAAAAATAATTTCTTCATTTATGTTTTATGAATACTAAAATTTTACCAAAATGAAACACTTTTGAAAGTTTTTACCCAACTGACCCACTCTCGAAACTATTTACCAAATTGACCTACTCACTATCAAATTACAGATCTAGTTCCCGGAAGTTTTTACCAAACTGACCCACTTTCGAAACTATTTACCAAATCATTTTAAAACCCCAAAAATAAAATATAAGTCACCAGGGAGTTTTGAACCCGTGACTATTCTCATCCAAACCCAAGTTTATTACGCTAACCAGTAGTCCACTGTGACTACTTGTCATGAGAAACAAAACTAATCTTTTGTTCAAACTTTCTATTATTCTATTATCATCAAAATTCGATTTTTCCTCTTGATCTAATCTTTCATGTAATTATAATTTGTTCATCTATATTGAGTTTACTTTCTCACAGTAACCCATAATTTTATAATGCATAAAAGTAAAACTAACTTTCAAATTTTTATATGAATTTGCATTTATTCAATTCAATCAAAGTTGCACCCTACATCTTTTGCAATCAAAGAGTTTAATAGCATCAAATTTACATTACAAAAAAAATGTATTTTCTTATTAAAAAGGAAAAACTCAACAATTATCAAAATCTCTAGATTCATGTATACTAGTGCATGGCAAAAATAAATTCTTTTCTCATTTATCAACTAACAAGTTGTAATTTAATCTACCATAACATGATTCACTACTATTCACCACATCCAATAGCATAAATTGTTCTACTTATCAAAATCAAAATTTCTATACTATTCATCTATAATTACTAGCATGCATAGTTCTAGAAAATTTAGAAAGTAGGAGACACCCACCTTATTGAAGCTTGAACAATGAAAGAAAATGAACACCTCTTCTAGCTCCAAAGTGACCTCCTAGATCTTCCCCTTCTAGCAAAAGCCTCCAAGCACAAATAGACTCTCTTCTTTCTTTTCTTTTTCTTGATTTGTTTTCTTTTAGTGTGTGAAATGAGAAGAAGATATGTGCTATTTATAGGATATGTAGAGGGTTTAATTTGCAAAATTACCCACCTAATAAATTACTAAATTAATTCTCTAACCTTTCACATTTCTAACTCCTAAAACTCCCACCCTTCATCTCCCCACTCTCTAAAACACTAACTCCTACTAATCAAATCCCTCTCCCATAACCCCTTCTTCTACATGTTAAAAACCGGCCTCCACATAGTTACAACCCGGCCAACAATTCAATCCAGCACAGTTTTGATGTTTTGATCTCCATCGTGGGCCCCAAATGTGGAAGCCACGTCATCTTGACAAAGTCAAGGCAAGACCAACACATTGCTGTGCCTTCCTTCAAATTCCACGTGGGACCCCCCTCCAATCTTGCCATTTCATTTCATTAAACCATCCATTTTTATATTATACCAATCCATGCACATTATCTAAACAACGCCAATACTATATATATATTATTTTATAATATTTCGAAAACTACGGGTGTTACACACATCGAAAATTATTTTGAAAACAACTACGCTTAAATGTGCACACCGAAACCACGTGCATCGCACGTAAAACATGAAAATGCAAAAATCGACTTTATTGATGAAAAGTTATTAAATATAATTGAAAATAATATCAGCAAAAATTATATTTACTAATTTACATATATTTCCTGATGAAATCATAACACGTAGAAAGTACGTGCAATATACGTGCAGAAAGTCGAAAAGTGCATTTTAATCAAAACAAGGGGAAAATAAATTTTCATTTTATAAAAAATACATAAAAATAAATAATTTAAACCTATAAAAAATATTATACGTAGTGGTGGAAACACGTGCATCAAAACATGTAAAAAGCACGTAAATCCCAGGGATTAAAATATTATATTTTAGTTGACTGAAATCAATACGGAAAATGTATAAATAGTACGAATCCAAAATATGTAGTGAAATACATTACAAAATATACGTGCGTAACACCCAGGGGCAAAATTGTAATTTCAATTTTGCGGGGTGTTACAGCAAGTGCATCCTCTGTTATGGATATTTCTTCATCCAGTAGTGACGATCTCGAAGAGGTGATGAATATAATCTTGCTAACTGAACTATGTGAAGAACTTGACCGTACAAGGTCCACTAATAAAAAGCAAACAGGACGTGAATATTTGGATAATATGTTAGAGGGTTCCCAGGCCGAGTTTCATGGAATATTCCGTATGAACCAAGATTGTTTTATGGCCTTGTGTGCTTTCCTGCAAAATGGGAACTATTGCGAGGAAACAGCAGAGTCTTCAAGTCATAAACGAGTGTCTTTCGAGGAAAGCATAACAATTTTCCTGTATATTGTCGGTCATAGTTCAAGTATGCGACTAGCCGGTAATACGCTTAACCACTCAACTCAAACAATCAAAAAGCACTTCACAATTATATTGAAAGGTCTGGCAAGAGCAGCACCATTCCTTATCAGACCCCCTGATTATACACTTGTACATCACAGAATCGCTAATTCAGAGGACTTTTACCCGTGGTTTCAGGTATTACGTCACCCTGATTGCGTCATGTATTATTAAAGTTTTTTCCTAGTTTGGATTTGTGATATCTATTATTCGAATTCATTAATGTAGGGAGCTATTGGTGCTGCTGATGGCACGTTATTCAAAGCTACAGTTCCCGCTAGTCGAAGCAACGCTTGTCGCTCTCGAAAGGGTATTGTAAGTCAAAATGTATTGGCAGCATGCGATTTTAACATGCTGTTTACATTTGTTTACGCGGGATGGGAAGGCAGTGCGAACGATTCCCGTGTAATGCATACTGCATTAGCACAAAAACTGTTGCCAATCTCACCGAACGATAAATACTACTTAGTAGATTGTGGTTATACCAATATGCCTGGTTTTTTTGCGCCATACCGTGGTGAGCCATACCACTTACAGGACTTTCAAGGGGCCAACCATGCACCAACCCAACCTAGACAACTTTTTAATAAACAGCATGCTAGGTTACGGAATGTGATTGAGAGAAAGTTCGGTGTATTCAAGAAGAGGTTTGCCATCTTCGAGAACATGCCAAACTACCTGTTTACAAATCAAGTTATGATGGTTACAACCTGTTGTGCACTCCACAATTTTATATGTCTGCACTCACAAAACGATGCATTTTTAGAGGAACTCGATTATGAACAAATAGTACATCACCAACACACCGAAGATATCGCATCCACATCGCAGGAGTTGGATTTATCATCTTCCCAATTGAGATATATGAATAGGAAAAGAGATGATATTGCCATGGCAATGTGGAATGCTACACACTAATGTAATTATGAATGTAATGTTGTTTCATTGTATTCTTTTTTCGAACTGTTTAACGAATGTAATTTTATCTGCAAGTTGTGTGCTTTCATCTTGGAAATTTTTGGATGAACAGGTATTGGGCACGGATTCAATGTCGTGCACATGATTGGTCCGAAAAATGGATGGAATTGTCGGTAGCAGTAAATAATCCAAATTCAATTTTTGAAAACCTAACAAAGATGATGTCGTAATAGGCAATGATGATAGGTTTTCATTCAAAGTGGAATGTGTCCCCCCCCCCCCCCCCCCAACATTCCCGCTTTCTGCTTGATTGTATCGTCAAGCAACGGATATTGAGATTGGGGTATATGATTGAATAACCACTGAAATGATGTATAATACCCTTTAAACCGATCTGTGGTTGATGTTTGGAATGAAAGGTTAAGTAAGAATGAATCCATTGTGGTAAACAATGATGATGAATTCAATTATTGTCGACGGCAAAGTGGGAAGGGGATAGGAGGGGGGGTGAACATTGTACTCAGTGGCAGTATGCGTGGCATTGTAAAAATGCAGTCCTGTCCTGAATTTTTTATCATTGAATTGAACAATCTGAGCCTACGACAAATATGATTTTCTTTTTCTACAACCGCAAATATCATCTAGATTCACATATCCTGATGCATCATGATACAAAGTGCAATATCAGAGAACAAAATAGGTCAATCTGAATACAAATGCAATTCAGCTGAACAAATCTGATGCTTCATAATACATGAAACCATGCTGGTCTGTTTTTTCCAGCTTCATTTTTTTCCAATTTCCTGAAGAAATATCACAAGTTGGCCATTGTTGTAATTGTTTTTCTGGAAAAACTATTCAGAATACGTCAAGAGCAGTAAGCGAACACATTTGTTTTTTAAACATAAGGAAGATGATGTCGCTATAGTCAATGATGAACGGATTTTCAAGAGCATGGTATCCTCACATTATGAAGTATCTGATTTGTTCTGCTGAATTGCATTTGTATTCAGATGGACCTACTTTGTTCTCTAATATTGCAATTGAGCTTTTTGGCTCAATATAGTGGGGGGTATTAGTACCTGTATTAATAATCAATATTTTTGTGGAGGGACATAACAAAGTGAGAAATGATGGTTTCTGATCCCTTATGATTATTTTATAGTCTATGCTTCCCGTATTTTATCTACATTATCTGCAGTCAGAATGCTTTCATGTCTTCTCATATTTAGGTCTCAGTTTGCAAAACAAAGAGGGCAACTGTGGGCTTTCTTAGCTGATTGTTCTCAACAGAGGGTTGCTGCAAATGTTTGGTTAATCTTCTTGCTAACTTTTTGTTTTTGTTTTCCATTTTATCCAATGTGATTAATATAGCTTTTGTATTGACTACCGGTACAAATTTGCACAAGAAGTTAAGAAGCAACAGCAGCAGCTCCATGCAGCAGCAGACACATGGAGCATTTTGTTTACGAGCTTTTTTGTGACAATTTTGTATTGATTCAGAATAAAAAATTGTAGAACCTTTGTTCAGAAAATATGTATTGATCCCGGGCTTCAGAATATATGTATTGAAGTAAGCTTGTTTTCTTGAATAAATTGGTCGAAGCAATGTTTTTTGAATACTTTTTATTTTGATCTCACATGCAATCTTCTATCCGACTACTGCTACTACTTCCTCTCACATGCAAGCTCAACAAAACAAACTAAAAAATAATCCTCATTTAGGATTGAAGAACTGTAATTACCAAAAGAGGCAATGATAAAAGCAAAACATTGATCCAAATAGAATAACTGATACATGAACTGCGATTTGTTGCTTCACAAAACCTCACTGAATCTATATTATGTACATACAAGATTTTGCAACAAATTTTGTACTCTAACGTGAAGGATCAGCCGTGGAAATCTGATGGCATGTTATTTTTCCTCGATTCACATGCTGCTCAGGTTTCTTGTTCTCATACTTGTACAACATTGCAATCTAACTGCAGCAATTAAAAAAATATCAGCAAATGATAAATGCAAATTGGTATACAAAATTGTTAGAAATATAACAGAACAGTTTTTCAACTCTCTTTTTCAGCAAAACAGATTTTAAATAACAGTTTTCAGCTAGAAATATAACCGAACAGCTTTTAAACTCTCTTTCTCATAAAAACAGCTTTCATATAACAGTTTTCAGCTAGAAATTTAACCGAACAACATTTAAACTGGCCTTTTCAGAAAAACAGCTCTGATAATACAGTTTTCAGCAAGAAATATAACCAAACAGCTTTTAAACTCGTTTTTTCAGAAAAACAACTTTTTGATAATACAGTTTTCCGCAAGAAATATAACAGAACAGCTTTTAAACTCGTTTTTTCAGAAAAACAGCTTTCAGATAACAGTTTTCAGTAAGAAATATAACAGAACAGCTTTTAAACTCGTTTTTTCAGAAAAACAGCTTTCAGATAACAGTTTTCAGCTAGAAATATAACCGAACAGCTTTTAAACTGTCTTTTTCAGAAAAACAGCTTTTAGATATCAGTTTTCAGCTAGAAATATAACCGAACAGCTTTTAAACTCCCTTTTTCAAAAAAACAGCTTTCAGATAACAGTTTTCAGATAGAAATATAACAGCACAGCTTTTAAACTCCCTTTTTCAGAAAAACAGCTTTCAGATAACAGTTTTCAGCATGAAATATAACAGAACAGATTTTAAACTCGTTTTTCCAAAAAAACAGCTTTCAGATAACAGTTTTCAGCAAGAAATATAACAGAACAGCTTTTAAACTCGTTTTTTCAGAAAAACAGCTTCCAGATAACAGTTTTCAGCTAGAAATATAACAGCACAGCTTTTAAACTCTCTTTTCCAGAAAAACAACTTTCAGGTAACAGTTTTCAGCAAGAAATATAACCGAACATCTTTTAAACTGGTTTTTTCAGAAAAACAACTTTCAGATAACAGTTTTCAGCAAGAAATATAACAGAACAGCTTTTAAACTCCCTTTTTCAGAAAAATAGCTTTCAGATAACAGTTTTCAGATAGAAATATAACAGCACAGCTTTTAAACTCCCTTTTTCAGAAAAACAGCTTTCAGATAACAGTTTTCAGCATGAAATATAACAGAACAGATTTTAAACTCGTTTTTTTCAGAAAAACAGCTTTCAGATAACAGTTTTCAGCTAGAAATATAACAGAACAGCTTCTAAACTATCTTTTTCAGATAAACAGCTTTCAGAATACAGTTTTCAGAAAATAATATAAACAAACAGCTTTTAAACTCATTTTCAGAATAACTCTATTCAGAATACAGTTTTCAGAAAACTCTATTCAGAAAACTCTTTTCTAAATATCAAAACAAACGCACTCTAAAGAATCCATGAACATGCGTGTTTATCCATTTGTTTTCCGAGCAAAAATTGCGGAAATGAAAATACACTAAAAATTAATGAAGAAAAAAAATCAACTACACCCAACCAAAGCAAAGAATACAATGCTTCTCCACGGAATTATTTTTTTGCAACATCTTTATACGCATCCAAACTAGCTTTAACTGTAAATGCTAAATGGTCAGAAAATATAAAATTAGGAGCGCAGAGGCGAAGATGTGTGATCCACAATCAAATTTATCAAATAGATAGGCGAACTCATAAAACGTGAAGCAGGTTTACTTAATTTACATTTTTAAATTTGTACTGCAGCTTAAGGAAAACATATATTAAAATCCTTCTTATTAAAGCATATTGTGAGGTTAAAAATGAGTTGGGTTTTGAGTAGGGCTGCAGTCGAGCTGAGCCGAGCCGAATACCTTCGGGCTCGAGCTCGGCTCGTTTACGAAACGAGCTTAGTTTTGAGCTCGAGCCGAGCTTTGACCGTATTCGAACCGAATAGCTCGCGAGCTTAGCCTAAAAAAAAAAAACCAAGCTCGAGCTCGGCTCGTTTATGAAACGAGCTCAGTTTTGAGCTCAAGCTCGGTTCGAGCCAAGCTTTGACCGAGCTCGAGCCGAATAGCTCGCGAATAGCTCGATTCGCTTGTAGTCCTAGTTTTGAGTCATGGATGCCCAAAAGGGGACACTGAATCTGGGCCGAACATGTGAAAATAGCCAAGTCAAAACTCAATAAATTTAACACTTGCCTATTAAATTTGTGAATTTTTGTCGTAATTGGCCACTTTTTAAAAATAATTGTCATTATGGGCCAGTTTCGAAACTATTAGCGCTTGTAAGCTAACTTGTGCCAGATCAGCAACGGTCGCTATTCTCATTAGAGACATATTCATTTTAAATGTCGTTAATAGGAATAGCGGCCTATGTTTTAAATATTTTTGAATTTTTTGTTTGCTGTCGCTATTTCCACTAGCGACCTTAGTATATATGAGGTCACTGATGGTATTAACGATCTTGAATGAATGTATTGAGACACTTAACGATTCCTAAAGAGCTTTCCCCAAAAATTTAAAACTGAAGCCGCCATTGGAAATAGCGACCTTAGTACAATAAATGCATCTATTCCGAATAGCGACCTTAGTTTTAAAAATAAATTAATTGTCATTTTTCAGAGAGAAAAATCGCTCTAGATTTTGCTAAGTGTTAGAATACAGCTAATTAGAGGCCGTTAATCCCATTAGCGACCTCATATGTACTAAGGTCGCTAGTGAGAATAGCGTCGGCAAACAAAAAATTTAAAAAAATTTAAAATATAGGTTGCTATTCCCATTAGCGACATCGAAAATGAAAAAAACCGCTATTGGGAATAGCGGCCGCTGCTGACGTGGTACAAAGTAGCCAAAAGTGCTAATAGTTAGGAACCTGACCCAAAAACGCAAATATTTTTAAAAACTGGTCTATGTAAGCAAAAAACTCTAAATTTGTCCCTTTGCATTTGCTCTCACGTGATCTTAGTTCACTGTCAGACTTTGATTACTATAAGGGAAAAATAAAAAAGAGGATGACTACACATATATGAGTTTTTACCCCATATGTACATTATAAATGTATTGGAGTCTACTTTCTACAAAAAGACAAGGTTTTAATCTTGTCTTTTAGTAGAAAGTTAGCTCCAATACATTTATAATGTATATTTGGAGTAAAAACTCATGTTTGTCTAGTATTTTGCAATAAAAAAGGGTTGATCTAAAATTTGCCTATATTCTCCATCCATCAAAGAGTCGCTGGGCATCTCTACTAAAATACATTCAGATACATTCAGTTTTAAGGGCTGTAATTTCCAACATGCCACTTTTTTGCATAAAATATTGATGTAGATGTAAGTATCCATATTAAATTTGTAAAAAGAATGTTGCAAATGTCAACGGTATTTATTTCAGCAGGGGCTTCACTGCAAATTCATATTAATTAAGTTTGCATTTTTACATTTTTTTTTTCAACTTCAACAAATTCAAAAACCCCTTTAGAGGTAAATAGAGTATATGTTGGCAGAATTGTAAAATGTGAACTAGTGACGTGTAGTTTAAAGAGTAAGTTTGAAATTGATAAACATACATATCAAGTTGGAGACTATGCTACAAAGTGTAGCACCCTTATTTTAAAAAAATAATTGTAAAATCTTTGGGTTCAATCAAATTAGACCTTCAAGTTTGATAAGATTTTCCAGAAAAATAGAAAATATCGAAAAGAGTGGATGAACATGGCTGAACTTCAGTGAATGTATGAATTAGCAATGGTATGAATACCCGAAATTCGGATCTGACTCGGACCCGACATTGGACCGAAACTGACCCGGCCAATCCGGATCTGGGTCCGGGCCCTAAAATGGAACCCATTGTACTTTCGAGTCCGAGTCCGGGTCCGCTCAAAAGAGACCCGACCTGGACTCGGACCCGGACCCGCTAAAAACCCCCCAAAAAATCAACATAAAAATAAATATTTTATCCTCATCCCTCCCCTAATTCTTTCTCAATTCTAAATATTCTACTTCCAAACTCAAAACTCATGCTTTTTTCTTCTCTCATCTATTCTAAATCATCCACTCGCTGCCTCCGCTCGCCGCTCACACTTCCGCTCCTACTCGAACGGGTAGGAATATTTTAATAGGACCCGGATCCGGAATCAGACCAGGTCTTCACGGGTCCGGGTCCGGGTCCAATTTTTGGACCCGTAGGGAACCGGGTAGTGAAGGACCCGACCCGACCCGACCCGACCCGATACCAATGCTAGTCTGAATGGTCTAAATCAAGTTCAAATTGAACCTTGGTAGAAAATAAAATTATTGTACATAATAGCTAAAATATCGACATTGAATCATGTTGTATATAAGAAAATAAATAATTATGAGAATAAGGAGTCTAGAGTGTCACATTGACTAATTTAGCTCGAGAGATATCTCAAAATTCATATCTTGGTTATCAAAATTGAAAATCTGCACCGTTAGATGTGATCTACATCTTTAAATATATTTTTGTTCAAGTTTTTAAAAGATATCAACGAGTTTTTACTGTTTTTCATGAAACCGAACAAGCGATATTTTATAAAGGGGCTAGAATTACTTTATTTTAGGTATCATGATGGGTTGTTAAAATTTGTCGAATTCATTTCATATTTTGTATACAAATAATTTTTGTGATATAATCATGTCCAGAAGTGTAGATTTTTATTTTAGCGACCGGAAAATGAATTTTAAGATGTCTTCAAAGCTAAGTTAGCTAAGGCAGCACCCTGACCCCCTTATTCTTGTAACTGAAGTTAGTATTTTTATGCTAAATCCAGTTGAACCCAAATTTAATATGATTGAGCTGTAAAATAGGACCCGTTGTATTTTCGGGTCCAGGTTCTGGTCTGCTCGAAAGAGACCCGACCCGGACCTGGACCCGGACCCATTAAAAAAATTCAAAAAATCAACATAAAAATAAATATTTTATCCTCATCCCTCCTCTCCTTCCTCCTCAGTTCTAAATCTTGCTTTTCCAAACTGAAAACTCATACATTCTACTTCTCTCCTCTATTCTAAATTCTCCACTTGTCGCCTCCGCTTACCGCTCACACTCCCGCTCGCTGTTCACACTCCCGCTCCTACCTGAACGGGTAGGTATATTTTAATAGGATTCGGATCCGATTCTCACAGATCTAGATCCGGGTCCGGGTAATGAAGGACCCGATCCGACTCGATACCAATGCTTATTGGTGATTGCAACAATAAAGTTAGTTCTAAGAAACAAAAGTTGTAGATCCGATGGTTGGAATTGATAAACAGAATCTTAAGGTCGAGATCCAACTACAACGTAACTATTAGTTAATTTTTTAAGCTTCTATGACGTACCTTTATTAAAAAAAGGAAAAAGAAGATAAATTAGAAAAAGAAAAAGAAAATGTCCGTTATGAGAAAAGAGAATGAAAAGAGAATGTCCGTTACCCGTTTCACTTAAAACACCTAAATGTGCTTACAAGCATGAAGGCATGCAGAGTCATGATAATCTCAACTACATTGTCCAACATTCTGCCTTTCATCCCACCAATCGCTCAAATGAAAGGGAAATATTGCCAGCCATTGAAGGATAGACCCCACAAGTGAGAGCGATGGAGAGGCCCCAATTTTAATAGACCTGATGTGTACAGTCTCTGCACTTTTTTAAAAACGCCAATTTCTTAATTTATTATTTGTACTTTCATGTTGATACACCCTTCTACGTAAATTTCTGCACCCTTCTTCTTCTTCCATCTCAGATCTCAAACATAACCAATAAGAGCATCTCTAGGGGTGAGGAGCCAAATTTTGGGTATTTGGCAAACAAAAAAAATAAAGATAAAAAATAAAAAATGAAAAAATGAAAAAAAATGAATTTGTGTTGCAATCGTCGAATACCAAAAAAGGTATTCGTACCTTTTAAAATCCCAGGCGAAAGAAGATTTTTCGTGGGAAGTAAAAAATCCAAGGGACGTATCATTATCTACCGTCCTATGCAAATTAAAATATTAAATTTGAGGAAAAAAGACGGGACGGGAAATGATTCTCCGTCCGTCGAATTTTTAAATTTTTTTTTCTTTTCTTTTCCGAACGGATGGGAAATCAAATCCCATCCGACGAAATTTTGGTTATTTTTTTAACTAAAAATTGGAACAGACGGGAATTCTTTCTCGTCCATCCAATTTTATTTTATTTTTAATTTAAAAAAAAAAGCCAAGTCAGCCAAATCATCATTGGTGTAGTATTAAGTTGGTGTAGTATTAGAGCATCTGTAGTCGTTTTGAGTCAAATTTTGGGTATTTGGCAAATAGAAATGGAAAAAATGGGTTTGCACTGTAGTCGTCAAAAGCCAAAATTTGGGTCAGACGAAATATTATATATATTATTTTTCATCTCAGAAATTTAAATCTATATCTATATATATATATATAAATGCATTGAAGTGAGGGACAATGGACCCAAAAAAAAAAAAAAAAAAAAAGTGAAGTCACTTCACTAAAGGACAAAAAAAAAATCAAAAAACAAATCAAAAAACCCAAAATTGCCTGGGACGAGGGATGAAGTCCCGTTGGCTTTTGTCTTTAGCGTAAATTTGTGTTGGAATCTATAGTCCTTCAAAAAAAAATTTTGTTTTTTAAAATTTAATTCATCGGACGGGGAGTAATCCCTCATATGATGATTACGCGTGAAAAAATCCTCTCCGGCGGAAAATCATCTTCCGTCCGATCTCTTGGATGAAAAATCATCTTCCGTTAGCTATATTTTGGCAATTGCCATTTCGGCTACCAAATATAGCCGGCTACTGTAGCGTTGCAACCTAAATTTTGGATATTTGGCCAACGACTACAGCGCATTCTTTGCCAAAATTTGTAAAATTTGGCAAATTGGCCAACGACTACTGATGCTCTTAGGGGATAAAAAAAGCCAAGTCAGCCACACATGTGCATGAAAGTGGATCACCTGAGAATATGGATTTTTTGTTTTTTTAAGATAAGACGAGAAATAATATACCGTCCCTTCCCTTTTTTTTTTAATTTTTCGATCGAACGGAAAATTATTTTTTCCGTCCGTCTATAAAAAAAAATTGGGACAGATATTAATTTTCGTCCCATACATTTCAGCACAGTAAAAATCTCTCCGACGAAATATAATTTGTCGTCCGATCAAACAGACGGTAAATCATCTCCCGATTACTATATTTTCAAAATTTTCATTTCTTCTGTCAAATTTGACAGACTCCTGTTTATCCAAAACTCAAATTTTGAATTTTTGGCCAACGACTGTAGCACAATATTTATCATATTCTGGAAAATATGGAAAAATAGCCACTGACTACGATGCTCTAACCAACAGAAACTTTTTTTAAAAAAAGAGCTATGTTGGCTTACTTAGATTTTGTGGATCTGATTAGTTTGGACTTTGATTTGATCATATGGTTCTTCGTTGATGGAACTTTACATGGTTGCAACTTTTTCTATCCTCAGAGAAATCACTCCATCGTACAAGTCCATGAATTTTTACTCTAAACTTATATTATAAATACATTGGGTCAACTTCTCATAAGTCCTGTGTTTATGAGATGGCTACACATACATGAGTTTTTATACCTAACTTACATTATAAATGAATTGGGACCCACTTCTCACTAAAAGACAAGGTTTAAAATATCTTATCTATAAATGAGATTTAAATTTTGTCTTTTAGTGAGAAGTGAACCACAATACATTTATAATGGATGTTTACGGTAAAAACTCATGTATGTCTTGGTTTTTGCAATTAATTTTTCCTTTAAAAAAACATGCCATTCACGGCGCAACTGGCCTTTTGTCTTATTGACACCTGTCAAAATATCATTGGACAAACCGGACAATTTACAACTTTTTTCTCTCTATCTATCTATCTATCTATCTTCTTGACGTGAGAAGCAGGGCCGGCCTTGAGTTCCCGGGGGCCAGTGGCGGAGCTATGTTGGGGCCCGGGGTGACCCAGGCCCCCCCAAAATTTTAGAAAACCCCTTAAAATTTTTGAATTTTTTAAAAAACCACCCTTAAATTTATTAAATTTTATTGTTTGGCCCCCCTAAAAATTATAAAAAAACACCAATATATTTATATAGTCATAGAAATTTTTTTTTGGCCCCCTGGAAAAATTGTTCTGGCTTCGCCCCTGCCGGGGGCCCTAGGCGAACTTCCGAAATGGGGCCTCTAATAACATATATATTTTTTACGCGCGAAATACGTACCTATATTTACAAGGGAAGTTCAAAATTGGAGAGCTCAAAAATCGTAAATTCCACGGAAACCGGAGACGGCCGCCTTACCCGCCTCCATACTGGGGCCGGCCGTGGTGAGAAGTTCTCTCCAATGAAAGTCCAAAGGGATTGGATGTCCCTCATCTCCCTCCATTATTATATGGCCCTACTGGCACTCCCTTTCAAAATTCCACAAGCCTCTTGCCCTCTCCATTGGATCTTTACTCTCCCTTATCCTTAAGGGACATTTATTTTCTTCACCCCTCATGTGATCAAAATTTATCCTTTGGCCCTCTTTCTTTTTGAATAAAGAGTCAAATAGTATTCCAACTAGAAACCTCATTTTTATCTACCTCAATTCATTACTATCTAAACTCCAACTTGGTAAATTTCTTTAGCCCTTTTATAACTGTAAAGCCCCACCATCCAAGCAAAACATAGCTAGAGAAGTTTAAAAAAAAAAAAAAAGGATGGGCACTACTTGTTTTCATTTAAGTAGTCTCTTAGCTAGAGAATAAGATATCAAGTGTCCGAGTTATACTTGTACCAAACTCATTATTATGGGTGAGAGTATGCAGCTACAACCTTGAAATTCTAATTAGATAGAAATTCTAATTAGATAAGTTCAGAAGGGTTAACAAGTAATCAAGCTCAAATAAGGGTTTATAATAAACTTTCCCTACCCTAAAACCCACAAAGCAATTTTCCCTGTCATCTATGATCTCTCAAACCCTAGCTACAAAATGTAAACCCCAGATTTCAAACTTTAGAAGGAGCAGGTGGGCCACCAGCCTTGTCTGATGGCTAGCTTTATTTCCACCAGATTGGTTGCTTGGTTCCTCTCTTTCTCATCATCTCATGGTGGATATAATTATCCCACCAACTGGATAGAGCACAAGTCACGCAGTGATCATGGACCAATTCCTTCTCTTATTTTGCTCAAGGGATTTTTGGGATGTAGGTCACAATCAGGAGCAAGTGACGGTCTTTGATAACCAGATAATCACAAAGGCGCAATTTCAACATCAGGACAACTGCCCACCCGTCGAATTTAAAGTGGCCTTTGGATGGATTCATAATGATGTTATATAGCATAAATGAGAAAAAGAGTTGATTCTGCTTGAGGCTGGTTGTATTTCTATGCAGACATTTAGGGGTTTAAAATGAACAGGACTATTGTCGTCTGTTCGAGTCCGGCTTGAGAAATGGTCCGACTGTGAACCGTTCGAATTGTTATACAAACTGAACTTAAACAAATTATTAGGTCCGATGTTTTACCAAGCTGGAGCCAGACATAATATAAGTCCGTCCGAGTATTATTGTGGTCTGATGGTTTACCGATCCGAGTCCGGACTATAAAATTTCTGTCCGACCTAGACCGAACTAGACATAAGCCTGTCCGAGTAGAATTTCGATCCGTGCTTGAACATATGGTTGTCCGGTCCTGTCCGGTCCGATTTACAGCCCTACGGACAATTGCGCCCATATACCAAAATAGGGAATAACAAGTAGGGATGCTTTCAGATCGGATACAGATTGGATATTGGCTATATCAATATCTGTATCTGTATTTCAAAGACATAGTCAAATACGAATACGGTTATGTCCCGGAAAAAAAATCACATCCGCATCTGCAAATTTCGGATACAGATACGAATTAGTTACGGTGTACCGGATAACGGATACGAGTTCAGATATCAAAAATATAGTTTTTGCTATATTTTATTTCCTTAATTAGTTCTTAAATATACATGTCAGTGAATAATGTGTATCAATTTTCATATCTAATCTCTCCTTAGCTACTATGATTAATCTATTGACATAAATTAGTTTCTATATATACCATCCGATACTATAGATTGTAAACTTATATTTTCAATCAACATAATCTAGTTAAATTGTGCAGTCTTATCATGCTCCTTGCATTGTCAATGAAAAATTTGTTAACCACAACTACAAGAATAATATCATTACCGGTTCTTCAAACTCATATTTTTATCTCAACAACTTTCATTCTTACAATTATCATTAGGAAATGTGTATTTTAGTATTGATCAAGTCTGAAGCAATTTTTTCTTAATCAACCGCCTTGCTTTGAATCTTTTACTAGCAGTCAGATTGGACTCCTATAATATAGAGTAATTAGGCATGAAAAAAGTAACAAACAAGACAAAGAAAAATAAGTTACTTATGCTAGAAAGGGAGTTTACCGGTTTTGCTTAAGCCACTGCGAACTTAACTTTATATATATAGTGCCTCTAAAACTTCACATTAAACTAATTAATATCCTAAAAAGTAAACAGATAGATATGAGTATGACATAATAACAATAACATTCATCATTTATATATGAGAAGGTCATAAAACTTCACACTAAGCTAATTCATATAGCATTCATCATTACATGCATATATTTTACATAATACAATTATGTATTACAAAGTAAGAAAATAGAGAAAGTAATCCATAATAATGCTAATCTGATAGAAGGCATCATATAATGGTTAAGCATAACTGAATATCTTCTATTAACAAAAAAAATATCATCTTGTTACCATTTGATTAAATTTTTATTGTGCTTTCCAACAAAGTATCATCTCCCCTTAAGGACCCAACTGAAGTGTGCCTAATGAAGAGGTTGCTCCTGAGACTAGGGTTTCGACGGTGGAGGGTAGGGATCGACGGTAGAGGAAAGTGTAGGTTTTGGGGGTGGAGGAAGAGTCCGCTGATGGTGAGGAAGGTGGAAGAAGGTGGAGCTGGATTTGGGAGATATGGTTTCGATCAAATTTGGAGTAGGAAGGAGAAATGAATGAAAATTACACAAATGCATTTAAATATATATATGATATATAAATAAATATATATTAAATTTGTGGATATCCGTATTTGAATCCACTTTTTAAAGGGACATCCGTATCCGTATCCGCACCAGAAATTTTTTGGATTTGGATATTTGGATATGAATCCGTCCAGATATGAATTTTTCATATCCGTACAAGCAAAAATTTCAGATTCCGATACGGAATGGAACGGATCGGATATATCCTTATCCGAGAGCATCCCGGATAACAAGAGAGAGAAAAATAAATAGAGATCGAATACCCAATTCAGGCTATATACAATGTAATACTAGATAGCTGCCAGGCCCACGTCGTATATGTATTGAGTATTGGATGGTCTTTTTGATGATGAAAAGGATAGAGTCTACCGACTCCAGTCATACCAAAAAATTTATTAATCATAAGCTGTACAAAATAGTTTTACAAGCCGTAAAACCAAATAATACAATCAGAGAAACATCGATAAAATGAACAACGAAAAGAAAAGCAAACTTAGTCAATAGATACAAAGACACTGCCAATAGAGACCAAAACTGCGAAGGGGACAGCGAACCGAGACATCATCTGTGAGAATGCGGTGCGTCGTTAAGACAGGATTATCAGCTGTTCCAATCTTCACCAAATGAATATCACCATCCTTTATCAAATCACGCACAAAATGATAACGAACATCAATATGTTTGGTCCTCGAATGATGAACTTGGTTCTTCGCTAAATGAATAGCACTCTGACTGTCACAGTGTACCTCCACCTTCTCCTGATGAATTCCCAAGCTCTTCAAAAGTCCATGTATCCAAATGGCTTCCTTCATGGCCTCAGCAACCGCCATGTATTCAGCCTCAGTAGTAGACAACGCTACAGTGGACTGCAAATTTGACCTCCAACTTATAGGTGCCCTAGCCATAGTAAACAAATAGCCTGTAGTAGACCGCCTCTTATCTAGATCACCTGCATAGTCAGAATCAACATATCCAACCAATAACCTGCAAATATTGTCATCCCTTTCAAATTTCAAACCCACATCTGTGGTGCCACTTATGTACCTCAAAATCCATTTAGCTGCTTGCCAATGCTCTTTGCCTGGATCATGCATATATCGACTAACCATACTCACCGCCTGAGAGATGTCTGGTCGAGTACAAACCATGGCATACATCAAACTGCCAACCATACTAGTGTAAGGTACATTAGCCATATACTGTCTCTCTTCATCTGTACTTGGAGACTGAGAAGCACTAATTCTGAAATGAGTGGCTAAGGGTGTACTGACTGGTTTAGTTTTCTCATCTATACCAAACCGTTTTAGCACCTTCAAAAGATATTGCTTCTGTGTCAAACTTACTATGCCCTTTGCCCTGTCTCTAGCTATCTCCATCCCAAGTATCTTCTTGGCTTCACCAAGATCCTTCATCTCGAATTTAGAACTCAACTGATTCTTCAAATTTTGAATCTCCTTAGCATTTTTAGAGGCAATCAACATATCATCAACATATAATAACAGATATATAAAAGAACCATCCTACAATTTCCTGAAGTAGACACAATGATCAAACTCACTTCTGGAATATCTCTGCACCTTCATAAACTGGTCAAACCTCAAATACCACTGCCTTGGAGATTGCTTCAACCCATAGAGAGACTTCTTCAACCTGCAAACACAATTTTCCTTCCCAGCAATTTTGAACCCATCTGGCTGCGACATATAAATTTCTTCATCTAGATCCCCATGTAAGAACGCAGTCTTCACATCCATCTGTGTCAATTCAAGATCAAACTGTGCTACCAATGCCAATAAAATCCGAATAGAAGGATGCTTCACCACCGGAGAGAACACTTCATTGTAGTCAATTCCTTCCTTTTGAGCATACCCCTTTGCTACTAGTCTAGCCTTGAACCGAACACTGCCTTTTGGACCTTCTTTCTTCGTATACACCCACTTGCAACCAATTGCTTTCTTCCCCTTTGGTAGTTGCACTAGATCCCAAGTCTTATTCTTATGAAGAGAGTTCATCTCTTCATCCATAGCAACTTTCCAACCTGCATTTTCTGAACTTCTAGTGGCTTCTTTGAAGTTGGAGGGAACTTCATCATCCACAATGGGAAGAGCAAATGCAACTGTATCTGTAAAACGAGACGGTCGTTTGATATCTCTTCTTTGCCTTCTTACTGCAATTGATTCTTCCTGCTGGATAGGAACTTCTTCATCATTCTCAGTATCAACCACATCATCTTCATCTTGGACAGGAACAGGATTTTCAACTGACAACTTTTCTAACTCCACCTGTTGGAGAACTCTCCTACCAGTCGACTGGTTATTGCCAACAGTCGACTGTCCCGAGCTCCCACTCTTCTGCTGTTCTAGACCACCAGTCGACTGCTCCTGTACACCAGTCGACTGTCCCGAGCTTCTGCTACTCACCTGTTGGAGAACTGTCCTACTCTTCTGCTGCTCACCAGTCGACTGTCCCATACCGCCAGTCGACTGTCCCGAGCTAATCATGCTGGTCTCATCAAAGGTCACATCTCTGCTGATTACTAACTTCTTTTGTTCTGGACACCACAACCTGTAACCTTTGACACCAGTATTAAAACCAACAAATATAGCCTTTTTGGCTCTTGCATCAAGTTTAGTTTCAGTTACATGAAAATAAGCAGGACAACCAAATATATGCAAAAAACTATAATCAGATGCAGGTTTACCACTCCATACCTCAATAGGCGTCTTGCCTTCAAGTGCTGCTGATGGTAAACGGTTGACAATGTGGCTTGCATATATAACAGCTTCTGCCCAAAATGTCTTCTTCAATCCAGACTGTGCTAACATACATCTCACCTTCTCAAGTAAGGTTCTGTTCATCCTTTCTGCAACCCCATTTTGCTGTGGAGTCTTCCTAACTGTGAAGTGCCTCTGGATCCCTTCATCTTCACACAACTTCAGAAACGGATCGTTCTTGTATTCCCCTCCATTATCTGACCTCAGAACCTTAATCTTCCTACCAGTCTGATTTTCAACTTTCTTCTTCCAACTTGTGAACAATGTCAAAACTTCATCTTTGTGCTTCATGGTATATACCCAAACTCGTCTGGAGTAATCATCAACAAAAGTAACAAACCAGTGTCTTCCACTCATAGAAGGTGTTTGAGTAGGGCCCCAAACATCTGTGTGCACATAATCGAGGATACCCTTTGTCTGATGTACAGCTGTACCAAATTTCACCCTAGTTTGCTTACCCAAAACACAATGTTCACAAAATTCCAACTTGCACCCTTTAGCATCTTTAAGCAACCCTTGCTTCACAAGCCCCTGCAAGGCCTTTTCTCCTGCATGCCCGAGTCGCATATGCCACAACCTAGTAGAGTCGGGAACAACCTGTTTAGGCCTTTCAGTTACACTGGCAGCCTGACCCAAATATGTTCTTCCCTGCAAGAAAAACAAGTTTCTTTTTCTTTGCCCTTTCATCACCACGAGTGATCCGCTAGTCACCTTCAGAATGCCACCTTCACTAGCAAATTTCAATCCACTGGCCTCCAAAGCACCTAGTGAAATCAGATTCTTTTTCAAATCTGGAACATACCATACATCTGAAAGCTCCCTAATAAGACCATCGTGCATTAGCAATTCAATCTTCCCGATTCCTACCTTCTTACAAGGTGCATCATTTCCCATCAAAACTACACCACCATCCATATACTCCAATGAAGTAAACCACTCCTTTTTCCAAGACATATGATAGGAGGCTGCTGTATCAAGAAACCATACTTCTTGATAAAGTGAGGGACTAGAAGCCAGTGCAAAAGAAAAATCCTCGCCACTTTCTAAATTATCAACAGTCACATTTGCAGTCGAATTTCCCTTATTTCGTAGCTTTGGACAATCCTTTTTCCAATGCCCCCTTTCATGACAGAAAGCACATTCATCTTTGGCCGGTATTTTCCTGTCCTTCGAAACTCCTCTCGATTTGGAACGAGATTTGTTTCCCTTTTTCCCAGATTTGGACTCAGATCTGGTCTCAGTCCTGCCCCTTACAATCAAAGCTTCAGAAGTTTCTCTGTCAACCATTTTATCCCTTCTCCTAGTTTCATTATTCAACAGAGCATTTGCAACATCTTCATATTTCACAGTATCTTTTCCATATAATAAAGTAGTTGCTAAATGATCATAACTTTCAGGTAATGAATTCAACAGAATTAGGGCTTTATCTTCATCCTTAATTTGCTCATCCAAATTTAACAAATCAGCCAATAATTTATTAAATGATTCAACATGAGCATTCATAGACATACCTTCTGTATAGGTGAAGCGAAAAAGTCTCTTCTTCAAATATAGCCGATTCTCCAAACTTTTCCTCATGTATTTGTCTTCGAGCTTCTTCCACAACACCGCAGCAACGGTATCCCTCATCAAATCATACTTCTGAGCCTTCTCAATAAAGAGCCGAATAGTCCCACACGCAACTCGATTCAACTTCTTCCAATCTGCTTCGGACATATCCTTAGGTTTTTCTACCTCCAAAGCAACATCTTGTTCTTGTTGAACAAGAACATCCAACACCTCACATTGCCACATCCCGAAATTGTTTGTCCCATCAAATTTTTCAACTTCAAATTTTGCGTTGTGAATCGTTGTTCTTGACGAACTTGATCCCACAACATCCTTGGTTGCATCTGCATCACCCGTCATCTCCCTCTAGGTCGAACCAACAGCTCTGATACCACTTGTTGTGCGGAATACGAATCAAACCAACAATCAAATCAACGCGGAAACAAGGAGAGAACCAGCGAGAGAAAAACAGAAAAGCAAGCAACACAAGAACACAAGATTTACGTGGTTCGGCAAAACGATGCCTACATCCACAAGGGCGGTTGGGGTTTCTTTACTATATTCTCCAATGGGCAAACAAAGCCTTTACAAGAGATGACGGCTACAAAATCCGAATTAGGTGTTACTATTTACAAAACCCTAACGGGTGTATTTATAGGGAAACTATTGGGCCTTTCGAATTGGGCCAAATCTGGATCCAAAACCCGCCGACAATCGACTGGTCCAATTACCAGTCGCCTGGTTCCTTCGGGACAGTCGACTGCTGCTGCTGTATTCTCAGTCTTCGAAAACCTCCTCTGGACAGTCGACTGCTCCTCCATCCA
The DNA here is from genome assembly GCA_017893485.1 of Hemerocallis citrina. Classification (NCBI taxonomy): domain Eukaryota; kingdom Viridiplantae; phylum Streptophyta; class Magnoliopsida; order Asparagales; family Asphodelaceae; genus Hemerocallis; species Hemerocallis citrina. The sequence goes on along the minus strand of CM030367.1, from coordinate 210,367,393 downwards.
GTCGACTGAAACTCTGAAACTTTCGAACACTGCAGATACCAAATACCAGAATCGAGCCATTATCCTACAATCTCCACCTTGGCGAGATCTTCCAAATCAAATATCCAACAATCTCAACCTTGGTGAAATCTTCCAAGTAGCCCAAGCAATCTCCACAAATACTTCAAAACAACTGCTCATCACCAAATGTAACAAACGAACCCAAACTCCACCTTAGTATGATATCACATACTAAACAAACCAATAGCAAAGTACTATCCCAACTGCCCATGCCAAATTATCAAACATGCAAAATATTAGCCAGGTTCATGCAATGCTTGAACTTGGCTGCCCCAACAACTTTGGTCAACATATCCGCAGGATTATCAGCTGTTCCAATCTTCACCAAATGAATATCACCATCCTTTATCAAATCACGCACAAAATGATAACGAACATCAATATATTTGGTCCTCGAATGATGAACTTGGTTCTTCGCTAAATGAATAGCACTCTGACTGTCACAGTGTACCTCCACCTTCTCCTGATGAATTCCCAAGCTCTTCAAAAGTCCATGTATCCAAATGGCTTCCTTCATGGCCTCAGCAACCGCCATGTATTCAGCCTCAGTAGTAGACAACGCTACAGTGGACTGCAAATTTGACCTCCAACTTATAGGTGCCCTAGCCATAGTAAACAAATAGCCTGTAGTAGACCGCCTCTTATCTAGATCACCTGCATAGTCAGAATCAACATATCCAACCAATAACCTGCAAATATTGTCATCCCTTTCAAATTTCAAACCCACATCTGTGGTGCCACTTATGTACCTCAAAATCCATTTAGCTGCTTGCCAATGCTCTTTGCCTGGATCATGCATATATCGACTAACCATACTCACCGCCTGAGAGATGTCTGATCGAGTACAAACCATGGCATACATCAAACTGCCAACCATACTAGTGTAAGGTACATTAGCCATATACTGTCTCTCTTCATCTGTACTTGGAGACTGAGAAGCACTAATTCTGAAATGAGTGGCTAAGGGTGTACTGACTGGTTTAGTTTTCTCATCTATACCAAACCGTTTCAGCACCTTCAAAAGATATTGCTTCTGTGTCAAACTTACTATGCCCTTTGCCCTGTCTCTAGCTATCTCCATCCCAAGTATCTTCTTGGCTTCACCAAGATCCTTCATCTCGAATTTAGAACTCAACTGATTCTTCAAATTTTGAATCTCCTTAGCATTTTTAGAGGCAATCAACATATCATCAACATATAATAACAGATATATAAAAGAACCATCCTACAATTTCCTGAAGTAGACACAATGATCAAACTCACTTCTGGAATATCTCTGCACCTTCATAAACTGGTCAAACCTCAAATACCACTGCCTTGGAGATTGCTTCAACCCATAGAGAGACTTCTTCAACCTGCAAACACAATTTTCCTTCCCAGCAATTTTGAACCCATCTGGCTGCGACATATAAATTTCTTCATCTAGATCCCCATGTAAGAACGCAGTCTTCACATCCATCTGTGTCAATTCAAGATCAAACTGTGCTACCAATGCCAATAAAATCCGAATAGAAGGATGCTTCACCACCGGAGAGAACACTTCATTGTAGTCAATTCCTTCCTTTTGAGCATACCCCTTTGCTACTAGTCTAGCCTTGAACCGAACACTGCCTTTTGGACCTTCTTTCTTCGTATACACCCACTTGCAACCAATTGCTTTCTTCCCCTTTGGTAGTTGCACTAGATCCCAAGTCTTATTCTTATGAAGAGAGTTCATCTCTTCATCCATAGCAACTTTCCAACCTGCATTTTCTGAACTTCTAGTGGCTTCTTTGAAGTTGGAGGGAACTTCATCATCCACAATGGAAAGAGCAAATGCAACTGTATCTGTAAAACGAGACGGTCGTTTGATATCTCTTCTTTGCCTTCTTACTGCAATTGATTCTTCCTGCTGGATAGGAACTTCTTCATCATTCTCAGTATCAACCACATCATCTTCATCTTGGACAGGAACAGGATTTTCAACTGACAACTTTTCTAACTCCACCTGTTGGAGAACTCTCCTACCAGTCGACTGGTTATTGCCAACAGTCGACTGTCCCGAGCTCCCACTCTTCTGCTGTTCTAGACCACCAGTCGACTGCTCCTGTACACCAGTCGACTGTCCCGAGCTTCTGCTACTCACCTGTTGGAGAACTGTCCTACTCTTCTGCTGCTCACCAGTCGACTGTCCCATACCGCCAGTCGACTGTCCCGAGCTAATCATGCTGGTCTCATCAAAGGTCACATCTCTGCTGATTACTAACTTCTTTTGTTCTGGACACCACAACCTGTAACCTTTGACACCAGTACTAAAACCAACAAATATAGCCTTTTTGGCTCTTGCATCAAGTTTAGTTTCAGTTACATGAAAATAAGCAGGACAACCAAATATATGCAAAAAACTATAATCAGATGCAGGTTTACCACTCCATACCTCAATAGGCGTCTTGCCTTCAAGTGCTGCTGATGGTAAACGGTTGACAATGTGGCTTGCATATATAACAGCTTCTGCCCAAAATGTCTTCTTCAATCCAGACTGTGCTAACATACATCTCACCTTCTCAAGTAAGGTTCTGTTCATCCTTTCTGCAACCCCATTTTGCTGTGGAGTCTTCCTAACTGTGAAGTGCCTCTGGATCCCTTCATCTTCACACAACTTCAGAAACGGATCGTTCTTGTATTCCCCTCCATTATCTGACCTCAGAACCTTAATCTTCCTACCAGTCTGATTTTCAACTTTCTTCTTCCAACTTGTGAACAATGTCAAAACTTCATCTTTGTGCTTCATGGTATATACCCAAACTCGTCTGGAGTAATCATCAACAAAAGTAACAAACCAGTGTCTTCCACTCATAGAAGGTGTTTGAGTAGGGCCCCAAACATCTGTGTGCACATAATCGAGGATACCCTTTGTCTGATGTACAGCTGTACCAAATTTCACCCTAGTTTGCTTACCCAAAACACAATGTTCACAAAATTCCAACTTGCACCCTTTAGCATCTTTAAGCAACCCTTGCTTCACAAGCCCCTGCAAGGCCTTTTCTCCTGCATGCCCGAGTCGCATATGCCACAACCTAGTAGAGTCGGGAACAACCTGTTTAGGCCTTTCAGTTACACTGGCAGCCTGACCCAAATATGTTTTTCCCTGCAAGAAAAACAAGTTCCTTTTTCTTTGCCCTTTCATCACCACGAGTGATCCGCTAGTCACCTTCAGAATGCCACCTTCACTAGCAAATTTCAATCCACTGGCCTCCAAAGCACCTAGTGAAATCAGATTCTTTTTCAAATCTGGAACATACCATACATCTGAAAGCTCCCTAATAAGACCATCGTGCATTAGCAATTCAATCTTCCCGATTCCTACCTTCTTACAAGGTGCATCATTTCCCATCAAAACTACACCACCATCCATATACTCCAAAGAAGTAAACCACTCCTTTTTCCAAGACATATGATAGGAGGCTGCTGTATCAAGAAACCATACTTCTTGATAAAGTGAGGGACTAGAAGCCAGTGCAAAAGAAAAATCCTCGCCACTTTCTAAATTATCAACAGTCACATTTGCAGTCGAATTTCCCTTATTTCGTAGCTTTGGACAATCCTTTTTCCAATGCCCCCTTTCATGACAGAAAGCACATTCATCTTTGGCCGGTATTTTCCTGTCCTTCGAAACTCCTCTCGATTTGGAACGAGATTTGTTTCCCTTCTTCCCAGATTTGGACTCAGATCTGGTCTCAGTCCTGCCCCTTACAATCAGAGCTTCAAAAGTTTCTCTATCAACCATTTTATCCCTTCTCCTAGTTTCATTATTTAACAAAGCATTTGCAACATCTTCATATTTCACAGTATCCTTTCCATATAGTAAAGTAGTTGCTAAATGATCATAACTTTCAGGTAATGAATTCAACAGAATTAGGGCTTTATCTTCATCCTTAATTTGCTCATCCAAATTTAACAAATCAGCCAACAATTTATTAAATGATTCAACATGAGCATTCATAGACATACCTTCCGTATAGGTGAAGCGAAAAAGTCTCTTCTTCAAATACAGCCGATTCTCCAAACTTTTCCTCATGTATTTGTCTTCGAGCTTCTTCCACAACACCGCAGCAACGGTATCCCTCATCAAATCATACTTCTGAGCCTTCTCAATAAAGAGCCGAATAGTCCCACACGCAACTCGATTCAACTTCTTCCAATCTGCTTCGGACATATCCTTAGGTTTTTCTACCTCCAAAGCAACATCTTGTTCTTGTTGAACAAGAACATCCAACACCTCACATTGCCACATCCCGAAATTGTTTGTCCCATCAAATTTTTCAACTTCAAATTTTGCGTTGTGAATCGTTGTTCTTGACGAACTTGATCCCACAACATCCTTGGTTGCATCTGCATCACCCGCCATCTCCCTCTAGGTCGAACCAACAGCTCTGATACCACTTGTTGTGCGGAATACGAATCAAACCAACAATCAAATCAACGCGGAAACAAGGAGAGAACCAGCGAGAGAAAAACAGAAAAGCAAGCAACACAAGAACACAAGATTTACGTGGTTCGGCAAAACGATGCCTACATCCACAAGGGCGGTTGGGGTTTCTTTACTATATTCTCTAATGGGCAAACAAAGCCTTTACAAGAGATGACGGCTACAAAATCCGAATTAGGTGTTACTATTTACAAAACCCTAACGGGTGTATTTATAGGGAAACTATTGGGCCTTTCGAATTGGGCCGAATCTGGATCCAAAACCCGCCGACAGTCGACTGGTCCAATTACCAGTCGCCTGGTTCCTTCGGGACAGTCGACTGATCAGTCGACTGCTGCTGCTGTATTCTCAGTCTTCGAAAACCTCCTCTGGATAGTCGACTGCTCCTCCATCCAGTCGACTGAAACTCTGAAACTTTCGAACACTGCAGATACCAAATACCAGAATCGAGCCATTATCCTACAAATGCCTCCGCTGAACAGAACATAGTGATCCTAAACCAAACATCGCAATGCAAATGCCACAGAACCAACAGAAACAAAGAAACAAGCTCCATAATATTGAAACATAAAAACCATGCTACCACTCATCCCAGCATTTATACATCCAGGGGAAATGCAAGAAATGCCAACCCACAAAAAACCATAGGAGCCAACTAAAGCAGGGGACTTTACCAAAAGCCCCAAGCTCAAAGCCAAGCCCGATTAACAGGAGAAAGTCAGCCAACAGGCAAAAAAACAGAGGAGAGAAAAGAAGGGAACAACCGCTACTCAAAACAAGCCCGGCTGAAGTCAAGCCAAACCAAAAGGTGCACTTAGAAGTAGCAACCAAAAGAGACTAGCCAGCGCTTGCTTCAACCCTGCGAAAAAAGTCGGAGGTTATCAGAAAACGCGGCAACAAGGATCGCGGAAAATTATAAAGCATTAAGGTTGCGTAGGCATAGTAAAGAGTCGTCCAATCTACGACTGAAAAGCGAATCTCTAGCTTCGTCTTTTAACGTTGAAGACCAGAAGTTAAACAGAAATAAAAACTCCTCTATTAATGGAAAGATAGGAGAAGCACAATGTTTGAACAACCACTTATTTCTCTCCAACCACGTTATCCAAATAATAATTTGAACAGAAAGGTTCCACGCATTGCGGTATTTATGATTAGTTGGAGGAATAGACCAACACGAGGATAATTTGGGAGGGATAGAAGGGATTTCCCAAGCTAGAACGCTAATTTTCCACAGAGGGCTAATGAAATTGCATCTAACAAACAAAGTGATCAACATCCTCAAAATGATCCGAGCACAAGGGACATAGCTGGCCCCACGCTAGATTCCTTTTGTTGAGAATTTCTACGGTGAGCAGCTTGTTGTTAAGGGCAAGCCATGAGGTGATTTTTACCTTAAGAGGGGCACAGGTATTCCAAATGAATTTAGCAAAGGGGAAGTGAATACCTCGAAAGTTAAGAAAGTATTGGATGGTCTTAGGTAGCAGGAAAAAAACTAGCAACTACAATATCACATGTTGATCCAGATAAAAACATAACAAATTAATTCATAGACCTTGCCATCTCAGACAGTGTAGATAGAGCGTGGTAAACATAAGCGTTCTGAAGATAAGAGAGAAAGTATATTCATTTGAACTCGGGCTTGGCCCATCTATTTTATGGGCTGACCCAATGTTATATTCTTTTTTAAAAATATTGTACAGTGTATTTGGCTGATGGGCTAAGGTCTGTATTATATTAATGTTTCGCGTCACAAAACTCAAAAAAGATTGTGCTTCTCTCTTGAAGAATTATGAGGTCACTTCGGAACTCGAGAGAGGCTGAAACCTTTGCACATAAATTTTCCATGCCGGAGTTTTATAGAAAGCAAATTTTTTGAAAGTTTGTAGAATTGTTTTTTCAAGTTCTGGATACTTGGTTGTATCAGTTACATGCAAATTTGTTTTTTTTTTTCCTTTATAAGTTTTTTTATTTTATTTATTTAATAGTGACCATAATCACCAGTTTCATTAATAAGATTAACTAACCAACCAGTACAAAATATTACACATCCAGGAGAATCAAATCTAAACAGCATCAACAAAGAACTAGGAAAAAAGATACAAAATAAAGGAGTAGAATACAGAAGGAACTCCTATAGACAGTACAAAGCGATAAACAACCGACGATCCTGAAAACAAAAGGCTTGAATCTCCGAAGAAGCGAGAAAGATAGGCGCCGACCGGTACCACCAACGGAACTACTCATCTTTAATGAGTAGCCAGGGCCGGCCCTGAGTTCCGGGGGGCCCTAGGCAAACTTCCGAAATGGGGCCCCCCCTACCCCATATAAAAAAAAAAAAAATTTTACGTGCGAAATGCGTGCCTATATTTACAAGGGAATTTTGAAATCGGGGGCCCCAAAAATGACGATTTCGGCGGGGGCCCAAGGCGGCCGCCTTGCCCGCCTACATGCCAGGGCCGGCCCTGTGCGTAGCCTCTTTCTCATTCCCAAGTGTTCTTCCTCAAAAATTGATCAGCTCCACAATTTTATAAAACTTTTTTCCTTTATAAGTTATAATGAGTATGGCTAAATTTGAAAAAAACCCCTTGAACTATCTTCTTTATGCAAAAAATTTCACTCAAGTATAGTTGCAAAAAACTCACTTCGACGGCCTGAGCTTTCTGTTAAAGTTGAGTGATAAGTTTTGATAATAATGAAAAAGATGTATGATATTTTCTGAACCAACTTGCAAAGGTGAATGGGGTTATCCAATACAAGCAGATAAGTTAGATGTGGTTTTTTGAAAATATACTTCATGGAGGTTTTTTGCAACAATACTAGAGTTTGGTTTTTCTGGAAAAAAAAAAAGTTCGGTAAGAAGAGATAGTTCAAGATATTATTTTTTTTCAAATTAGCCAAATGAGAATCTGCAAGTTTCATTCAAAAGAGTTACATGTACAACCCCAGTAGTCACTAAAAAGAATCAGTGTATAAACTGGATCTCGTGAAGCAAAAATCTCCTACAACTCGAGCATTGTGATCATACGCAGAAAGTTAGCACTTAGTAACTGTAGATAGGATGATTCTAGAACTCAATCGATATAACATAAATGTTTCTTGTGTGTGAGTGTGTATGTATGTCTGTGTGGTCGTGTGCCACGTTAGAACAGAAATGACAACACAAAGTCTTAAGACTGGGCCTTGGTCCGACACAAACATATTACTTCCAACCGAAAGGGAAGACACACATCTTAATGTAGAACCTTGTATTCTCCGTAAAATTGCCTCTCTGACTTGCTTCACGACATTCAACCGTCCACTCCACACCGGCAACATGCGAAACTCGAATAAGAGCAGTCGCGCATGATCCCCATCCTTCTCAAGAAGCTTAACAACTTCAGATACATCATTAGAATGATGAGTAAAGCAACAAGTTCAACTTTGCATAGACAGTTAATGATGCGAGCTCTGATGCAGGGGGGATGCAGGTTCGGGTGCAAGTGAAGGAAGAAGGAGCGCGCGAAAGAAGATGAAGTCAGAATATTTGAAAGATAATATTTGTACATGAAGTGCATGTGTGAATACTTTGAATATAGAGGAGGGCGGTAAGATAGAGGACACGTGTAGGCAACCTGTGCAGCATCTGAACCTTATAAATAGGAGTAGATTGTAAAGAATGAGGTATAAAAGAATTTGTAACAACCTTCTTTGCCTTCATCCTCATTTCTTTCCTTCGTCTATCTTTTAATTCCACCATTCCCAAATCCCTGTGCAACCCTAGTTACTGTTTGATTGCTTGTAAGCTATGTTGATTGTCAATTGATTGTGGAATAACAGAGAGAGAGTTCTTGACTGATCTATTTCTCGGGTTTGAGGCAAGACCATGTCGTGATGTTTACTTAAAAAAAGAAGAAGAAACGAAATATTTTAAAACCTAAATCACACTAAAATACCAAAATAAATAATTTGGTTATGAAAAAAATAAGAAGAAATATTTTCACATCTTATTTTATTCTCATAAATAATTTACATTTGTTCATTTCTTCCTCCCCATTGCCCCTCCCACCAATCTGTTCTTCACTGTAAAAAGAGGAGAGGAAGAAAGTTCTCTCTTGCCGCAACGACCTGGATTTTATGGTTTGATAGAAATAATTTTTACTTTCGTGGGTCTTGTAATAATATTTCTGGTAATCTTACTCATATCTATAGTGGCGGCAACAGATCCTAGAGAAAGAACCACCAGAGCTTTTGACGTAGAGAAGTACGACGTTGAGGAAGTGGTGATTGGTCCCACTTTAGACTGATACAGAGAGTCATGACTTGATGGCCCACCTTCCAGGCAAGGGTGTTGTTGGAGGGCCCTCTTTATCTTATTCTACGCATTGTGATGCTCTTGTATGTTTGGAGTTTGATGTATTTATCCACCCTCCTATGTCCTCAGGAAGTATTATGTGTTATTTTCTATACAGTTGTTTTTGTAACTGAGCCCAGTATCTATGATTGTTTTATTATCGCCTTATTAATGAAACATGGTGGCTATATTCCACATTAAAATATAAAAAAAAGGTTCTCTCTCCCTCTTTCTTCCCTCTCATCTCTCTCTCTATTTCCTCATTCTTTATGGCTTATTCTCCTTCTTCTCAACCCTAAAATCAGAATTTTTCTGCTGCATCGTTTTTAGTACATCCATGGATTAGAAATGTTAAAATTAAAAAGAAAAAAGTACTTAAGGGATTGTAAATTCTTTAACATTTCAATTATTTTACAATAGATTTTTAATTTTTATCATTAGAGAATTCTTATAACCTCATAACAATTAAAAAAACATTACCAAACCATTATTTTAAAAAAAAACACTTTTGTCATTCAGCCAGCAGTTGCCAAACAGTTATGGTTCATGAAAAACACTTTCTATTCAATGTACTTTTGGCCCACTGCACAACAGGTCCACAACAAAACCAAATATAGCCATATCTCTACAACTATAATGGGAGAAAGCCTTAGTGTAATTTGTCCATCTACCAACCCGTGCAACACACGTGCATAACTATTGTAAATGAGGTTTTAGATCAAATCCAGATGTCTGAATTTTTACTTTTCTCTACTACTATAATGGGAGAAGGCCTTAGTGTAATTTGTCCATCTACCAACCCGTGCAACACACGTGCATAACTATTGTAAATGAGGTTTTAGATCAAATCCAGATGTCTGAATTTTTACTTTTAAAAAAACTATATTTATTAAGACGTGCATCGCACGTGTAAACTACTAGTATATACTTTATGTGAAATAGAATCTTTAACCAATTTTGGGAAAATTCTGTTTCTGATAATTCAACAACATTATAAGCACATTTTACATGCATTTCTATTTCTGAACACCCTGTCTATTATCCAAATTTGGAAAAATTCTGTTTTGATAATTGAATATCATTATAGGTACATTTCACATGCATTCATCTATTTCAATCCTTCAAATCCTCGTACCACTGAGGGTGTAATCTTTTTCAAAGTTCTGACAAAAAAAAAAAAAAAAAAAAAAAATTGAGACCACCAATGTCCTCTTTTGAGGAGCCTTTTCTGAACCTTTTCTTTTTGTTCAGAAGAGGACAGCACCATTGTGCAGTTCTGGATTCTGGGGTCCTCAATTCTTAGTCTGCACTGAGGATGTCTTCTCTTCTCTGCGATTCTTTCTCAATATTCTTTCCAAATATATAAAAATTACATTTTACCATTTTTTCTGCTCTAAAAGTAAAGCCTTGCTCATCCTTCATTTGACTAACAACTAATTCTCAAGCGCTGAACATTGAGAGTTAGCATTATGTTAACTTTCTCTGTCTCGGTATTCTTGTATCCCTAGAGAAAACTAGACTTAAAATTTTTGCGGTCTAAGCTAGAATGCATACTACTATATATCGGTCAATGCACCTAATAGTACTGTTTTACCTTTAAAGATATTTCTCATCTATAACACTAATTTCACAAAATAGTTGCAATTAAGCAATTTCGGAAATAATTAACTACCTAACAAACTTGTTTTTTCTTCAGAATTTTGGAGCTGACTCCTTTCTTTTTTCTTCTGATAAATAGATAGAATCAAACGACTCCAGCCGAAAAAACTGTAGATATAACTCAGGAGAGTTACTTACAAATGTACAACCAGTTTACAAGATGTAAAACGGAAAAAAAAATACACGTAAAAAAACGACAGAGACAAAGGAAACGCAAACAGATAAGCGATCTGCCTCTATCAATCAAACATTCATTCAGAAGGGAGGTGGAAAAAGCACCAAGAAATGCAAGAACATAACATAGATCATCCATAACCGCCGCATCGACGCACGAAAAGAATAGTCGCCAAAGACAGACCACACCCACAAGGTAAAACCCGCAACCTACACAATGACACAAAAGAAGGAGACCGCAGAAATATCGAAACTTAACTGCAGACAAAAGAGTATACAATTCAGAGGGGAACATAGAAATGGAAACTCAAAAATAAGAAAATGACAGCAGGATAAGAGGTTAAGCAAAATACACAAGCATAAGAGCTGACTCCTTCCTTAGAGATAGTTGATGACAAGGAAGCATTAAAATAATTTGTTACACAAGTCCAGGCTATTTTGTATATGAATGGAGGAATGTAAATTCTAGGTTAATTAAGAGTAACTTAAATCTTAAACATAAGTACTGACCCTCAACCACAATTCAGAAACTCGGTATTAATCACTATCAGATATTAACCTATCATTCAACACATTGGGCATATATATGAAAAGTATCAACTAGGTAAAATTTTGATATTGTGTCAGATTTCACAAGGCCATGCAATGAAAATTGATATTATCCAAGATTAGAACCCATGCTTGTATACCTTTTAGAACTACTAAGTACTAATACTTTCAATTCCGCAAATTTAGGTCTCACTAAAGAAATATGGTGTCTATTGCATCTCTGAGTAAAAATGATATTCATGTACTAACTAGAGGAGAGTTGGTGCAAAAGTATGTATTGCATGCAATAAGAATTTCCAATACAAATTTAAACTTGTGAGCAAATAAATGAATAGGTAAATCTGGTACAAATTAATAGTAATTAATTCATAATTCTTCTAGCAATAGAGAGCAGCAAAATCAGCACCAGTGTTCAAAATGAGAGAACAATTATAAAAGTAACTTGGTTAGTCACAAGTTCAGCATGTACACCATCAAATCACTAGATTCTAAGTCCTTGTTTTCCCCCTTCTTTTTTCCCCTTCAATTTCGTTTAAAAAAGAAAAAATAAAAAAAAATCCATATGCCACCACATAGAAAAAGGCACCCTTTAACTATCCAGAACACTTTTTTTGGGGTATAAATACAATTTAATAAATTTGAAAATAAACGATGAAACTCATGGAAACCTTCTTTAGTTTATTTGAGAAGGAAAAAAAAGTATTGAACAAAACCTACTATTAAGAAAATTCCTATAGAACATACCTTGATAAATAGAAGCAATCTACAAAAGTCGAGGGAAACGGAAGAAAAAGCAACAGATGGATAATTCTAAAGGGATGGCATGATCTTGCTAAATAAAGTTAACCTTATGTGTTAAATAGATCAATGCGATCCCTTTGGAATTTTCCATTAGCTACTCAACGAAGATAAATAACATATACCAAATAAGCTTTCAAAACCTTTTTTTTGTTTTTTTGTTTTGGCACTCTTCTGCTTGCTCCTTCACCCCTTTATCACACTCTTCCTAAATGGTTGGGTTTTCTTTTTTTGAAGTCTAAGGAAGAAAGTAGGGAAGAGGGGTTTATTTATACTTTGAGAGAGTCTCACAAATTGGTTGTGAGAGAGCAGGGACCAAGCAAGGAGATGCTCCCATAACTTGAAACTAGTGTATCATTGTATAATATTGCACAAACTTATATAATATAATATAATATGTAGTATAATTTATGCAATATTATACATAATTTTTTTAGAAAATAAGAAAAATAATAAAACTTTTTTTTAAAAAAATTATCTAATAACATCTATATAATAATGAAAAATTTATCTCCTACATTTGCCCTCCCTTTTTTCTTTTAAAAATAAAAAATGAGAAAAATTCTAGACAAAAGTGGTTTAGCATAATATATTGTATAGATTCCAAAATTTTAATTATTTTTCAGAATTTCTAATTAAATTTCCGTATTTAATAATAATTTTTGAAAATTTATTCAATTTCCTAATTTTAAATCATATTCTGTAATTTTTTATTGATTTATTGAGCTGACGCGAATTTTGGAGCTATCTAGATTGCACATCGAGTCTGTGCTCGCCTGCTGAGTGGAATAAGGTGTCAGGATAATGTGGTAACATGGCGCGACCTTATGTCATCTTTTAAATCAAAAAAAAAAAAAAACATGGCGCGACCTGGAATGTTGATAACGTAATGGGCTTACTCGCTAAGTGAATTGGACATGTATGATTGGATGGCGATGTGGCACAATCAGGAGCCTCGAAATGACCTCATGTGATCTTCTCCATCGTTCATGCATCGTCATCATCATCATTTAAAATAAAATAAAACTTAACTTTGAAGTATCGCAGTATTATAATAAATCATTTTATTTTTTATTTTAAAAGTTAGAAGAAACCAATTTTGAAAGAGAAAACATAGGATCATATTAAATCTTTATAATAATAAAAAAAAACAAAGAGTGAGTTAGAAGAAACCCACCATAAAAGAGAAAACAGAGGATTGTTATAAATAAATTATTAAGTGTGAATTGTCTATTGAACTCCCCCCACTTTTTTCACATTCTCCACCACTACCACTACATTCATTCATATTTATTCATATGTAATAATTATGTAATTGTCTCTTTGTATTCTTTGTAAGCCTATAAATAGGCCATTGGGTAAATCATCTGTAGATAGATGAAAAACCTATGAATGAGAATAATCTTCTTTTCTCTCGTCTCTATTTCATTTGTTTATTGTTTCTATTATTTTATAAGACGTTATCAGCACGAGTCTCTATCTTTCGAGTCTCAAGTTCATCCGAAGAAAAAGAAAAATGTTTGGTCTTATATATGTAAGTATGTTGATCTCAAGTTCATCTTATTATTATTTTTTTTTAAAACTTTTGATCATTTCTTTAAGATCAATATAACTTAGTATGCTCTACACTCGCCATTTTTTATAGATCTTGTGTATCAGAAAAGTTATATTTTGAGCTCTTTTTTTATTTCTAATTATGCGTATAATTTCATTATGTTCTTATTTTTCAAAGCTCTTGATAATAACCGACAAGAATTACTTGTCATGAGTTTTGGATGTTAAATTCATTTGAATACCGAAAGTCTCAAAGAGACAATTGATGGATTCAAAGAATCATCGAAATGAGATCATACGAAAGCTATAATTTTCTTTTGTCACAATCTCCCTGAAGGAGTGAAAGATGATTGTATCAAAATCAATGATCCTGAAGATCTCTTGAAATTTAAATAAAATATTGTTCATCTAGCAAAAAGAATTATGTGAGAATTTGATATATCAAAATTAAAGATCCCGAAGATCTCTCGAAATGAAGAAAATATTGTTTGTATAATAACAATACAATGAGTATGAATTGATGACGATCCTGTAGATCTAAATATGCATAACTGTGGCTAACAATAAATGTATGGAAAAATGACGATTTCGTCTTCTATATTGGACATGCTCCATTCCCCGAAGTGAATGTGATGCTATATAATTGTTCTAGTGATTTTAGCCATGAGGGTACCCATCATCGTGGCTATAGATGTGAACTTGGATAATGAAAAGAAAATAAAATGTATAAACGTCCATCATTGACGTATGATGCAAGACCATCGGTCGCGTACCTGTAGTACGGTAATGTATTTTGTTCATCTATATCAAGAATCATTAAAGAATAAAGGAAAGAATTAACTGATGGTCATAACCTCAATGATATGATACACTTAAAGGTGGCAGATTTCTCTGTCCATTCTGAAGATGGAAGTGATAATCACCAGAAGTAATAAATATACTATCCTGAAGATAAAAAAATCTTGATCACCAGAAGTGATGAAAATGATTTATTATTTCAAGTTACTTTATTTATAAGTTTTGTTTTTATTGGCATTTTTTTTCTCTTTATCTAGATTAGGAATATGTATCAATCCAAGATCCAAGTTGGGAATATATGTCTTGTAGACAGTGCTACTGCACACACCATTCTTAAAGATAAGAAATATTTTTCTAATCTGAGAAATGATCAAGCACATGTCAATACCATATCAGACTGTGCAAAGATAATTGAAGGCACCGGAAGAACAAATTTTATAATGCAAGAAGGCACAACATTCATAATTGAAAATGCATTATTTTCGCCTAAGTCTCAAAGAAACTTATTAAGTTTTAAAGATATTCGTCTAAATGGATATCATATTGAGACTATGAATGAAAGAGGTATTGAATATCTTTGTATTACCTCAATTATGATGGGCAAAAAAGTGTATGTTAGAAAAATTACCAACTTTCTCATTTGGATTGTATTATACATATATAAGAATGGTTGAATCATATCACAGTAAACCCGAAATTTACTGATATTGTAAACCATAAGTTTACAAAGATGGTTAAGGTTTGGCATGACCGGTTAGACCATCCCGATTCATTACTAATGCGAAAATAATCGAGAAATCATGTGGTCATTCATTGAAAAACCAGAAGATTTTTCAATCCCATAAATTTTCTTATGTTGCTTGTTCCAAAGAAAAGTTAATTACAAGGTCCTTACCAGCCAAAATAAAGAACGAATCACAATCATTTTTAAAACGAATTCATAGCGATATATGTGGTCCGATTCATCCCCCGTGTGGACCGTTTCGGTATTCTATGGTTCTAATTGACGCATCAACTCGATGGTCACATGTGTGTTTATTATCATCTCGTAATTTGGCTTTTGCAAGATTACTTGCACAAATAATTTGGTTGCGGGCACATTTTCCTGATTATCTGATAAAGACAATTCGTCTTGATAATGCTGGTAAATTTGCATCCCAATCTTTTATGAATTATTGTATGTCAATTGGGATAAAAGTGGAACATCCAGTAGCCTATGTTCACACTCAAAATGGTTTGGTAGAATGATTTATAAAATGGATCCAATGGAATGCTAGACCAATACTTATGAAATCAAATCTCCCTGTTTGGGTCTGGGGACATGCTGTTTTGCATACAGCACAACTTATATGCATCCGGCCAACCAGTTATAATGATAATTCTCCCTTACAATTGGTTCATGGTCAGGAACTAAATATTTCCCATTTACGAATTTTCGGATGTGCGGTATATGTCCCAATTAATCCACCACAACGCACAAAAATGGGACCTCAAAGGAGGGTGGGAATATATGTTGGGTATGAATCTCCATCTATAATCAAGTATATTGAATCGACGACTGGAAATTTGTTTACTGCAAGGTTTGCAGATTGTCACTCTGATGAATCTCTATTCCCAACATTAGGGGGAGATAATAAACAGTTGGAAAAAGAGATTTCATGGAATGAATTATCATTGAAAAGTTTAGATCCTCGAACAAAAGAAAGTGAATTAGAAGTTCAAAGGATAATTCATTTGCAAGGTATTGCAAATCAACTGCCAGACGCATTTACTGACCACAAAAGAGTAACAAAATCTCATATTCCAGCTGTAAATGCTCCTGTCAAAATTGATGTCCCTGAAGGACAACCTATAATTGCTAGTGAGATTAAGGCACGCTTGAAGCGTGGTAGACCACTTGGTTCCAAAGATAAACATCCTCGAAAAAGAAAAGGAGCAAATAACCATGATTGTCAAATCGATGATGTCTCTCCAGAAGAGACCATTGACATAGTTAATAATGAAGAGAATCAGGTACCTGAAATTATTGAAAATGAAGAGATCTCGATTAACTATGTCATTACGGGAAGAAGATGAGACCGGAATAATATAATTGTCGATAATATTTTTGTATATAATATAGCGCGCGATATCATAAATAAAAACGAGGATCATGAACCTACCTCTGTGAAAGAGTATAGAAATAGAAATGATTGGCCAAAATTGAAAGAGGCAATTAAGTCTGAATTAGACTCATTTGAAAAATGAGAAGTTTTTGGACCTGTAGTCCGAACACCAAAAGAGATCAAACCAGTAGGCTATAAATGAGTATTTGTATGAAAAAGAAATGAACGAAAGGAGATTACTAGATATAAAGCACGGCTTGTCGCACAAGGTTTTACCCAGATGCCTGGTGTTGATTATGAAGAGACATATTCTTCTGTGGTGGATGCAATAACATTTCGATATTTGATATATCTTGCAGTGCATGAAAGACTTGAAATGTGCCTCATGGATGTGGTCACGGCCTATTTGTATGGTTCGTTAGACCATGATATATATATATATGAAAATCCCTGAAGGATTTAAAGTGCCAGAAGCATATAATGATAATTCCCGGGAAATTTACTCAGTTAAGTTAAACAAAGTGTTATATGGATTGAAACAATCAGGACGGATGTGGTATAACCGTCTGAGTGAATTTTTAATAAAAGAGAGTTATAATAATGATCCTATATACCCATGTGTGTTTATAAAAAGTTTAGGATCAAAATTTGTTATAATTGCTGTTCATATTGATGATTTAAATATCATTGGAACTCCTGAAGAGTTATTACAAGCCGTGCAATGTTTAAAGAGAGAATTTGAAATGAAAGACCTTGGAAAAACAAGATATTGTTTAGGTCTTCAAGTTGAACATTTGAAAGATGGGATTTTCTTGCATCAATACACTTATCTGGAAAAAGTACTTAAAAGGTTTTACATGGATAAAGCTCATCCCTTAAGTACTTCCATGGTAGTGAGGTCATTAGATGTTAATAAAGATGTGTTTAGACCTCGTGAGGAACATGAAGTACTACTTGGTCCTGAAGTACCATATCTTAGTGCCATTGGAGCATTGATGTATCTTGCTAACAATGTTGTGCGGAATACGAATCAAACAACCAATCGAAGAGAGAAACGGCGAGAGAAAACACAGAAAAACAAGCAAACACAAGGACACACAGATTTAATGTGGTTCGGCAAATAAGTGCCTACATCCACGGGGCGGTTGGGGTTCTCTTCTTCTTCAAATAATCACCAATGGGCGAAAACAAACCCTTACAAAAGATGACGGCTGCAAAACCGAATAGAGGTCTCTAATTTTCGTCACACCTTACAAAACCCTAACGGGTTGTATTTATAGGGAAACTATTGGGCCTTTCGAAATGGGCCTATTCTGGATTAAAAACCCGCCTACAGTCGACTGATCATCTTACCAGTCGACTGATAAATACTTCGGGACAGTCGACTGAACCCACATGCAGTCGACTGACTACTGCTGTATCCTTAGCCTTTGAAAACTCCTCTCTGGACAGTCGCCTGATCCTCCAACCCAGTCGACTGATGTACTGGAACTTTCGATCGCTGTAGATACAAACCAGAATCGAGCCATTATCCTACAATCTCCACCTTGGCGAGATCTTCCATGTAGCCCGAGCAATCTCCAATAAATACTCCAAAACAAATGCTCATCACCCAATGTAACAAAATTCCAAACTCCACCTTAGTATGATATCACATACTAGGCAAACAAATAGCGAAGCACCATTCCAACCGCCCATGCCAAACTATCAAACATGCAAAATATTAGCCAGGTTCGTGCAATGCTTGAACTTGGCTGCCCCAACAACTTTGGTCAACATATCAGCAGGATTATCAGCTGTTCCAATCTTCACCAAAAGAATATCACCATCCTTTATCAAATCACGCACAAAATGATAACGGACATCAATATGTTTGGTCCTCGAATGATGAACTTGGTTCTTCGCTAAATGAATAGCACTCTGACTGTCACAGTGTACCTCCACCTTCTCCCGATGATTTCCCAAGCTCTTCAAAAGTCCATGAATCCAAATAGCTTCCTTCATGGCCTCAGCAACCGCCATGTATTCAGCCTCAGTAGTAGACAACGCTACAGTGGACTGCAAATTGGACCTCCAACTTATAGGTGCTCTAGCCATAGTAAACAAATAGCCTGTAGTAGACCGCCTCTTATCTAGATCACCTGCATAGTCAGAATCAACATAACCCACCAATAACCTGCTAATATTGTCATCCCTTTCAAATTTCAAATCCACATCTGTGGTGCCACTTATGTACCTCAAAATCCATTTAGCTGCTTGCCAATGCTCTCTGCCTGGATCATGCATATATCGACTAACCATACTCACCGCCTGAGAGATGTCTGGTCGAGTACAAACCATGGCATACATTAAACTGCCAACCACACTAGTGTAAGGTACATTAGCCATATACTGTATCTCTTCATCTGTACTTGGAGACTGGGAAGCACTAATTCTAAAATGAGTGGCTAAGGGTGTACTGACTGGTTTAGTTTTCTCATCTATACCAAACCGTTTCAGCACCTTCAAAAGATATTGCTTCTGTGTCAAACTCACTATGCCCTTTGCTCTGTCTCTAGCTATCTCCATCCCAAGTATCTTCTTGGCTTCACCAAGATCTTTCATCTCGAATTCAGAACTCAGCTGATTCTTCAAATTTTGAATCTCCTTAGCATTTCTAGAGGCAATCAACATGTCATCCACATATAATAACAGATATATGAAAGAACCATCCTGTAATTTTCTGAAATAGACACAATGATCATACTCACTTCTGGAATATCCCTGCACTTTCATAAACTGATCAAACCTCAAATACCACTGCCTTGGAGATTGCTTCAACCCATAGAGAGACTTCTTCAACCTGCAAACATAATTTTCCTTCCCAGCAATCTTAAACCCATCTGGCTGCAACATATAAATTTCTTCATCTAAGTCCCCATGTAAGAACGCAGTCTTCACATCCATCTGTGTCAATTCAAGATCAAACTGTGCTACCAATGCCAACAAAATCCGAATAGAAGGATGCTTCACAACTGGAGAGAACACTTCATTATAGTCAATTCCTTCCTTTTGAGCATACCCCTTTGCAACTAGTCTAGCCTTGAACCGAACACTGTCTTTTGGACCTTCTTTCTTCGTATATACCCACTTGCAACCGATAGCTTTCTTCCCCTTTGGCAATTGCACTAGATCCCAAGTCTTGTTCTTATGAAGAGAGTTCATCTCTTCATCCATGACAACTTTCCAATCTGCATTTTCAGGACTTCTAGTAGCTTCCTTGAAGTTGGAGGGAACTTCATCATCAACAATAGGAAGGGCAAATGCAACTGTTTCTGTAAATCGAGATGGTCGTTTGATATCTCTTCTTTGCCTTCTTGCTGCAATTGATTCTTCCTGCTGGGGAGGGTCTTGGATAGGAACTTCTTCCTCATCCTCAGTATCAACCACATCATCTTCATTTTGGACAGGAGTAGAATTTCCAACTGAACGCTTTTCTAACTCCACCTGTTGGAGAACTCTCGCACCAGTCGACTGAGAGCACCTACCAGTCGACTGTCCCGAGCTAATCTTCTGCTTCTCTTGATCAGGATCACCAGTCGACTGCATAAGAGGACCAGTCGACTGTCCCGAGCTGATCATGCTGGTCTCATCAAAGGTAACGTCCCTGCTGATTACTAACTTCTTCTGTTCTGGACACCACAACTTGTAACCTTTGACACCAGTACTGAAACCAACAAATATAGCCTTTTTGGCTCTTGCATCAAGTTTAGTTTCAGTTACATGAAAATAAGCTGGACAACCAAATCTATGCAAAAAACTATAATCAGATGCAGGTTTACCACTCCATACCTCAATAGGTGTTTTGCCTTCAAGTGCTGCTGATGGTAAACGGTTGACAATGTGGCTTGCATATATAACAGCTTCTGCCCAAAATGTCTTCTTCAATCCAGACTGTGCTAGCATACATCTCACCTTCTCAAGTAAGGTTCTGTTCATCCTTTCTGCAACCCCATTTTGCTGTGGAGTCTTTCTAACTGTGAAGTGCCTCTGGATCCCTTCATCTTCACACAATTTCAGAAACGGATCGTTCTTGTATTCCCCTCCATTATCTGATCTCAGAACCTTAATCTTCCTTCCAGTCTGATTTTCAACTTTCTTCTTCCAACTTGTGAACAATGCCAAAACTTCATCTTTGTGTTTCATGGTATATACCCAAACTCGTCTGGAGTTGTCATCAACAAATGTAACAAACCAGTGTCTACCACTCATAGAAGGTGTCTGAGTAGGGCCCCAAACATCCGTGTGCACATAATCGAGGATACCCTTTGTCTGATGTACAGCTGTACCAGTCGACTGTTCTCGACCACCAGTCGACTGTCCCGAGCCTATCATGCTGGTCTCATCAAAGGTCACATCCCTGCTGATTACTAACTTTTTCTGTTCTGGACACCACAACCTGTAACCTTTGACACCAGTACTAAAACCAACAAATATAGCCTTTTTGGCTCTTGCATCAAGTTTAGTTTCAGTTACATGAAAATAAGCAGGACAACCAAATATATGCAAAAAACTATAATCAGATGCAGGTTTACCACTCCATACCTCAATAGGCGTTTTGCCTTTAAGTGCTGCTGATGGTAAACGGTTGACAATATGGCTTGCATATATAACAGCTTCTGCCCAAAATGTCTTCTTCAATCCAGACTGTGCTAGCATACATCTCGCCTTCTCAAGTAAGGTTCTGTTCATCCTTTTTGCAATCCCATTTTGCTGTGGAGTCTTCCTAACTGTGAAGTGCCTCTGGATCCCTTCATCTTCACACAATTTCAGAAACGGATCATTCTTGTATTCCCCTCCATTATCTGACCTCAGAACCTTAATCTTCCTACCAGTCTGATTTTCAACTTTCTTCTTCCAACTTGTGAACAATGTCAAAACTTCATCTTTGTGCTTCATGGTATATACCCAAACTCGTCTGGAGTAATCATCAACAAAAGTAACAAATCAGTGTCTACCACTCATAGAAGGTGTCTGAGTAGGGCCCCAAACATCTGTGTGCACATAATCGAGGATACCCTTTGTCTGATGTACAGCTGTACCAAATTTCACCCTAGTTTGCTTACCCAAAACACAATGTTCACAAAATTCCAACTTGCACCCTTTAGCATCTTTAAGCAACCCTTGCTTCACAAGCCCCTGCAAGGCCTTTTCTCCTGCATGCCCGAGTCGCATATGCCACAACCTAGTAGAGTCGGGAACAACCTGTTTAGGCCTTTCAGTTACACTGGCAGCCTGACCCAAATATATTTTTCCCTGCAAGAAAAACAAGTTCCTTTTCCTTTGTCCTTTCATCACCACGAGTGATCCGCTAGTCACCTTCAGAATGCCACCTTCACTGGCAAATTTCAATCCACTGGCCTCCAAAGCACCAAGTGAAATCAAATTCTTTTTCAAATCTGGAACATACCATACATCTGAAAGCTCCCTAATAAGACCATCGTGCATTAGCAATTCAATCTTCCCGATTCCTACCTTCTTACAAGGTGCATCATTTCTCATCAAAACTACCCCACCATCCATATACTCTAAAGAAGTAAACCACTCCTTTCTCCAAGACATATGATAGGATGCTGCTGTATCAAGGAACCATACCTCTTGATAAAGTGAGGGACTAGTTGCAAGTGCATAAGAAAAAACGTCATCACTATCTACATTATCAACAATCACATTTGCAGTCGAATTTCCCTTATTTCGTAGCTTAGGACAATCCTTTTTCCAATGCCCCCTTTCATGACAGAAAGCACATTCATCTTTGGCTGGTATCTTTCTGTCCTTTGAAACTCCTCTCGATTTGGAACGAGATTTGTTTCCCTTTTTTCCAGATTTGGTCTCAGATCTGGTCTCAGTTCTGCCCCTTACAATCAATGCCTCAGAAGTTTCTCTATCAACCATTTTATCCCTTCTCCTAGTTTCATTATTCAACAGAGCATTTGCAACATCTTCATATTTCACAGTATCTTTTCCATATATTAACGTTGTTGCTAAATGATCATAACTTTCAGGTAATGAATTCAACAGAATTAGGGCTTTATCTTCATCTTTAATTTGCTCATCCAAATTTAACAAATCAGCCAATAATTTATTAAATGATTCAACATGAGCGTTCATAGACATACCTTCCGTATAGATGAAGCGAAAAAGTCTCTTCTTCAAATACAGCCGATTCTCCAGACTTTTCCTCATGTATTTGTCTTCGAGTTTTTTCCACAACACCGCAGCAATGGTATCCCTCATCAAATCATACTTCTGAGCCTTCGCAATAAAGAGCCGAATAGTCCCACACGCAACTCGATTCAACTTCTTCCAATCTACATCGGACATATTCTTTGGTTTTTCTACCTCCAAAGCAACATCTTGTTCTTGTTGAACAAGAACATCCAACACCTCACACTGCCACATCCCGAAATTGTTTGTTCCATCAAATTTTTCAACTTCAAATTTTGCGTTGTGAATCGTTGTTCTGGACGAACTTGATCCCACAACATCCTTGGTTGCATCTGCATCACTCGCCATCTCCCTCTAGGTCGAACCGAAAGCTCTGATACCACTT
This sequence comes from Hemerocallis citrina, assembly GCA_017893485.1. NCBI lineage: Eukaryota > Viridiplantae > Streptophyta > Magnoliopsida > Asparagales > Asphodelaceae > Hemerocallis > Hemerocallis citrina. Next base: position 210,344,306 of record CM030367.1, on the reverse strand, counting down.
GTTGTGCGGAATACGAATCAAACAACCAATCGAAGAGAGAAACGACGAGAGAAAACACAGAAAAACAAGCAAACACAAGGACACACAGATTTAATGTGGTTCGGCAAACAAGTGCCTACATCCACGGGGCGGTTGGGGTTCTCTTCTTCTTCAAATAATCACCAATGGGCGAAAACAAACCCTTACAAAAGATGACGGCTGCAAAACCGAATAGAGGTCTCTAATTTTCGTCACACCTTACAAAACCCTAACGGGTTGTATTTATAGGGAAACTATTGGGCCTTTCGAAATGGGCCTATTCTGGATTAAAAACCCGCCTACAGTCGACTGATCATCTTACCAGTCGACTGATAAATACTTCGGGACAGTCGACTGAACCCACATGCAGTCGACTGACTACTGCTGTATCCTTAGCCTTTGAAAACTCCTCTCTGGACAGTCGCCTGATCCTCCAACCCAGTCGACTGATGTACTGGAACTTTCAATCGCTGTAGATACAAACCAGAATCAAGCCATTATCCTACAAACAATACACGTCCTGATATATCTTTTGCGGTAAATTTGTTGGCAAGATATAGTTCCTCACCAACTTGAAGACATTGGAATGGTATGAAACATATATTTAGATATCTTCGAGGGACCATGGATATGGGCTTGTATTATTCTAACATGTCCAAATCAGATTTAGTTGGGTATGCAGATGCAGTCTGATCCACATAAAGCCCGATCTCAATCAGGATATGTGTTCACCTGCGGAGGAATAGTAATTTCATGGCATTCTACAAAGCAAACACTAGTAGAAACTGCAACTAATCATGTAGAAATATTGGCAATCCACGAGGCAAGTCGTGAATGTGTTTGGTTGAGGTCGATATCTCAATATATCCTGAGAACGTGTGGCCTTTCAGTCGATAAAGATATCCCCACAACCTTATTGCATAGCTCAGCTAAAGGATGGCTACATCAAAGGTGATAAAACGAAGCATATCTCACCAAAGTTCTTCTTCACTCTTGATCTTCATTAAAAGGGTGAAATCATTGTTAACCAAATAGAATCAAGCGACAATCCAGAAGATTGCTCGATGTGACCATATCACCCCAATTTTTGGAAAGGATGGTAGAATTGATCGAGATTTGAGATACGACTTTTGAAAGTCCTAATCGGATGATCTCGTCAGGGGGAGAGATGATATGCGCTGCACTCTTTTTCCCTTCACCAAGTTTTGTCCCACTGGGTTTTCTTGGTAAGATTTTTAACGAGGTAGCATCTTCATTGCATATCATTGTTAAAGATTATGTATTCTTTTCCTTCACTAGGGTTTTTCCCATTTGGGTTTTACCTAGTAAGGTTTTAACGAGGCATATTCTTATTTACATTCAATAGACATTCAAGGGGAAGTGTTATAAATAAATTATTAAGTGTGAATTGTCTATTGAACTCTCCCCACTCTTTCCACATTCTCTACCACCACCACTACATTCATTCATATTTATTCATATGTAATAATTATGTAATTGTCTCTTGGTATTCTTTGTAAGCCTATAAATAGGCTATTGGGTGAATCATTTGTAGATAGATGAAAAACCTATAAATGAGAATAATCTTCTTTTCCCTCGTCTCTATTTCATTTGTTTATTGTTTCTATTATTTTATAAGAAGGATCATAATTATTCCTCACGTGGAATGATACGTGCTAGTTTATATTTACTCTGAAGTGGATTTGTTTCCATTTAACTCCATAGTTCTAATAAAAAGTTTTATCTTAAAATTTCACAACTTATATTGCATGTTGGTTATTTCTTTTATTTATTGAAATTTCATATTATATTGTTTGAAAGTGATCATGTTATTTTTAGAAATATGTGCACTTCCGTATCCTAGTAAATCTTGAAGGTTGAAGATAAATAAAAGCTCATGACTATCCTGCAAAACAATTTTGCTATGAACTACTAACAGACAATTTTCCTCCTCTATGAATTTCTGTTCTTCTACTGGCTCTTTGCTTTGAATGTGTGTTGTGTTCGACAGTAATTCCATATAATTCAAATAGATAATTTTGGCACTTGTTACATAGGGTTTGTTAGATGATATATTAGTTTAATCCCATATTGGTTATGTATCAGTTTAATTTTCTATTCTCTCCTATGTATATGAGTCATATTGTATTCAGCTTATTCAATCAATTAATAAAGAATTATTCCCATCCAATAATCTTAACATGGTATCAGAGCCTATCGTCCTATAAGGCCTATACTAATTTGGACCTCGTCGTCGAGGTGGGGTGGTTCTCATTTTCATTAGAATCATTTCACCTTCCGACATTCCTCTCCCGATCTTGATCAAAACCCTAATCTCCCCCAAAACCCTAGCTGTCATCTAACAATAAGATCCAAGACCCTAACCGTCACCATTGCGGCATCATCAATATCAGCAACAACATCAGCAACTCCGACCACCACTACAGTAACCCTAGTACCCTACATCACCTCCTACTTCCTATTCCCATCTCCCCCGTAACCAAACCCTGAACCCAACTCCTCCAACTCTCGAAACCCATCTCCCCATCACCTCTACAATTCCCTACTCCGGCGACATCACCACTACAACCACTTGACCTCTCTTCTCGGCTTTCTCCCCATTCCAAAACCAAATCTCGGATCCTTATCGGGTTCGGATCCGCTCCTATGCTAGATTCCACGGTCCAAGAAACCGTGAAGCCGATCCATCCCTCCAACGGCCAAATCCGCTACCGCTCCCCGTCAGCAACCGAACTGATCCACTCCCACTCCGATCTCGATGCAAAGATGAAGCGCGCCCGCCAAGAATCCGTACCCGATAAGATCAACCGCTACAAGGCCAGGGCATCATCCTCGTCGTCTCGGTCCCCGTACTCCTCATCACCCATCGTCCTTAGACCTCCCGCTCACCAACCCGACCTTGCTCTCACTCCCTCAAATTCCAAATCCATATTCTTCCTCAGTTTCATCAATTCAGATCTGATTTCTCTGGTGGTAGATTTTGGTGTTTCGTGTTCGAGGGTAGGAGCAAATCCAGACATATCCATATTCAATCCAAACACTAGATTCAGATCCAATCAGTGGAGGCATTTCATTAGCTGTGTGATTGTTGTTGTGTGTTCGGGATCAGATAGCAAATCATCATTGCCACTATGCTGCTATTCAAATCCAAACACCCAAAACCCACAACCAGAAACCCCAACCCATTTTCTATAAAAAAAAATTAAAAAAAAAACTCTTTTTTACAGGTCCTTCAGCTTCTATAGTGTTTGTTAGTAAACTCACACTGAGTTTGAGAGGAGGAGATATCAACATCCTCATAGTTTTCAGTTCATCGACAATTCTCAAGTCAGGGGTGAGATTTCATCATCGACTATGTCTCAAGTCAGGGGTGAGATCCCATCAACGACCATTCTTAAGTCATGGGTGAGATCCCATCCGTCTATTTCTCAGTTCAGGGGTGAGATCCTATCATCGACTATGTCTCAAGTCAGGGGTGAGATCCCATCACAGACCAGGATATGGAGATCCAGCCACTGTTCGGGGTGAGATTTCATCAGTGTGCCACCACTACTTCCTTCCACAACACTCTACTTCTCAGTTCCATCACATGCGCCATCAAGCACCGTCACTGCACCACAATTTGTCGTTCCTTCCACATCAACATCGTTAGTATTCTAAACTCTTGTTGCTTGAACCAACTTGAGCTTGATAGGGGGTGTTAGATGATATATTAGTTTAGTCTCATATTGGTTATGTATCAGTTTAGTCTTCTATTCTCTCCTATGTATATGAGTCATATCGTATTCAGCTTATTCAATCAATTAATAAAGAATTATTCTCATCCAATAATCTTAACAGGGTTGACAACTGATTACAACTTTGTTTTGTAACTGAAATCCTATACTGATGAAAAATATTGTTAGCAACTTTTAATTAGTGAAAAGATCATTATTATATCGTCAAATTGAGATTGCATTTTTTTAAAAAAATTGCGCTTCTACTTCCTTTCCCATTTCTTATCTTGGGATTTCTTTATGTTGTGGCAAAATTCATAATTCTGATTGATTATCGATGATCGACAAGATTGAATCCAGACTCAATGCTTGGTCCGGTCGACATTTGTCGAGAGGGGGTAGATTGTTCCTCATTAATTCAATCCTCTCTTCTGTCCACATGTACATGATGTCCTTATTCTACGTTCCATCGTGGGTGATCAATTGGATTGATATGATCAAGAAGAATTTCTTCTGGTCGGGTTCCTCAGCTTTGAAGATTGGAAAACACCTTTGTAACTTGAAATTATTATGCAAATCAAAGATTGATGGAGGCCTGGGTATTCTTAACCTTAGGCATCAAAATTTAGTTCTTCTTGAAAAATGGCTGTGGAAAGTCCTCAAAGGTGAGGACCTGTCTTGGATTCACCTCATTGTCCATAAATACCATTATCGTCATAAAGTTTGGAAACTTATTCTTTCCCTCTCCCAGGTCTCTCCATTTTGGAAAAAGGGTATGGAAAGCTGTTGAACTCTTCAAATGTGGCTTACATCAAAATTTTCTCTAATTTCCCTGAACTTTTTCATCTTGCCGTCAATCCCCAAGCTACGATTGCGGCCTATTTGGTGCACCATAACAACTCCAGATATTGGAACATCACTTTCCGTAGATCTCTTCCTATTGCACTTTATCCTCAATATCTCAGGCTTCTTCTATTATTAAGATCCTACCAGTGGCATCCGAAAAATGACATTCATTGGCGGTGGACCAGTTCTGGATCATATTATGTGAGTCCTGTTATAGTTTCCTTAATTCTGGAGGTATCATCTCTCTGTTCTCCAATTCGGTGTAGAAGTGTATTGCCCCGCTTAGAATTCATATCCTTACTTGGTTAGCGATTAATAACAAACCTCTCATGGCCGATAACCTTAATAATAAAAAAATCTTGCTATTAGGCAAAATTGAGCTTTATGCCTTTCTCATCACGAGGATGCATATCATATCTTTATTAATTGTCCTTTCATTCTCCTCTTATGGTCCATTTGTGAGAAGACTTGGCAAATTCACCGTAAACTTGGTTCAGTTAGAGCTTGGTGGGAATGTTGGAGATTGCGTCGTGTCAAGCGTTCTTATAGGGCGTCGTGGAATCTTACCATGATGGCGTTGATTTGGATCATATGGAAAGAAAGAAATAATAGAATCTTCGCCAACTTCTCCCGCCCCATTAATTACTTAATTGATGATCTCGCCTATTTTTCTAATTTATGAGCCTATACTCTCTGCATCACAAAATTGCTAAACTTCGGTTAACCAATCTTGAGAGTGCGGTTGCCTATTTTTTTAATCCTCCGTAATTTATCTCCGGGGTTGTATTTGTGTTTCTTGTTTCTTTCTTCTTTCCTCTCTGTTGTGACTATCTCTTTTCTCTTGTAGATCTAAACGTCAGCGGTTCTTGGAGTTTTCTTCTGGCATTTGTTTCTTTTATCTTTTAATGTGCAGGTTATTGGTCTTCTCTAGCCGGGATTACACCCTTCCCCTCTCACTGATCTTGCTTGGAATGTTGTCGGTTTGCACCCTTTTTTTTGTTATGCATTTGTCTTTTCTTCTATCTCTTTCTGTTGTACTGACTAATATTTCGGTTTATGTACTATTTCCTACTATGTTTTTATTATTTCTCTCTTCACAAATTCATTTTGAGTTGCGAGTACTTGGGCTGCATCTCATGTTTTCCTGGTGCCTGTGTTGCTCTCGGGAGGAATGACCCAGCTCTTCTCTTCTCTGCTTTTGGGTTGCTGGCCTGTTTTGTCGCTGGCTGTTCTTGTTGTCTGCTCTTTGTTTCTGGCTTTGCTGGATGTTGGTGTGTACTAAATTTTGCTTCAATGTGTGTGTGAACATGATTTTTTGAGCTTGTATCTTGTGTGTTTTCTGTGGTTACCCTTACTGCCTTCGTGGCTTTCTGTATGGGCAGCTGCGAGATTCTCACTTCTTCTGATTTGCAGCCCCTTTGGCTTTTTTGCATGTTATGGTGGTTGGTGCTTGTGCCAGCCTCCTAAGTAGCTGCTCTTGTGATCCATTTGGCAGTTGTTTTTCGTAATGTTTTTGGAGTTTTACATATTGTAAACTATTTGTTGTATATTACCCTTATTTTATTAATATGTTATCTTTTGGGGCTAGAGTCTTCTTTTATCAACAAAAAAAAAAATCATTACTATATCTGCAAATAATTATGTAGTTGCATATATTTATAGATCTAAACTATATGTTGTACATTACTCTTATTTTCTTTACATATTATTTTTTCGGGCTAGAGTCTTCTTTTATCAACAAAAAAAAAATTGATTAGTATATCTGCAAATAATTATGTAGTTGCATATATTAAGAGATCTCGTTTATAAGAATTTTTTACTTCAACTAATATAAAAAAGGGGGATGAAGGTGTGTTTATCGTGTGTCTACAAACTTATGGCCCATCAACTAAAAGAAATTGTTTTCCCAAACTGACCCATTTTATGAAAGTTTTTTTCCAAACTGACCAACTTTTAAAAAAAAATCTAAACTTACCCACTCGCTTTCTCAGATAGCGAGTTTAGTCAAAATCCACTTGCTATCTGAGAAAGCGAGTGTTGATTTTGGATTTTTTTTGTTTCTTCCTTGGCCAAGACTTGCTGTCTCAAAAAGCGACTTTGTTTTCACCAAACTCGCTTTTTGAGACAGCGAGTGCTCTCTTTCTCTCCCCAACTCTTTCTCTCACCCTCTCTCTTTCTTCTCTCCTTCATCTGTTTCAAACAAAGGAACCCGAACCCAACCCCGTGCTCCTCCCTTCTTCCTCCCGCTCGATCTCCTCGATCGGCATCCACCCATAGCCCCATCATCCTCCCTCATCATTGCTGCACCTGAAACCTCACACCGGCCATTGTCGAGCCCCCTCTATCGCCATCGCCATCCATCGAGCTGCAAAGCCCATTGCGCGCATAGTTACCCCCGCTACACCCCGCTCGGCGCCCCTGCCTCGCTCGCGACTGTTCCATCGACCTCCCTTGCAACCCCCGTTGTCTCTCCTCCTCGTCATCGCCCATTGCAAAACCTCCTCCCGCAGTCGACGACCACCGCTCATCGCCCTCATCGCGACTGCCTCCATCCACCGACGAACTCCCACAGTCGACGAACTCACCCCGATGAACTCATACCGACGAACTCACCTCCATCCAATGACTGGGTTCGGGTTGCTCTGTTTCAAACAGAGGAGAGAGAGAAGAGAGAGAGAGAGAGGGTGAGAGAGAGAGAGAGAGTCGGGGAGAGAGAAATGCAGGGGAGAGAGATAGAACACTCGCTGTCTCAAAAAGCGAGTTTGGTTAAAACAAGATCGTTTTTTGAAACAGCGAGTCTTGGCCAAGGAAGAAACCAAAAATTCAAAACCAACACTCGCTTTCTCAGATAGCGAGTGGATTTTAACTCAACTCGCTATCTGAGAAAGTGAGTGGGTCAGTTTGGAAAAAATTCCAACCAAAATCCATCAATCATATGCCAGAAAGAAGAAAAAAAAAGTAATCTTTTATTTTTCTGCCAGAAAAAAGAAGAAGAATAAATTTGATTCTCTATAGAACATTATTCCGTAATATGAGAATAACGACTTGTGGCTTTCTTCGGGCACTTGTGGTTTTGCTGCGGCGCCTGTGTTGTAGGGCTTTCAAGCCTGTTTTCCCTCTCCTCCTTCTAACTGTTTTGGTTTTGCATACTCTTTATCTGTGGCTCTATTTACTCTTCTTACGATATTCTTTGATCTACTGTTGTTGTACTCGTTATTTTATCCTAGAGTGTCCTATCTTTTACTATTCTTCTTATATTATCTATCTCGGTTACTTCGTTTCGTGTTGTATAGTATGCTATTGTCTGGCTGTTTGTGTGTTTGATGCTCTTGATGGTGAGTTATTTTCTTGTCCTTCTCTTTCCTGCTGTGATTTCTCTATTATTGGTCCCTGTCTGGCATTTATTTGTTTTAGGCAGAATAATTTGGTTCAGTTTTGTGTCTTTGCTATGCTCTATTTCCGCTACTTATTCATGTTTGAGTTTTGTTGGCTGTGCGCAGTTTGGAGAGTATTCCTTCGCTGTCGCCTGGTCGGTTTCTTGTAGAAAATTTTGCCGTACTGCCCCACTTTTTGAAAATATTTGGCGCCTTGCCCCATTTCTGAAAATAATTAGCGATATACCCTTGTTTAGGACACGTTAACAAGAAACGTTATTGGAAAAAACAGTATAGGTTATTTCGATGCTGTTCTTCCCAATAACGACATCTGTTTGGAAAAAAAGTGTCATGCCGTTATTTGGAATAACGGCATAGGTTGTTTTGTTTTTCGACAGCTTGTAATATCCACTTAGAGAAAAAATTGTAAGTGTAAAAACTTTATAACAGATGCCGTTATTTCAAATAACGGCATTCTCTACTGATGCCGTTATTTGAAACGGCATCAATGCAACATCATATCATATGGAGATGACAGGCATGGAGGCATGATAAATACAGTCAAGATGTTAAAACCAAATCCACGTGACTTGCAAGGTTTGCAGTCAAGTCATGAAGTTGGTTTGATTAAAACGAGATGACAAGCAAGGGGGGTGTATTTATCATGCATGCATGCATGCCTGGATCTCTCTTTAAGTAGCAATCAAAGTTATATTTTTTCAATGAATTTTTTTATAAATGATGCCATTATTCCAAATAACGACATCAGTTATAATTTTTTTAAAAAAAAAATTAACTTCATTTATATATAACTGATGCCGTTATCTTCAATAACGGCATCAGTCATTCGAATGCCGTTATTCAGGATAACGGCATTATTTATAAGTTTTTTTTACACTTAGAATTTTTAAAGTTAGAGATTCACATTGTAAGAGAAATATACTGATGCCGTTATTCCAAATAACAGCATGAAAAAAAAAGTAAAATAGATGCTGTTATTGGAAATAACGGTACGTAAATAACCTATGCTGTTTTTTTTAATAACGGTTTATATTGACGTGTTCTAAATATGGACAAATCGCTAATTGTTTTCGGAAGTAGGGCAGAGCGCCAAATATTTTTTTAAAAAAATTGGGACAGAACGGCAAAATTTTCTTTCTAGCAGCCTGAACCTCAGTGATATTATGTAGTTTCGTTATGCATGTGTGCTTTTTTGGCGAGGCTTTGTTTGGAGTTGGCAACCCTCTAATCTGCTTCTCCCTAGCTCCGTTGGCTAGTGTATTGATTTTGTTGTATTATTTTGATATTTTGGTTTTACTCTTCCAATAAAATTTTGTATTGTATGTTACTTTCTACTTTCTACTTTTATACTTACCAATGATCTATATAATTTTTTTGGGCTAGAGTCTCTCGACTCTATCACAAAAAATAAAAAATAATTAAAAAAACCACTTCATAACTTATTCAAAACCACCTAATGTTTCAATCTCGGAAAAAATAAAACTACCCAATATTTTTTTGGTAATTATTCATCAGAATTTTTTTAGAGTACAATGCATGCAGATAACAAAACTATCGAGCCAATAAATCAGAAATTCAGAAAGGTTTTAATTGCTTTAATTAACTATATATTTTGCAATACAAGGACGTATATGATAGTTAATTTTGCAATACAAGGACGTACATGATCAGAAATGAATACGAAAGAGTATATATATATATATATATATATATATATATATATATATATATATATATATATATATATATATATATATATATATATATATATATATATATATATATATATATATATATATATATATATATATATAGGGTAAAAGGAATATGAGCAATTTGCTCATTTAGTAAATGAGCAATTGATTTTTGATTATATATGTGGCATGCTTTTGATACATTGGACAACTAACTCTTTTAAAAATTTATCAATTACATGTATACCACATTATCAATTGCTTATTTACTAAATGAACAATTTGCTCATCCTTTTTTCCATATATATAAATAAATATATATATATATACAAAAGATTATGGAGAATTATTGAAAGGTCAACATTTGGGACCATTGAAAACTATTAGCCCAAGTGACATGTGAACTGCTTCAAGTAGGGCCAAAGTTCATCCATATAGTTAAATATACACATGTACTCATTAGGTCCAAATTATATAGGAAGAGAAACTCTTCTAAGATTTCGATTAAATAATTGCAATTAAAAAAGTGAACAGAAAACTTTTTACTTTTACAAAATACTCCTCCTCCTCCTCCTAATCATAATAACAATTATAATTATTATTATCATCACATTTGTTCCTTTTACCAAAATATTCTTAAGGACCGATGTTTCGTCCACCATGAGGTTCTTAATAATTTTCTACAATCTCTAATATTATAATGGGAAGTTGTCATTCACCATCTAATCTCAACCATCTCTACTATTTTAGAATTTTTTCCCAAAATGACTCTTTTTGTGAAAGTTTTTCACAAACGACCTGTTTTTTTTTTATTCCATAAACGCCCTACTCGCTTTTTGAAAAAACGAGTTTGGTATAATCCATCACGCTTTTTCAAAAAGCGAGTCTTATACCACACTCGCTTTTTGAAAATTTGAAACCTAAGACTCGCTTTTTGAAAAAGCGTGATGGATTATACCACACTCGCTTTTTCAAAAAGCGAGTCTTAGCCTTATTTGCCCAGCAACACTCGCTTTTTGAAAAAGCGGGGGGAATTAACCTACACTCGCTTTTTCAAAAAGCGAGTGTCGTTCGGGACTTAAACCCCCACCCCCAAACAGATCTCACTATTCCTCTTTCTTCTTTCTCTTCCTCTTCGCTCGCGAAACCCTAACCTATCTCTCATCTCAAATTCGTCAAAGTACCCTCGTAATTTGTGGAAAAACCCATAAAATTGCTTTGGACAACTTAAAGCCATCTTCCGATAGAGGTTTAATTTGTTGGAATTTGGGTATACTTGAAGAGGAAAGCAACTTTATTGTGAAGGTATGATGTTTATTGCCCCATTATTTTGTTAATTTCATTAGGTTTTCTTTATGGGTAGATAATAACTCGCTTATTGGTATAAATTAACGTAGGTATGGATTTGGAGATTCCTATTTGGTTATACTTTGGTGGTGAAATAATTCGTGATCCAAAGATTGGTTGTTGTTATAGTGTGTTGGATCCGGAAATAGTTTGGGTATCCCGTACCAATACATTTGAAGAACTAGTTGAGAAAATATATGAAGTTACTAATTGGGATAGGAATCAATGGAATGTGAAAATTTTAGCTCGATACGCAGCAGGAAGAGGAGATGGTCAGTATTTTATGACAGTGCCCATACCTACTGATAATGCACTGAAGTCATTGATTGCTAGGACATTTGATCCCAATTGTGCTTGGTCTGCATTAGAGTTATATATTCAGCAAATTCGAGTTGTGAATGCTCAGCCACATGATATTCCCAGTGCAAGCTTCATAAGGGTAGTACCTACACAGCAGATGAGGTCTACCCCTGCTCAATCTTTACAACCAAATCCAGTATCCTCACAAGAGAACACCTTCACAAATACAACAATTCCGGATTCTGTAAATGTTGAGCTGCCACGCCACCTAGCCCGGTTCCTGACTCTGTTCCAAATGACGGTATATTTGAACTCTTTTAAAATGCAGTCTGTAACAACAGCTTATTAGACGATGTTGAAGAAGAGGAAGAAACAGACGATGAAGATGTTGATAGTGGTGAAACTGATGACGGAGACGAAGATGATGATGATAGTGGTGCAAATGTAAATCCTACGAACAATAGTTCTAATGAAGTCAGAGCTACTTATAGCTACGTCAATGTTGACACTCATGTTACCGAGGAGATGGCTGAAGGTGCTAGAGTACACCTAGTTCCACAAGAGTTGTCTGGTTCATCCAATGTAGACGAATTGTACGTTGGACAGGAGTTTATAAGTAAACAGTCGATTCAACAGGCAGTGAAGTTGTATTCTATCAAAAAACATCATGAATTCGTAACTTTGAAATCTACACCGTCACTGTACACCGTTAAATGCAAAATGGCACCTAGAAAACGTACCATTGAGGAGATCGTGCAAGGTTCCTCCGGAGTAAGTGATGGTGGCTGCCCTTGGAGATTGCGAGCAATGGTTCCAAAAGACGGGACGAATTTTGTGGTGAAGAAGATAGTTGGGCCACACACTTGTACGAATCCAACGTTGAATTAGGATCACCTTAAAATTGATTACAATCTTGTTTGTAATCTGATTGTTGATGTGGTGAAAAGGGATACTGGTTTATCACCGAGGTCAATTATTGAGATTGTTAAATTACAATATAATTATCAGATTTCGTATAAGAAAGCTTGGCGAGCAAAACAAAAGGCGATCGAGAGGTTGTATGGTACCTTCGAAGAAGCATACACAAAGTTGCCTTTTCTACTCACAGCAATTCAAGCAGCAAATACAGGAACCGTTGTTCACTGGGATAAGTATGAGTCTAGTCCTAGCGAGGAAACATTCAAGGGTGTATTCTGGGCAGAAGAACCCAATTGTTCATCTCTTGGTGGGACATCTACACCACAAACAACTCCAGCATCTCCATCTTCATTCCACAAACTACTCTAGCATCTCCATTCAACAATACAATCCAGCTTCTCAGCACAATCTACATTCCACATCTCCACAATACACATATCCAACTTCAAACGACAATCCACAAATCAATCCAATTTATCAGCACAATTCCAAAAAAAAAAACATAAAACCTTAACAATAGAACACCACACGCACACACCCCATACCAAATTTTGAATTTCATTGATTCCACTTTTCAAAAGTTGATTACAAGATTCGGATACAGAATAACTCACATTATAATTACAACAAAAAATAAACTAATCAAAATATGTAGTGTCTTCACGGGTCCGGGGTGAACATGTTGGGACGTCGCCGTTGCCTCTTACCTAAGGGTGATGGAGTTTTCTGTGTCACACCCTCTATTGGCTCCTCTTCCTCTTGTTGGTCCTCACCCTCTACTTGCACTTCCTCTTCTTGTTCTTCCTCAATTATAGGACGACGCAGTGGTTTACGGGCAACTCTCTTCACTCTTTTACCACGTGTATTGGTCCGATGAGAGGGAGTGTGTAAGATAGCATCCAGGGTCGCCCCCTCTCCCACAACATCAGCTTGTGCTCGACAGGACGTCAGCATCTCGCGTGCGAAGTCCTTAACCGCATCGGCTACGTTGCTACTCAACACAGCTGCACATTTCTTGCCCATACTCCAAGTCTGGGCCATCTACAAAATATAATAAGTTGGACTTTGTAGTTCCAGTTCAAAAAAAACTAAAAAACTTAACAGTACTAAAAAACTTACAATCGTACGAATAACCGATGCCTTTGGTTGAAACATAGGCAAATGCATTGAATGTACATCTACTGGCTCTGCTGCTGGTCGACGTATAGGCATCACCACGCCTGCTGGAGTCTGCCCTGTCGGAGAGATGTACCACCTTGTCATCCTCTTATACCAACCCATATAGTTCTCGTGCATTGCTAAGTCAAATGGAGAAATGTTCTGGATGATTTCATCGAATCTTTGTAGATTCCATCTCTCCACATATGTCGAGAAGCTTGCCGCCCAATTATGACCTGTCGTACGACCCATTCCAGTAATTTTATGAATATCTGCATTGAATGGTTCGGCTACCGGAATTACCTGATGCAGACCAAACTGTCGTAGCACTCTGTTCACATAATAGAACTCGACTGTAGCGCCCCAAATTTCTAATATGAGAGCTTAGAAAATAAGTGGCGAAATCCCAGCAATCCACTTCAATAGAACAATAAACACCAACAACACCACTAAAATTTTTCTTTCTTTATTACAACAATTATTACAAATCACAGCGGAAGTCTAAACATCTCAACCCAAATATTTCTTTACATTTACAACTCAATAACCACACAATATGTCTTTACAAATTTTACACAAACTAAATAGTCCAAATAGTCTCAAATGCAACATTAAGCATCCAACCTCCCACTCTAAGCAGTAACCTGCAACAAGTGAGGCTAGAGTTGAACCCTAACCCCCAAACTAAAGGGGTCAGCCATAAAATGGTGTGAGTGGCAACTAACCAAACAAATAACATAATTGAACTTAAAACATAATATCCAACAAATAATAATCAAACACTAAAGTATGATGTAACAACAAAGAATAATGGGTGATACCAAAACCAAAGCCGAGTGTGTGTGAAAACAAGAAATCCAAATGCATAAAAGTGATTCAAGAAAACATCATGACTACATGCTGACAACGATGACTACTAAGAGATGAAGATAAACTATGATAATTTGCCCATGCTTGATCTTTCCGGAGATTGATCCCACATCACAGGTATTTTCCCTGGATAATTCAGGAGATCATCCCACATCTAAACATAGACTCATAATCACAAGAATACCCCAAAAGCGTCGCCTCGACTCCGATCATTCCGTAGTTCAATCCCACATCTCAAGATAATTACTTGGATAATTCCGGAGAAATACCTCACATCTCAGGTTAACTACCTGGATAATTCCGGAGATAAATCACACATCTCAAGTTAACTACTTGGATAATTCAGGAGACTAATCCTACATCAAAAGTCATACTGAGGTGCATAACTCAAGTTCTCATTCGTCATGACACTACTAATGCCTGTCCTTATTAGTTTGGGTTACTGAACAAATCTCCTAGAGTAGCGTACCCTACCGGACTAAAAATCTGAATAACTGAAAATTCGCCTCGATGGGCCTCAACAAATAACTGAACAAACACCGGTATACTAGGGTCACCTACCTCTAGAGACTAAAACAAATATCTGAACAAATCCCACCAAACAAGTGGCTCAACAAAATATCTCAAAATCATGTTCTTAACTGAACATCTCAAAATCAAATACTGAACAAATGTCTAAAAATCAATTACTGAACAAATGTCTCAAAATCAAACACTAAACAAAATATCTCAATTCAAATACAAAGATCCTACAGGACCAGTCGACTGTACAATGGACCAGTCGACTGTCCAGAGGACATATCCCAACATTTTACGAAAATGATCTAAGGCATGACCAGTCGACTTACCCAAGAAGTCAGTCGACTGCCCCGAAAGAACTGAACAAAACCACAAGCAGAGGGTCAGTCGACTGACCACAGTCTAGGTCGACCGTCCCGAACAAATCTCAAGACTCAAAAGTACACTGTAAGCTCGTACCAGTCGACTGCACATCAGATCAGTCGACTGACGGCTACAGATCTGAACACAAAATCATCTTGAAGTTTTCTAAAGAATTACTGATCATAAAGTTAATTTATATTCGGGCAAATGAACAATTCTCAACAATCTCTATCATGGTTACATTACTCAATCAATCAATTTCTCCAAACTCATATTCTCATGATCTAAATTCTCAATTCTCCCATTAGGGTTTTCTCAACAAAACTAAATGTCGTCCTCAACACATAAACAAGATTGGTTTGCAATCACTAGATCCAGATGTTTAATATCCAAGTTTAACATAATCAGTTCTAAATTTGCTTTCTAACAACATGATCTCATAAATCAACATATCCTCAACAAATCTAAATCTTTTCTCATCATAGTCCAAATATCAAATAAAAGTTCTCATCATCCATATTGAATTAAAGATCCATGTCCTACATACAATGGGACCAACAAAGAATGGTATAATGATCACAAACAAACATAACAAGGATCTCACGTCATCTACCAATCAAAACAAACAAAACAAAGCAAAACAAACAAACCAACTCACCTTGTTTTGAAGAAAATCCACAAAATAGTTCTCCTCCTTGCTAGATCCAAAAAGCCTCTTCTTTTGCTCCTCAAAATAATCTCAAAAATCCTGTGTATACTCAATGACGGCTGGGAATAGGAAAATCCCTTATATATGCCGAATTAAAATATTAGGGTTTTCACCCAATTTGCAAAATACTCCTTTTCAAAATACATCTTGCATATATAATTCCTTTCTTGAAAACTAAATCAAATATCCTTTAAATTAGGATCTAATAGAAAATATATTTCTAAACCTCAAAAGTACTGATCGGAATGTCCAGAAAACATCTTTTGCACTTCAACCCTTAAAATTGTCAATTTTGCAAATAAGTCCTTCTTTTCTCAAAAATTGAAAATACGCATAATTAATTTCAGAAAAAATCTGGAAAAATACTAAATAATCTTCAAATAATAATTAATGATTTTTCATAAAGAAAACTTAATTTTCCAAACTTCTAAAAAGTTATTTGCACGTGTTTTGCACGTGTACCAAAGAATAAATCTTTTGGAAAATATTTGTTAAATACTCAAAATCATTTAAAATTCATTTTCAAATAATTAAAATAATATTTGAAAATACGGGGTTCTACATCACTCCCTCCTTAGAAGAGTTCTGTCCTCAGAACTACTACTAATGAGTTCAAACACATACCAATCAAAAGGAAACAATACTTCATAAATAGATCATCACCCAAACAATTTCATATAACATCACAATCAAAATAAAGGAATACATCATTTGTCAATCGACAATACAATCATCCAAAGAATTCCATTCACATACAAGAAGTACATTCATACAAACAATTCAGGAAAATCCTTCAGCATGCGATCCTCTGGCTCCCAAGTAGCCTCCTCGAACTGCTGATTCCTCCACAATACCTTGACCATAGGTATCACCTTGCTCCTAAGGACTTTCTCCCTACGATCAACGATCTCAACAGGCTGTTCCTTGTAACTCAGGTTCACCTGTAGATCTTCGGGAACTTCCACCAACTGGTGCCTCTGATCGGCCACGTACTTCCTCAGTAGCGACACATGAAACACGTCATGTACTTGTGCTAACTCCTCTGGAAGTTTCAATCTGTAAGCTGTCTTGCCAATCCTCTCCTCGATCTTGTACGGACCAATATACCTCGGTGCCAAGTTGCCACCCTTACCAAATCTGATTACTCCTTTGGTCGGAGAAACCTTGAGAAAAACTGAATCCCCAACCTCAAATTCCAAATCTCTCCGTCGAGTGTCAGCATAACTCTTCTGCCGACTCTGAGCTTCAACCAACCTCTTGCGAATCAGCTCAATCTGCTCTGACGTCTGCTGTACGATCTCAGGACCATACATCTGCCTCTCGCCAACCTCATACCAACATACAGGTGTCCTGCACCTCCTGCCGTATAAAGCCTCATACGGTGCCATCCCAATACTTGCATGGTAACTATTGTTATAGGCAAACTCAACCAATGCCAAGTATCTCTCCCAACTACCACCAAAGTCCATAACACAAGCTCTCAACATATCTTCCAGCACTCGATTCACCCTTTCCGTCTGACCATCTGTCTGCGGATGAAATGCTGTACTGAAATCAGTTCTGGTGCCCAAAGCTGCCTGTAAACTTCTCCAAAACCTTGATGTAAACCTCGGATCTCTGTCAGACACAATTGAAACAGGAACTCCATGAAGTCTCACAATCTCTCCAATGTACAACTCAGCCAATTTCTCCATCGACCAAGAAATCTTCATGGCTAGAAAATGTGCCGACTTAGTCAATCGGTCCACAACAACCCAAATCGAGTCATTGCCCTTCGAACTCCTCGGCAAACCCGTAATAAAGTCCATGCTGATATTCTCCCACTTCCACTCCGGAATGGGTAAAGGCTGTAACAAACCTCCAGGTCTCTGATTCTCTGCCTTGATCTGCTGACAAGTCAGACACCTTGCCACAAAATCTGCTACATCCCGCTTCATACCAGACCACCAAAAATGTGGTTTGATGTCCCTGTACATCTTCGTACCTCCTGGATGAACTGACAATAAGGTACTGTGTGCCTCCTGCAAGATACTCTCCCTCAACTCTGCGTCATCTGGAACACACAACCTCTCACCCAACCAAAGAACTCCATCTTGGACACGAAATTCTGATAACTTGCCCTCAGCAACCTGCTGCAACATCTTCTGGATCTCTGAATCTGATCTCTGACCTTCCACAATCTTCTCCCTCAAAGACGGCTGCAGCCTCAACTGAGCCAAAGATGCCCCTAAACCTCGCAGTACAACCTCGATACCTGCCTGATCGATCTCTGCTGCCAACTCTCTTCGAGTAGTGATCAACCTTGACAAACTACTCTTTCTGCTAAGTCCATCAGCCACTACATTCGCCTTGCCTGGATGATACTTGATCTCAGGACGAATGTCTTCCAATACCTCCAACCATCTTCTCTGACGAAGATTCAAATCCCTCTGCTGATAGATATACTTCAGGCTCTTGTGGTCAGTGTACATATTGACCTTCTCACCATAGACATAATGCCTCCATAGCTTCAAGGCATAAATGATAGCTGCTAACTCCAAGTCGTGCGTCGGATAATTCTTCTCATGCGGACGCAACTGCCTCGAACCATAAGCAATGACCTTGCCTTCCTGCATCAAGACACATCCCAAACCTCTGAGAGATGCATCGCTGTAGATGTCATAATCCTTTCCAGCTTGCGGCAATGCTAGTATGGGTGCGGTAGTCAACCTTTCCTTTAACTCAAGGAAACTCTCCTCGCACTTATCTGTCCATACAAACGCCACACTCTTCCGGGTCAAACCTGTCAATGGAACAGCAATCTGAGAATACCCCTGAATAAACCTCCTGTAGTAACCAGCTAATCCCAAGAAGCTTCTGACTTCCTTCACTGACGTCGGCCTGGGCCAATCTTTCACTGCTTCCACTTTCTGAGGATCAGTAGCCACTCCCTCCTTAGAAAGAATGTGACCAAGAAAAGCTACCTCAGATTTCCAAAATTCACACTTCGACAATTTGGCATACAAGCTGTGCTCCTGCAATGTCTGTAATACCGCTGTCAAGTGCTTAGAATGATCCTCCTCCGACTTCGAATATACCAAGATATCATCGATGAAGACCACCACGAAGGAATCAATGAATGGCCTCAACACCCGATTCATCATGTCCATGAACACTGCTGGCGCATTCGTCAACCCGAATGGCATCACCAAGAATTCATACAACCCATGACGAGTCCTGAAAGCTGTCTTACTCACATCTTCCTCTTTGACTCGTACCTGATGATACCCTGACCTCAGATCAATCTTCGAAAACACCGCTGCTCCTCGAAGCCTGTCGAACAAATCGTCAATCCGCGGCAATGGATACTTGTTCTGAATAGTCACCCTATTCAACTCCCTGTAGTCAATGCACATCCTCATTGACCCATCCTTCTTCTTAACCAACAACACTGGCGCTCCCCACGGAGATGAACTCGGTCTGATAAGTCCCTTGCTCAAAAGCTCTTCAATCTGCTTCTTCACTTCATCCTGCTCTACAGGTGCCATCCTGTACGGAGCCTTGGAAATCGGCGCACTCCCCGGCTGAACATTGATGCAAAACTCCACATCTCTCTGCGGCGGTAATCCTGGAAAATCATCCAAGAACACCTGAGGAAACCTTCGAACCACCGGAATGCCCTGGACTTCATCTGCAATAGACTTCTTAGATACCATTGCAGCCACCTGCGGAATCTTCTTCTTCCCTTGAAAAGTTACTGCGGGTCCACCTGGTGCTTTCACCAACACCTCCTTCTGCTTGCAATCAATCGTGGCATCATAAATAGCCATCCAATCGATGCCCACTATGACATCCACTCCCAACACTTGTAGCTCGATCAAGTCGATGCCGAACATCCTTCCACCAATCTCGATATCACAGCCCTCGTAATATCGATCTGCTACAAGCTCTTCTCCTGACGGCGTTGCCACCGACAAAACCCTTCCTGGAAATAACTTAGGTTCCAAACCTAAGATCTTTGCAAAACTTGGCGATACAAATGTATGCGATGAACCAGTGTCAAACAAAACCTTTGCTTTTATTCCATTTATTAAAACAACTCCTGTTACAATAAGAATGATACTCAATCTTAAATTATTCTGAAATAAAAGCTTTTATTCATTACACTGACTCAAAAATGAAGGAAATCAAAATTCCTGCATACCCTGAATTACATCTTCCGAGTTTCTCGCATCCTCCTCGGTCAATGCAAATACTCGCCCTTGCCTCTTCGGGAACTTGCTTCCACCCGAATCATCTTTCTTCAGTTGTGGACAATGGGGCTTTGAGTGTCCAGCCTGCCCACACTGAGAACAAACATGCTCTGCCAACTTCGGACATGCTGACCTGTAATGCCCTACTTCCTTGCAGTAGTAGCAGGTCACTCCCTGAGCTCCAGATGCCTTCTGCACCGGTCCACTGAACTTCGCCTGCTTCGCCGGGAATCCCTTCCCACTCTGGCCTGATGCTGGCCTCTTGTTCCGGTTCCAAGAATCCTGCTTCTTCTGAAACAAGTCCATATCCTCTTCAGTCATCGCTGCTCTTCTGACCAGCTTCTCGAATCTTCGGATGCCCAACGGAACCATCCTTGACCTCAAGTTCGGCCTCAAGCCCTGCTCAAACTTTTTGGCCTTCTTTGCTTCATCCATGACCAATTCTGGTGCAAACCTCGAAAGTTGAGCGAACTTCGTCTCATACTCCCGAACAGTCATGCTCCCCTGCTGAAGGTTCATGAACTCAGTCGCCTTCTTCTCCTGAACATCAAGAGGAAAGAAGCGATCTCTGAACTCCTCCAGAAAAGCTTCCCATGTCAAAGGCTGATCTCCCAGAGTCCTCTTCAGTGACTCCCACCATACACCAGCATCTTTCTCCAGCTGCATCGAAGCCAACTTCACCTTGCTAGCTTCAGGAGTCTCTGACACTTCGAAGATCATCTGCATCTTCCGAATCCAATCGTCTGCTGCTGTTGGATCAGCTTGCCCCTCAAAGACTGGCGGCCTCATCCTCTTAAAGGATTCAATCTGCTTGATGGGGTCGGCATTCACCAATCCATGACCAGCTCCATGATTGGGCGGCGGATTCTGCTGCTGCGCTTGCTGCTGTGCCACATTGAGTGCCATCAGCGTATTCAAGGTCTGATATACCTTGGCAAACTCAACTTCAAGGTCGATCCCATTACCTCGGGAACTACCAGAACCATCCTCATTGTTGCCACCATTTCTACCTCTGGGTGCAACCATTTTGAATACTGCAAAACGAGAGTAAAGTTAGAGCACACACAATTCAAACTCAAATCAATGCCCTATGGCGAAGTCAAACCATAATTTCAAACCAAACGTCATATTTTAAATTCTATGTGATACTCACACTCTGATGTCCACACCTAGGTACTCACTCTCTAGTGTCCACACCTAGGTTGGTTGTCATACTAAGTCTATTATTACATTGAAGCGGAGCTCTGATACCAATCTCTGTAGCGCCCCAAATTTCTAATATGAGAGCTTAGAAAATAAGTGGCGAAATCCCAGCAATCCACTTCAATAGAACAATAAACACCAACAACACCACTAAAATTTTTCTTTCTTTATTACAACAATTATTACAAATCACAGCGGAAGTCTAAACATCTCAACCCAAATATTTCTTTACATTTACAACTCAATAACCACACAATATGTCTTTACAAATTTTACACAAACTAAATAGTCCAAATAGTCTCAAATGCAACATTAAGCATCCAACCTCCCACTCTAAGCAGTAACCTGCAACAAGTGAGGCTAGAGTTGAACCCTAACCCCCAAACTAAAGGGGTCAGCCATAAAATGGTGTGAGTGGCAACTAATCAAACAAATAACATAATTGAACTTAAAACATAATATCCAACAAATAATAATCAAACACTAAAGTATGATGTAACAACAAAGAATAATGGGTGATACCAAAACCAAAGCCGTGTGTGTGTGAAAACAAGAAATCCAAATGCATAAAAGTGATTCAAGAAAACATCATGACTACATGCTGACAACGATGACTACTAAGAGATGAAGATAAACTATGATAATTTGCCCATGCTTGATCTTTCCGGAGATTGATCCCACATCACAGGTATTTTCCCTGGATAATTCAGGAGATCATCCCACATCTAAACATAGACTCATAATCACAAGAATACCCCAAAAGCGTCGCCTCGACTCCGATCATTCCGTAGTTCAATCCCACATCTCAAGATAATTACTTGGATAATTCCGGAGAAATACCTCACATCTCAGGTTAACTACCTGGATAATTCCGGAGATAAATCACACATCTCAAGTTAACTACTTGGATAATTCAGGAGACTAATCCTACATCAAAAGTCATACTGAGGTGCATAACTCAAGTTCTCATTCGTCATGACACTACTAATGCCTGTCCTTATTAGTTTGGGTTACTGAACAAATCTCCTAGAGTAGCGTACCCTACCGGACTAAAAATCTGAATAACTGAAAATTCGCCTCGATGGGCCTCAACAAATAACTGAACAAACACCGGTATACTAGGGTCACCTACCTCTAGAGACTAAAACAAATATCTGAACAAATCCCACCAAACAAGTGGCTCAACAAAATATCTCAAAATCATGTTCTTAACTGAACATCTCAAAATCAAATACTGAACAAATGTCTAAAAATCAATTACTGAACAAATGTCTCAAAATCAAACACTAAACAAAATATCTCAATTCAAATACAAAGATCCTACAGGACCAGTCGACTGTACAATGGACCAGTCGACTGTCCAGAGGACATATCCCAACATTTTACGAAAATGATCTAAGGCATGACCAGTCGACTTACCCAAGAAGTCAGTCGACTGCCCCGAAAGAACTGAACAAAACCACAAGCAGAGGGTCAGTCGACTGACCACAGTCTAGGTCGACCGTCCCGAACAAATCTCAAGACTCAAAAGTACACTGTAAGCTCGTACCAGTCGACTGCACATCAGATCAGTCGACTGACGGCTACAGATCTGAACACAAAATCATCTTGAAGTTTTCTAAAGAATTACTGATCATAAAGTTAATTTATATTCGGGCAAATGAACAATTCTCAACAATCTCTATCATGGTTACATTACTCAATCAATCAATTTCTCCAAACTCATATTCTCATGATCTAAATTCTCAATTCTCCCATTAGGGTTTTCTCAACAAAACTAAATGTCGTCCTCAACACATAAACAAGATTGGTTTGCAATCACTAGATCCAGATGTTTAATATCCAAGTTTAACATAATCAGTTCTAAATTTGCTTTCTAACAACATGATCTCATAAATCAACATATCCTCAACAAATCTAAATCTTTTCTCATCATAGTCCAAATATCAAATAAAAGTTCTCATCATCCATATTGAATTAAAGATCCATGTCCTACATACAATGGGACCAACAAAGAATGGTATAATGATCACAAACAAACATAACAAGGATCTCACGTCATCTACCAATCAAAACAAACAAAACAAAGCAAAACAAACAAACCAACTCACCTTGTTTTGAAGAAAATCCACAAAATAGTTCTCCTCCTTGCTAGATCCAAAAAGCCTCTTCTTTTGCTCCTCAAAATAATCTCAAAAATCCTGTGTATACTCAATGACGGCTGGGAATAGGAAAATCCCTTATATATGCCGAATTAAAATATTAGGGTTTTCACCCAATTTGCAAAATACTCCTTTTCAAAATACATCTTGCATATATAATTCCTTTCTTGAAAACTAAATCAAATATCCTTTAAATTAGGATCTAATAGAAAATATATTTCTAAACCTCAAAAGTACTGATCGGAATGTCCAGAAAACATCTTTTGCACTTCAACCCTTAAAATTGTCAATTTTGCAAATAAGTCCTTCTTTTCTCAAAAATTGAAAATACGCATAATTAATTTCAGAAAAAATCTGGAAAAATACTAAATAATCTTCAAATAATAATTAATGATTTTTCATAAAGAAAACTTAATTTTCCAAACTTCTAAAAAGTTATTTGCACGTGTTTTGCACGTGTACCAAAGAATAAATCTTTTGGAAAATATTTGTTAAATACTCAAAATCATTTAAAATTCATTTTCAAATAATTAAAATAATATTTGAAAATACGGGGTTCTACATCGACAGTGCTGAAGTTGATCAGTGGTGCTTTTGTTAGCCAAAGATCTCGCCTATACAGAAAAATGGGCGGTAGTCGAGCTAGACACTCCTCCGTGTAGGGCATCCATACTACGCAGTTATCTGCCAACCTGTCCAACTCATTACGGAAGTAGGTCAGGCACCTGTTCGGGTTGGCAGTCCAAGTAAGGTTACCGGACCAGTACACACCAAGAGGAGGTAGCATGTACTGGTCCTCAGGGAGATGGATCCAGTTGGGTGATTGTTTCCTAACTACAGGACGTCCAACGTGGATACGCTCCCAGCTCCACACTTGAAGCAATATCATCGGGCCATTCATCTGCACGGACCCGAGACTACACAGGCACAAGCTCCTGTAGAGGGATGCTAAGGCAGCACTACCCCAACTGTACTGGCCGACTCGTCCAAGGTCTGCAATAAGCGGGAGGTACATGAGGGGGATAGAATGGCTGCTGGAATTAGGGAACAATACACCTCCAAAAAGAGTCAGGATGTACGCCCTGCAGTAGTAGTGGATCTCCTCTTCAGTCGAATCATCTGTCAATCGGTCTTTGAATTTTTCCTTTAACCACTTCAACCGAATATGTTTCCCAATAACTGCCCCAGTCTCCACTTCGACACCAAGATATTGTTCTACTAAATATGGAGGGTCGAAGTCCATAGATCCAGTCACCGCCTGCCCATCTACCGGAAGGCCTGTGATTACTGAAACGTCCTGCAACGTAACAGTCATCTCCCCAACTGAAAGGTGGAAGCTGTGGGTCTCAGGATGCCATCTCTCGAGGAGTGCTGTAAGCAGTGGCCGATCGCACTTGATGCCGTTCATCAGTGCAATACCGTAGAGTCCGCAATCCCGTAAGATTTTGTGAATCCGTGGGTGCATAGGGAGTGGATGACCCCCAAGGAATGTACACTCCTTCGAATCGCCCTCCCACACATCTCTAGAATGATGGTGCGACTGAAGAGTAAGAAGAGCGGGGTCTAGGGGACCTGGACCTCCAAGGGGAATAGTAGATGAAGAAGGGGCCGGGGACGAAGTACCAGCCACATTTGGGTTACTTGGGACCTGCAAAACAACATTTACATCAGTAAAGAAATATATCATTCAATTATATGATAATGAAACAAATCGAATGCAGAAAATTATAAGCTTACATTAGTCCGTTCGGTGCCACCACGACGACCACCACGTCCACCGCGTGGAGGTGGGCCAAAAGATGTACGTGGTCCATCGCCACGATTGGCTCTACTACTAGAACCTACCTCCACATGTTCCCTAGTCCGTGGCATTTTTCAAAAAATAAGAGTATCCTACAATGTGGAGCGAGCAATCATTATTAACAATACCAAAATATAAAACCAAGAAATATAGAACACATACGAACATCTATAACTATTATAATGGGAGAGTTGAGGTTCACAAACAAATAAACAATTTTTTATTCTTTGGTGTATGTGTGTCAACACGTGCAGCGCACGTGTTAGTAGTTTTTTTTGTCCTTTTCAGTCCCCTTCCGCGTGCAACGCACGAGCATTATACTACATTTTTTCTTTTTTGTCCTTTTCATTCGCCCTACACGTGCATCGCACGTGCATTATACTAGTTTTGATTACTAATAACTATATCCTAATTTTACTCACAAATTCTACATTTAACCACCTTTTCAAAACGTATAGACCTCCACCTCAACCAACTATCCGACTTTTACACCCTAAATACCCATAAATTTTATACCGAATTTTACACATTTTCAACGACGATGCAAATTGTACCTCCAATAATATCAACCAATTTCTAACTAAATAATTCTAAATATATATACAACATTAGAAAATATAAAGTTTGAGAAATATACCATAATCTTCACGCAAGAATTGAACCACGAGAAACACCCCCAAATCGTTCAACCCCCTTTTTGAAGAACGCCACCGCAATCACCAAAAAATCGAAAGAACCAGCAATTTCAAAGTGGGCAATTGGACTGGAATGAGATAATGAAGAATTTAGGAGTTATTCGACAGCTAATTTGATAGAATAGGGCCTTAAATCGAAGAATTCTGGCGATGGGTTAGGGTTTCGCGAGCGTAGAAGGAGAAAGAAAGAGGAATAGTGAGATCTGTTTGGGGGTGGGGGGTTTAAGTCCCAAACGACACTCGCTTTTTGAAAAAGCGAGTGTGGGTTAATTCCCCCCGCTTTTTCAAAAAGCGAGTGTTGCTGGGCAAAGAAGGCCAAGACTCGCTTTTTGAAAAAGCGAGTGTGGTATAATCCATCACGCTTTTTCAAAAAGCGAGTCTTAGGTTTCAAATTTTCTGAGCCCTAAGACTCACTTTTTGAAAAAGCGTGATGAATTATACCACACTCGCTTTTTCAAAAAGCGAGTGGGGCGTTTATGGAATTTAAAAAAAACAGGTCGTTTGTGGCAAAACTTTCATAAAAAGGGTCATTTTGGGAAAAAATTCACTATTTTAATGGGAGAGTTGGGGTTTGTAACCAAACAAACCCTAATTTTGTAACTAGACAAACACGTATAATACACGTTCAAACTAAATTCGACAAATACAAATATTTGTAGACAAACAAACCCGTGTATCGTCCGTGCATATCTAAAATAAATGAGGTCTTAGGTTCAAAGCAAGAATACACTGAAGTTTTTTACTTTGAAAAAAATATATTCATTAAGACGTGCATCGCACGTGTAAATTACTAGTTTATTTTAAAGTGGGAGTTATATTAACCATTCATTTACTCCACTGTTGTTAGTTACTATAATACTCTCAAAGTTCAAATTTATTTACGACATAATTATTTTACAAAAGTGTCATTCATATAAAATAAAAGTTTGTGACACTAAGAGTAATTTGTAAATAGTATATATGAATAAAGAGAGATCTCACGTTCGAGGCCGGATTATGTCTTATTATTTATTATATATTTAAAAAAAAAATTAGAACGTGCATGTGCATCGCACATGCAGATTACTAGTATAGATAGTTAGGTTATCTTCTATGCAACAAAACCTAAAACCTAAAGTTCACTAAAATCAAGAATTTATAAAAAGAAATAATAGGTAGAATCCAAATCAATACAATCTCCATACTATTTTGATTTTTGCAAAATCATCAAGCAACTCTAAATTTGGAGAGGAGGTCTGCACATACCTCAAATTTTATTCAAAACATATCCCAACCACTAAAAGACAAGGCTTGGATCCGTAGTTTGAATAAGTTTGAAGTAAATTTTGAGATATGTGTAGCATTGACCAAGCTATCTAAAAGCAATGTCCCAAAAACTTGCCACGTAAGGACCTAATCAGCTCTATTTCCAACTTTTTATAGATAATTTTCCGAATTCAGCAACTTAATTTCTTAGATTCTACTTTTTAAAAAAGAGTATTCTATTTTTGAAGCAAATGTGGAATATAACCATTTTATTCCATTAATAAAAAATAACGAAACAAATTCAGCCAAAAACTTGAAAAGCAAATACGTACAAAAAAAAATCACATTTGTTAATGAAGAGTGTTGCAATTGAAATTGTGTACACATATTTTTTTTTTATAAAGGATAAAATCCAGTTTCAATGCTAGGGCAAATTAATTTCCTCAGTTTTGTTCTTTATCTATGTTAATGTTAGGACAATCTTCGCTCTCTCTAGTCTAGTTCTTTATGTGACTTGGAAACTAATCTAAAACCATCTAAATTATTCCCTTACTTAGAGTTAGACCCACAAAGAAAAAAGCTAACTTATTCCCAACTTATTCCATTAGTTTCTACCTTTAGTTAACTACCTTATGCTTAATAAACAATAATATATTTTTAGTAATGGGCAGTCATTCATTTAAGATGAAAGCAAGGAATTGCAACCAGCTCACATAACTAATTAAGAATATATAAGACACATTCCTTTAGCTATATATTATAGGATACTGAGAGATTTAATATCGCTTAAAGCCTAAAACTGTTGTCAAAAGAAGAATTATTATTGGTCTAAAGTGAAGGCATAATGTTGTTTGGGACAAAAGTGGGCAAGGGGAAGGAATAAAGAGAATGAGATTCAAAATCCTTTAAAATTAATATTAAATTATCTTGTTACTTTAGATATCGTCCAAAAAGTATTACTATTTTTGTAGAAAGTGAGAGCATAATATTGGTAGGACATAAATGATAGTTTGTGATCTCAGTAATAGACCCATTATTGGTTAGGTTTAATGATTATTTCCCACTCAAAATTTAATAATTAATCAATCACACTGAAAGTCTAGAATGTTATATCTAATGTACACCATAAAAACTATTTACAAATAGAGTTTCCCAGGAGCAGGGCCGGCCATCAATTCTCGGTGGCTCAAGATGAAAGGCCTAAATAATTATTTTTAGAATCCCTAATAATTATATAATTTTATTACGCACAAAATATATGCTTATATTTATAAGAAAATACAAATTTGGAGGCCCTTAAAATTACAAAAAAATTCGAGAACCTGAGGCGGCCGCAAGGGTAGGGGCCGGCCCTGCCCAAGAGTTTGATTGAGGATCATATATACATAATTTTAATCCTAGTTGTTTGCATAAAGGTGTATGATAACTTTAGCATTCAAATAAGATAATTATGACCAACAGACAATGTCCTGATTGGTATTGGGTGGGGTGGGTATTGAGTGGTGGCTCGAATCCAGAGTCCCTGATTCGAGCCAAGATTTTTCAATAAAAAAAAAGATAATTATGGATAACACATTCCTACAATTGAGATAACCTTAATATTCAAAAAACCTTGCTCAAATTTTATTTAATTATATAATAAAACACAAAGAAATCTATCAAGTGGCTCACCTTCAATAGTAAGAAAATCAATGGTCCAAATCTTAGCTCCCAAAAGTTTTCCCTCAAAACTCAAATTCAAATCCCTCCTGGGGTTGGCAAACGGGTCGACCGAGCCGGGTCGGGTCGAACCCGTCCGGGTTGGAACCCAACTTGGACAGGTTCGGGTCGGGTCCTAGTCGTAACCGGGCCGGATAGTAAGTGCAAAAAGTCGACCCGTCCAACACGCGAACCCTTTCGGGTCCAACTCGAGTCGGGTCGGGACGCGGGTTGGCCCGTTTATTATTATTTTTTTTTAACTTAAAAAAATTGTAATTTTAATAAATAAAAAATGAAATAATAATAATAAGACTCGAAGAGTGAAATAGCCAAAAAAAAAATGTATATATTATTTATATGATTTCAACTTATACAATTTTTCCAATTTATAATAAGAAATAAAGATTTCCTACAAATTTGTTTTATACAATAACAAATTTTTTCGATACAATTTCAATTATCTTCAATTATCCTAATTTTTTATAACAAACAAAGATTTTATACAATTTTTTATACACTTACAATTTTCTTCAATTTGTTGGTCTTCAATTTGTTGTTGTTGTTGTTGGTCTTCAATTCTTCATGTTGGTTGCTATTGTTGTTGTTGTCGTTCTTCCGGAGAGTTGCTTCCACTTGTAGACGTGTCGAACCCTACTCCTTGAGTCCTATCTTTGGCCTTCATCTAGTCTTCCGTGCAGACGAGCATCTCCAACGACTGTGGCTTCAAGCAATTCTTGTAATCGGTTAGAACCCTGCCACTTGTAGAAAATGCACTTTCTGAAACAACTGTAGAGACATAAGGAGTTAGTAGATCTTTAGCCATATATTTAAGAATACTATAAGTATGTTCATGGTCTTTCTACCATTGTAAAAAATCTAGTGAAGAAGTAAAACTTTCAGAATCTTGTTGATTATATAAATGTAATTCATTTGGTTGATTAGTCCTAGCTTTTTATGATTGAATTTTTGCGAGTAAATTAAATGTGGCAACGTCTAATTTATTCTTACCCTTACCTGTAGAAGTAACAGAAGAAGTAACTAAAGTAGTAGTACTACTAGATGAAAAACTTCTATCATAATAATTATACAAGTTATTTAATGTCAATTCAAATTTAGCTAAAAATGTTCCGCAATCAATTTCAGATTCATCTTCCCCAAGTAAATTAAAAAATATTTCAATCAAACTCTTCGTACCTTCTAATATGATACGAGAATCCATCACAGTAGCAATACAATACAACATAGGAGGAGAATTAAAATATTTCAAAATTTTGGTATATGCAGGTTTCACAATATCACCAATAAAAGCATCATTAATCATTTCATTGAAAGTTTGCATCATAGTAACTATTGAAATAAAAATGCTATTAGAAGTAGATTCATAAGATATTGAAATTTTGAAAGTTGCGATTTTAAAAGGTTCTAAAAATGTTAACAAAGATTCGGCATAAAACCAAGCTTGGGGAGTCATTTCAAAATTAGGCATATTTTTTGCAATACAAAAATCATTTATACATACTTTATATTTATTAACAACATGTAGAAAATCAAAAGTAGAGTTCCATCGGTGTTTAACATCCTTTGAAAATTTTCTAAAATATACATTTTTAAGCCTACACCAAGCTTTCCATTATTGAAATATAGAGTCATTTAATGCAATAAAATGTACACAATTTCTAATTTTAACTATATATGGTTCGGCTATTTTTAATGCATCTTGAACACATAAATTTAAAATATGACATGCACATCTAACATGAAAAATATTGTTAGATAGAGGGTTCAATGCGGTTTTTAATATACTAATTGATGCATTGTTGTTAGATGCACTTATACACATAATTTTATCATGAATATGAGAAAAATCACAAATTTCTAAAATACGATTTACAATTTCATTATCACTATGAGGATAGGGCAATACGGCAAGTGATATGACCATTTTTTGAATGATCCAATCACTGTCGGTCCAATGACATGTTATTCTCATTATTGGAATATTTTTGCAACCGGCCCAATAATCGGAAGTTAAAGAAACTCTACAAGTTAAACTCCATAAAATACAATCAACAGGACGTGTGGGCGCACACAAGCCGCATGTAATCCGGTCCAAGATCTGCACCCTCCTACGCGCGAGAGAGAGCCTCTTGTCTAGCTATCTTACAATGCTTAGAAAGAGGTTATTGTATATCCTCTTCAAATTCCTTTGATATTTCCGATGTGGGACTATGTTCCCTCAACCCATTTTCAAAAATGAAAATGTCTCACTTTGAGAGACAATTTCTCATTCACTCCTTAACCGTTTTTAGCAAATAAATAGATGATTTTGATCTACTCATGAAGGAGAACACAAATCAATCAAGATCTCTTAATAATTTGTTGAGGATATTATTCAAAAAATTGCTCAAAAACTGGTTCGTAAATGATGTATAAATTACCCATTTTCTAACAGGTAGGTACTAGAAAAACAAAGAAGGCAATATGTCTCATTTTCTTGAAATATCAAGTGCTCACATTCTTCCTATTAGAATACGAGTGCAATTTTCCTCAACCCTTTTACAACTTTGAAGTTTTAATTTAGCGGCAGGAACTTTCACATGATATCAGAGCAACTCATGTTCGAATTCTACCGTCTATGCAAGTTAAATGTGGATTTTAAAAAAACTACTGTTGCGTATAGTCTAGATTTCGGCCAACAATTTGTTCGGTATTTATCTCGTTTTGTTTGCCCATAAAAAAAATTTAGGCTCTCGACTTGAAAGAATGTGTTAGAATACAAGTGCAATTTTCTCAATCCTTCTACAACTTCAAAATTTTAGCTTAACGGCAGAAACTTTCGTATTTCCTATCAAAATTGATGTTTGATTGTTTAGAGTTATATATCTCTTTCTCATCTTCACAGTTTTTTATTTTATTTACTAATATATGGCCTTTAGTTGCCCCTTAAATATTCCTTCTGATCTGAAAAGTCCCCATAAGAAAAAGACACTTTCTGTTCTTTGATACCCCTTTAATTTGTTTGCCTGCTTCCATCATTCTTTTGATCCCCTGTCCCACCCTAACCTAGTAAAATGTTTTCAGCAATTTGGAATATATTTCTTTAAAAACAATAGAGGGTTATTTTTTTTTAAAAAGGGTAAAGATATACTTATATTAGAATATTCAATAAGTCTCAACTTTAGGATTGAGGTAACTGATATTATCTTAATCTTGAGAGAAATCTCCCTTGGTTAACCAAAGTTAGCAAAGTTTGCATTGAAGAGAGTAATTGCATATAATTAGAGCTACATCTTGACTTAGTAAAATCATTTAGCAAGTTGGAATTATTTTTTTCTAAATCTGAGGTATGGAGAATAGATGTTTCTATTTTATTTTTATTTTTTTAAAAAGAAATAATGTAATAGACTTCGATTTTGAACTGAATTATGTGTACTGTTATGTTTGATGGTATAAATTAACCAGATTTGCCCGTAGACACGTGCCTACGACACGTCTTCGGAACGATATAAAAAGCCTTGTAAACAGTAAAACAACAATTATATAGCTCAAATTTGAATAGTATGACAATAAATAGTTGAAAATAAAAGTCCATATTTCTATTAGCATATGTTGAAAAATAATTATAAATGGGATTATAAAATTCAACTTCTTAGAACTTTGATGGGGGAAAATGACAAAATTTAACTATCGCGAGGAGATATTTTCTATTTTCAATGTAACATGAGCAACAAAAAAAATATAAAAAATCTGAAAATCTAAATTTCTAAGTAAAGAGAGAGAGAGAGAGGGAAAGAGAGAGAGATAGAGAATTAATTAAATAAATAAAGGAGTTGTTTTGTGTGTATGTGTGTGTGTGTGTGTGGGGGGGGGGGGGGGGGGGGGGTTTAGGGTGGGGGGGGGGGGGGGGGGGGGTAGGGATGGCAAATGGGTCGGGTTGACCCACGACCCACCCGCATAACCCGGCCCATGAGTAACCGGTTCGGGTCTAACCCGCTAATGTAAACGGGTCGACCCGAGTGCTCAAAAAAGCGAATTAAACCAGTTGAACCTGGCCCGATAACCCGGTCTACAGCGGCGGACCCGCACACGAACCCGCGTTTCGACCCGCGGGTTGCAAATCGTTTGACCCGTACGGGTCTAACGTTCGACCCGTGGGTCCAACGGGCCTAACCCTTACAGAGAGCACTTAACGACCCTTTTAGCTGTTGTTTTTTTTTTTGGGGGGGGGGGGGGGGGGGGTTGTTTTTTTTATTTTTTGTTTTTCCATATAAATACCCCTAAAACCTAAACTACAATTTCACACCTTACTCTTACTCTCTCTACTATTATTACTCAATTCATTTCAATTTTTGTGAACAACTGAACGAAGAAGGTAGCAACATATAAACGTTCAAACGATAAATTCCGATCGTATCAAATTCAACATTCAACTACGTCTTCAAGTCTTTAACTCCTCTAAGTGATCAAACAAAGAAGCTCTCTTCAAATCTTCAATTCCGGAATTCTACTTCTATTTCTACATTTATTTTCACTCTCATTTTATATACGATTATCCGCGAAGTACGGTATCAAAATTTCACAACCCTTATTGTCTTGATATTTTTTTTATAGTTATAATTTTTTTTTATCATATTTGTTTGTTAGTTTTTTGATCTTCTCTCTCACAACCCTCTTATTATTTTCTAGATTTTTTTTTTTTGTAACTTATCACGCCTACATTATATTTAATTTTTTCACATACACTATTATATCAATATGTCTAGATCACAAGGTAGTGGCCGTAGCCAAAGTGGACAAAATTCCACCGGCACTTCTCGTAGACCTCCAATTGTCCCACAAAATGAGGCCGCCGAAGAGTACCCTATGACCCAACACATTGGTACACACGATGAGTTTGTAGAAGACATAGACATAGAAGAAGCACCACAAACACAAGCAACCGAAACAACACAAATTGGTAGTAGTAGGAAAACTAGAGGGGAAACCAGTGATTGGCAAAAACTTTATGATTATATTCCGGACGAAGAAAATCCGGGTGGAGGCATAAAAGTTTGCAAAACTTGTTCGAAGCCATACAAATGGAAGAGGGGTGAGGGAACATGTACAATAAGACGACACATCCAAAATGTACATAAAGAATTTCTTGTAGACCTACCCGGCCAACAAAAAATTTACCCTAGGACCAGTGTAGTTGATAGCCATTCTTATGATCCCGAACTTGTTCTTCAGGAAATGGCCCGACTAGTAATCAAGGAAGAGTTGCCATTTTCCTATTCTGAGAGTAGGGACTTAGAAATTTTTAATCAAATCACATTAAACCCCCGTTTTAAAAGAATCCCTAGAAATACTTGCAAATCAGATTGTTTTAAAATGTACAATGAAATAAGAGAAGCTGGACACGAATGCCGGACTGACATAACCCCACCCCGTGCAGAGTCACTTTTTGCTGCAGTTTTCATTTTTTCCTTTGTAAACGACTGTTATAAATGCAGAAATGGTTTGTCTGCCGTTTCAGTGCAGTATTAAATATTTTGTCTGCCGTTACAGTGTATGCATTCAATTGATTATCTGCAGTTACACTGAAGACATTCAAAGGCATTGACTGCTATCTGTCGTTACATTGTACGCATTCAATAAGTTTTCTGCCATTACACTGAAGGCATTCATAACCTTGTCTGCCATTACAAGTCTCTAACCCCGACCCTATAAATAGAGCCCCCCCATCACTGGCTTCCCTGCACAATATCTCTTCTCTTCCTCTCTGTTCTGTTTTGTTCTGTTGTACAAGTTCATTCGGTAAATGTGATAGATTTCTGATGCTGCCAGTTCGAGAGCGTTACATGGTATCTATGTGAACCCTCTTCGTCGTTGCATCCTATGAGACAAGCGCCTCAACTAGCTCCAGCACCCGGATAAGGCGAAAACTGTTTTAAGTAGATTATGTGCTACACAAGCCTCAACATCTAATCGGTTTGATTTCATTATTTTCTTTTTTCATTTCATTTTATTGGTTTTATTTCTCTCCTCCTTCTCTAGTTTTTGTGCCTCTCAATCATTTGGATTTATGCCAAACTTTTTTGTAACCAAAGTTGTAACAAAGAGAACAAACATTGAAGAAGTTGGTTTTATTGTAAACAAAATTTGTAACATACCTACATGATTTCTTAGATTTTTTTCCCTTTCTTTTCCATTTTTGATGATTTATTAGTTAAGTCAGCATAAAAGAAAAAGGCAGGAAATAATATGCAACTAGTATACCCCCTGTGCAAATTGCACAGACTTTATCAAAAGATATATTAAAATATAAAAAATATTCAATAAAAATTTTGGCAGAACCTTCCTATATATACAATTTTTTTTCCTGTATAATTAAAATATAGTATATCAATATTCAATAATTATGTAGTAAAGATGTTACAGAAAACACAATATTCAAACACAAATATTTGATGGCAATAAGTCCTCCAAACTCAATCACAATAATCTTCTATACATAAATGACAATTATATATCAAACGGATAGCTTAAATAAATTGTTCATGATAATAAAAGACGGTAGTGTAAGGGGAAAAAACATGTTTTTTGCTTTGAAATATCTTGATTTAATTTATTATCAAATCAGTAAACTCTATGACATTAAAAAAAATAAAGACTACGACGTAGCCCGACCTAGAACCTGAAATTCTCTTTACCCATCACAAATTCTTACCATATGAGCTACAACTCAGTGGTAATCTATGACATTGTTAAATGTGCAAAATGTCATTAAATTATTGAGTGGATATTGAAAATAGCATGAGGATGGAAGGAGAATGAAGAGAGTATTTGCCAAGAATTCTACTGGGACAAATATGAGAAAAGTCTTGAACCTAGTAATTTAAGGTCTAACAAAAATCCTCCCAATAGGGCAAATCCAGCTATTGGAGCAAAAGACACTCGGCTTCCTTCTATTATAGTATATTTCTTAACAAAAAAACAAACAAACAAACAAACAAAGTTTTCAAATTATAGAACAGAAGTTAATCATAATTAATCTTAAATATAGGGTTCTGAACACGTGTATTCATAACAAATATGTAAATTTCATATATATATATATATATATATATATATCTATCACAAATAAAAAGAAGATTTATGAAAGAAGAGGCTTTGCCTGCTTAGTCATTGGAAAGAAAATTTTCCATAGATTAAAAAGATTAAAAAGAATGATGTAGAATAAAGAGAATAATAGCATATCAACAAAATTACCAACCAATCTGAGCTTGAATTAAATTATACCTGAAATTGTAGGAATTATGTCACTGTAGCCTCTCTTAAAGTTGGCATTAACTCACTGCAAACAATATTGAGGACATGTAACACACGTCAGTAGACTCAAGAGTAAATACAAATCAACCAAGCCGATATAGGTAATAAGCTAACCACTCAATAAGGATAGAGTGCTAAATCAATGGAATACAAAACAAACCAATGTTTGTGCATTTACTTGCGCATGAACAATAGAAATTTTAAAATATACAAAAAAATGTGAGATTTGTTGGTAAATTAATATTCAAATATTAACTGAAAATATTTTAAATAACATATCATCAGGTTGTCAGACCTGTACTAAAAGGTAAGTGGTCATCCATCTAAAAATAGAACGTATGCTCCAATAAAAAAGTAGAAGAAGGTGATATGTTAAGATCTTCATCACCAGATATTTTAATTTATCAGATGGTTTCTGCATCAAATTTCACACTTTGATTATTTACCATACTGTATCATTGCAAAATCAACATACGACTAAAGGAAGCAATAATAATATGAAGGCAACAACCTTCACCTTGACTGGCAATCATAGATAATGTTAACAACAATATTTTTAAAAGTTGATAAAGTGTACAATCTTTTTTGATGACTTTTTGCAGTTTCATTTGTGCTAACATTAAAATGTGGAATGACAACAATCTATTTATTTTAATCCACTGACATTGATGTTAAAAAGTTGACACAGATTGAAAGATCCCATGTATAGTGATATACCATTCCCTCCCTCCCTTTTCTTGCACTCCTTACTTTGGAAACATATTTTCTTGCTTAGGGTAGCTCAACTTCTTAGCTACATACGACTATCAGACTGGATGGTCCACACTATCTTTATTCTTTTTTTTTATTTTTCATTCCTACGCTTGCCCTTCCTTGCTTTTTTTGGCCTGTAACTTAACGCTTAGATCCTGAAGTTGTGGCGCAGCCTCAACCTCAAGATCACACAACATAGACATAAAATAAAATCAATTCCTCAAGTCTGTCTTTTACTACAGTTCACAATTAATATATATATATATATATATATATATATATATATATATATATATATATATATATATATATATATATATATATATATATATATATGATAGTTTGTTTGCTTGCTAAGATATTTTTGGAAGAGAAGTTTCTAAGCCATTTCTGACAGCAAAGTCTCTGAATACTCGTCAAACAAAGACATGTCACGATTAAATGATTAGGGGCCTAACGAACCGTAGCTAAATAGTCAGCATGAAGTTACACAACCAAGAAGAAGTGAATTTATTCTAGTTTAGTGTGGTATATTATTCATATCTTTAGTAATTGACTCATTGTTACACTTCTCTGTAAATTACCATGAAATACAACTCAGTTATGAATACTTCTAAACAACATGATTTGAAAAGGCAAAATTTTGATTTGAAGAAAAAAGTACGCTTCAGATTGCTTTCATATGACTATTTTTACAATCAATTGCAATAAGCTGTCAAGAAAAAATATAAATACTCTTTTATATTTATACTTTTGAGCTTACCCCAATTCGTTTGGAAGATGTATGATAAGATATTTTAAAAATTCTATTAAAGTGCCAGCATCTCATATAATAAGTCAGATGGATGCACCAGAATACAATTGATTAAAGTTTCATATGACAGAGTACACAAAAATATTACTTGAAGGAATGGAATGAAAGTGCAGGTCGGAATTTGGAACATCATGGATTTAGATAAGCTTATAATCTACTGCATCAGAAATTATTCATATCAACAGCCCATCTGTTGCACTGACTGCAAAAAAGTAATTGCTCTTTTGCATAACAATCTTTCAATCGCTTTCAATTTCCCTCCAAAATCTCACCCCAAAAATCAATTATTTGCCTCAACATCCATCAAATAAAATAACATAAGCAAGTAATTTTGTAAAAATGAACGTATAGAAAACAGAGAGCACGACCCCAACTGGAATAGTCACCACCCAAGGAGACACAATCTCCATCACTATTTGGTTGATAGAGGAATTTCACAGGGGGTATACTATTTGTACAAACATTGTACCTAATGATTTCGCAAAGGGCGGCAGTGATGTGTAAGGAACGGCTTACGGGTTGAATTTGAGCTGTCATACAACGACGTCTTGAATTTTGGCAGACTGGCGAACGTCGATCTGCTACGGTTGGGTTTTGGGCGAGGGGGACAGCGAGGATACGCGAATGGCGAAAAATTGGATTTGAGCGGATTTACGATCAGCGTACAATGACGACTTGAATTTTGGCAGACTGGCGAACATCGATCAACTATGGCTCGATTTTGGGCGAGGGGCAACAACGAGGATACGCGAACAGAGACAAATTGAATTGGGGCAGACGGTGATGGATGAGTTTTGGGTGACAAAGGGTGAATGGGGTTTTGGGGGGATTTAGAGAGGAAGGGTTTTTTGAATTTTTTGTTTATTTTTTTCATTTTTGTTTTATTAAGTAAAAGGTGTGGTCTGCACGTTCTAAGATAGGTGTGTATTTCTACTTTTGCTCTCATTTCTTCATTTCAAAATTGAGAAAGGAGAGAGTCGGTAGGCCTGTTAGCTTAAGATATAGTATAATTCTTATAGTACGTGCAATTTTGTGTGGATCTGAAGTCAGAATTGTCCTCATAGAACGATGTCTTTTCCATAACAATATTTCGAACCTTTGACGTCGTGCACATGCAGAAATTGTCTAATTGAGTTGGAAAAATATATTATTTTTTTCTTGCATCCTACATTAATAAGTGTGGTTTTGTACAATTATTTAAATATGAATAATAATATTAATTTTATTATTTATGCAATTAAACAAAGAGAAGAAAAATAGAACGAAACAATACCATCGAAAGAAAGTATAACATGAGAGAATAACACATTTAACATACCTGATGTAATGAAAAACTCTTACTTCCCTCAATATAATTGAAAATCTGCCACTATCTTTGAATCTTCATACTAAATGTTGCAAACAAATAGCTGAAAATACGTCAAAAATACCAATTTCTTAATTATTGAATATCAGCGGCGGATATTATTAACTTCTTATATTAACTTTCTCTCCCAAATCCACAACAACAATGAAGATGATGTAGAGAGTAAAAAAGAGGGAGAGTTAAGGAAACAACCTTGATTTGAACCTCCACAGGAAAATTAGAGCAGAAG